>OU342741.1:160917167-161227993 GCA_910589775.1 Avena eriantha | reverse complement strand
ACGCCGCCTGAACGTTCTTCATGGCCGGACGAGCTTCGGCGTAAGCTCCGGTGCCTGCTGGAAGACCTCGTTGCCTACGGTGACGCCACGGATGTCCGTGGCCGGGTAGTAGGGCATCACGTTGTTCTTCGCCCACTGGACTGCCCAACTCGGGTCCGCCGCCGCAGAGGCCAGCATGTCGTTGGGTAGCGCCACCACCAACTTGATGCCGCTATTCGCCATCGCCGTGAGCACCGTCGGGTCGGTGTCGTAAACCCTCACCACCGTGATGCCATTCTTCTTCAGCAGCTGCACCACGGACGCTGGGTCCATCAGGTTGTCCCCGTTTCTCCCGTAGCACACGCCTACCTCGCCCGCCTCTGCAATGTACGCCAAGAAACAGGGACGCCATTAATATGGAGTACGTACTGCGTAGTATAAAACTTGCTCCTGTGATGTTCCAAAAGCAGGAATATCTTATGTCTCCTGGATTACCTGTGCCGGAGAATGCAGTGGAAATGTGGCGACGAGAACGACGAGGAGGAGGCGGGTGAGCGCCATGCTTTCTTGCGGTCGAGGGGCAGAGTAAGTTGAGGAAGGATGAATGACAAGCAAAATGGTTGGCCGGATTTTATAGCCAGTCTTGTGCGTCCATCGCCTTGGGTGGAGTTGCAGCCGTGAAGGCAATAGACTTTTTCGTTTGCCCAAAATTGTGATTAAAATTCATAAATACAGTGACGCGAACGCCTAACCACTGCTGAAGTGCTGATGTTTGTCTTTCTCCATGCAAGTTGAACTGACTTCACAAGTCCACAATCCAGTGCCAATGCCGTGCTGGTGCGCCGCGCCCTGTGACCTGGTAACAAACACATGTCTTATTTTCGTTCTTGAAAGGCATATTTCCTATCCATAGCCATAGTTAAATGCTAAAAAACTAGAAGTTCTGTTTTTTTTCTTCTCGAAATGGGACGCACCCGGCCTCCGTAAAAAATTGATCATATGGCACTAGTACATATCAGGCTTATTAAGGCCCTCTGTTACATACGGAAAGTTCTTCCGTGTGTGGCGTGAAAAGGCACTGACGCTAAAACAATTCAACCCTCTGCAGGCCCTTCACGGATTTATCGCACACACACAACTTTCCAGAACCATAGCAAATATGACACACACACGGCCCGTTTGCTTAGTAGCAAAGCATCATCCACATCTTCTTCACCGCTAAGCGTGTGACGAAGGATAGTGTTCACGATCCCTCCACGGTCTACTTTCGAGGAACAGAAGATAGTTTATATGTTCGGTGGACGGCTCGGGCCAGCAGTTTTAGATCTCATAGACGAAGATATATGGATAACAAGAGTAATCTCTTAGACTTTATTCATAAGGTGATTGAGAGATCATACAATGTGTCTACAAGATGACCTTAGGAGTTATAATGATACCCAATGAAAGAGATGAATCTAGATCTATGACTAAGGCTAATAGCGAAGACGTGGCGATTATGGCATATCCTCCTCAGGTGAATATCTTCGGGTATTTATAGGCGTCGATAATAGACGATTCCTTCTTAGTCCGTCAGGTCTTCATCTTGTCTTACACGTAATCGTGATCTCAGATCTTCCTTGCACGTCTGTCTGGTCATCGGATCTCCAGAGAGCCGTCTTGCAGCCCCACAGGTTAGGTCGGTTGAGGTTAGGTCGGTTTGAGAGCTTCAAGATGTAGGCCTCCAGGTCCTTGACCGTCCGAGGTTGTCGTGGGCAGGAATCATGGTTCATGCTCATGGCAGGTCCAATCACCGACAAGCCCCGATCAGTACCTTCAATAAGACGGCCTTCCTTGTAGCAGAGTTATTGTAGCTCGTACTCAACCTTTGCTTGGTGAGCTCAATGACTTCTTCTTGATCCTGAGGTGCGAGGTCCTTGTGAATGATCGAGTCTTGGTGCAAGGTCTCCAGCATGTGTAGACGTCTCGATCGCGTAGACCTTTGTCCGTGTGCTCGTTCTCAGAGCAGGTCTGATGAGCCTTCACATCTCAGATGTCCCAAGGTAATCGGCTTACGATGGGGTCTTGCAAAAGGGTTAATAACAACGAGGAAGTAAACAATCCTTTTATGTAGTGGTGTGAGTACCTTAATGACTAGAGGAGGCCTAAGGAGAGATCCCTTATGCGATGTGGAGTACCGAACCGAGTGGTCGAGAAGGTATCCATAATTTCTGGTCTTATCATGTTGGAATCTTGCCCGTGGACCCATCTGACACAATGAGGTCGTAACGGGTTTTAGGTCTAGTCCAGGATGATGTAATCAATGATGCCGAATATTGCTTTAACTTCTCATGTGACCTGGAAAGGTCTCGTGAGAGGAACTTTTCCGCGGTCGTGAGGACCTAAATCTGAACCGGTTGAGGAGGTCTTGCTAATAACTCTTGCTTGTCAGAGCTCTTCTACACCGTGGGAATCTGTTCCATCCAATAAAATTAAAGGTGGTGATCATAATGAGACTCCTTCCCATGATGCTGACTAAAGGGACGTGGCCTTGCGTGATGTCGAGTAGTCTCTTTGTTTTCCACGGCATGGCCACCTCTTGGGCTTCTATCTTTTCCCTTTTAAATACCATCGGTATGGTGTCGCTTCCCTCGGGCAGGACCTTCCTCTTTTGTCCCTTGAAAGAGATTTCTTCTTCTTCCACCATGGCTGGCAGAAAATAGTACTCCCACCGTCGCAAGGCCCCACAATCCCGCTGGAGATATTACAATGATGGAGCCCAAGGCGGAGGCAACGGGTCCCCGAGGCTCCATAGGAACTTCCTACCCAAGTGTCCCTTCTGCAAACCAATCCCTGACGAACTTGCTCAAGGGGTTCCATTCCCTCGAGGTTATAGGATAGTTGTCTCTTCATCCTTATCCTACAGACTCTTTTCTTTACGATACTCGTTGACCCCTTTCCTTTGTGCGGTGGGACGTCTCAATCCGTTTCTCATCCGCATCTCTCCTTCCTGAAGGCGGAGGAGATCCTTTCCTTGTGTTCTTATGAAGGAGATATGCCCTAGAGGCAAATAATAAAGATGTTTTATTGGCATATCTCATTAGTTCGTAATATTTTTATACCATGCTATAACTGTATTAGGAGGAAACATCAATACACATGTGGTATGTAAACAAAGCAAGTCCCTAGTATCCTCTAGACGACTAGCTCATTGGGAAATCGATGATCAAGGTTTCCTGATCAAGGAGAATTTATGTCAATTAACAACAAGGTCACTTCATTAGTTGAATGATGTGATGGACACACATCCAACTGTAGTATTGCAATGTGATCCAGTCATAAAGTTCAACATTGCAATATCTAGTATGGCGTAGTAAATCAGTCCTTTAACTGTGAGATCATATTTAATAACTACCACCCAAGGTTGTTTAGATGGCATCAACCATCAAACTGTAACAAGGTGATCATAAAGGTGTATATTGGATATTCGAGGGGTAGGTTGAGGCATATGCATCAAGATCGGGATTTGCCCATCCGAGTGACGGATAGATACCCTAGGCCCACTCGGTGAGATTACATCTACAAAGTTTGCAACATGTGACTATGTCATGAGGATGTAATATCACGGGAACGAGTAAATATGTTTGTCAGTAAAAAGATCGGACTAGGTATTGAGATAACTAAGATCAGGTCTTGGACAAACCAAGCATCGTAGAGCAAAGAGAATGAGACTCGACGTTCAAGGTTCACGCGATCAAGTTAATTCGTGGAATGCATGGGGCCATCATGAGTTTTGAAACAACATTGTTGGTCATTGATCATGCCTATGCCTTCTCAAACCGTAGGGTGTCATGCTTAAGGGTAGATGATGCTTAGGGATTAATTCAAGATCGTTGGAGAAAAGATAGAAAACTTTGGAATAGTTCCTGAGATATCCGATGATGATCGAAGGGTTCCAAAAGCTGTTTAAGAGAGATAAAAACTGAATAGTATGTATTTATTATTAATTAAATAAATTGATAATTAAATTTGTATTTTAATTCATAAAAGAGTAGCCACCTACATGGGCCTTCCCAGAGGGAAGGCCCATGTAGGGCCGTCAACCAAGGGAGGCCATGGCACGCAGGTGGGGGCGCACCCACTGCCGACCGGCCTAGAGGGCCTGGGCGCACGCGGGTGGGGACCTCCCTAGCCGCTGGCCATCTCCTCCGTTTAGTCCCACTCCGAGACTTGGAGGGTGGTGGCATTCTTCCTCCTCCTATATAAAGTGGGGTCTCCTCCCCTCAAATCATCCCATCAATTAGATTTTGCCTTTTATCACCCACTCTCCCTCACATGTAGTTTCCAAGTCGGAACGTGCATACAGGGATAGGGGTTTCTCCACCATACGCACATTGTTGTGCTGCTGGACTCTCGGTATGGATTGATCTTCTTCTGTTGCTTAGCTGGACCTGAGCCTAGGGACGTCTCTACACCGGATGCGTGTAAATCCTCGAAGGCACTTCCAGTTGTGGTGCTCGTCGCTTGAAAAGCTACACAGCCTTGAGGTCGGCTACACCGTACGACTCCATCATCCATGTTTCTTGTGAAATGTTAATCATCCAAATTCCGATTAGTCGCTACTCCTTAGCCAACCTAGTAGTTAACGATTAACGATTTCCTCACCATTGATTATAACAACTCTTGAGTACTCAATCAAGAATATAACTCCAAGAAAAGAAACTCAATAACTAAACCTTAATACACTTGCTTGCTATAGATGTTCCTACCATGAGCATCATGGTAGTCCTTAAACATTAGCTCTTATCACAAATAGAGTAGAAAAGGAAGTCAAGCCAAGACCATTCATCACATCTCTTTGTTGTCATGTAATAGATGACAATCCTATTTAACCAAGTTCTAGTGTCAATTGATAATTTGTCGTGGTGTGGAACATGACAGGGCCATCGGGGATGGCATGAAGGGGACAATCAGGATGCTATCGGTGGCTATTCGCAACGGGTTGGGAACAGATATTGCAACCACAGCGATGTACCCAGGTTCGGAGCCCTCTTGGCGAGGTAAAGCTCCTACTCCTGCAAGGATCTACTATCAAGGGGCGAACGCCCAATACAGATGTTCCTTGAGCTGTTTCCTAGCTACTCCTTGCTAGAAGAAGAAGAATGAACTACTCAACTTGTCCATGTGGAGAACTTCTAACTGTAATTGTCTACCTAGAACCCTAGCACTACCCTCCCCCCTTATATACTGGTTGAGGATGCAGTTTACAAGATGGGTTCTAGGGTTTACTGCTTGGATCTGGGTCCGTACAAAGTGGGCCAGCTGGACAGGGCCAAACAGTAGGCCCGGGTCCAATCAAGCCTCCAGTACAGGGAAGGACAACGCTACAGTGTCCATCGCCCCTGCTTTACTCGTCAGTCGGTTCTTTATCCGTCAGCCGACTGTTTATGCGTAAGCCGGAGCTTTCCTCGTCAAGCCCTTGCTTTGCTCGTCAGCCTCTAGCTTTAGCACAGTTATCCGATAGCGCCGGCCAGGCCAGCCAGCCTGTCCGGTTAAAGGTGCGCTCAGCAAGGAGCGTCATCCCCACCGTAACACACCGCCAGCGGATCCGAGGCGGCCGGCTAGGAGCAATCTACCAGCCGGTTCTTCTGGCTACCCGGCTAGATGGGCCAGCCGGGGAAACATGGATGCAGATCGGGTGGGGGATTCCACCCGGCTGTGGTTCCTTGTTCTGGGTCCATATAGCCAGAGCTCATTGGAGCCGGTCAGTTGGTCCTGTCTTTTGCCTATCCGGGGGTCATCCCCCTGACACTAGTCCCCGAGCGCGTTAGGACTTCGCCCCGTAGAGAAGTTCTTGCGTGCTCATTTGAAATGATTGATGATGCAGGGGCCTTGTTGTTTTTCTTTTGTCTCATAGATTTTGTCCTATAGTCTTTGTCTTGTACCGGCTTGGGATTCTTTGCTGTTTCCGGGCTAGGGTTTAACCGGCTACGAAGCTGATGGCCCTACCCATAGGGTGTGAGCGGTGATCTTCTGGACCGGCTGCCGCACCCGGCCAGGAGAGGATCGCCAGTTTTGCTAACGTCGCTGCACACGTCAGCCACGCCTGCCATTTCTGGCGCGCATCGCATCAGTTTGACCTCTTGGTCTATGGCGGTAGTTTTCGGTAACTGCGCGCATGATACATTGCAAATGTATCTATAATTTTTGATGTTCCATGCTTGGTTTATCCACTTTCTGTGTTCGTTCCAACTTTGGAGTACTTTTCATATGATTTCTTGACTAACCTATTAAAAAGAGCCACAGTGCCAGCTACCTATTTCTTCTGCTGTTTTTGGTTCCAGGAAAGTCAGAAAATGAATATTCTCGGAATTGGACGGGACAAAAGCCAAAGTTCATATTTTTTCCGGAAGTGATCAAGTGCCAGAATACGAGACGGAGAGGGGCCAGAGGGCGGCCAGGCCTGGCCCGCGCTAGGGGGTGGTGTGGCCAGCCCAGACACCCCCTCGACCTCTCCTTCCGCCTATATATTGCCCTCGGGACGAAAACCCTAAGTACCCGATCAAAAATCCACGAAAGAGTCTGTAGCCGCCGTCATCTCCATCCCTAGATCGGGAGGGATCTGAAGCTCTTCCCGGCACCCCTGCCGGAGAGGGGAATTCACCCTGGACGCCTTCTTCATCACCATGCAAGCTTCGCGTGATGCGTGAGTAGTTCATCCTTGGACTACGGATCCATGTAGTAGCTAGATGGCTAGTTCTCCTCCTTTGTGCTTTCATGTCTAGATCTTCTGAGCTCCGTTCATGATCAAGATCATCTATTTGTAATTCTACATGTTGTGTTGCAGGGGATCCGATGGATATTAAGATGCTATTTCAGATTGATTATTGATTCTATCATGTCTTTGTTATTTGAGATCTTGCATGCTTTCCGTTGTTAGTAGCTATCTTGGCCAAGTAGATGCTAGCAACTCCAAGAGTTAGTATTTATGCTCGATAGTGGGTTCATGCCTCTGGTAATCTGGGAAGTGACAGAAATCTCTAAGGTACTAGATGTGCTGTTGCTACTAGGGAGAAAACAACAATCCTTTGTTCATAGAACAATCTTATTGTTTACTTTACACGCAGTTCGTAAAGCAATAATCTGTTGCTTGCAACTTAATATTGGAGGGGGTTCGGATGATAACCTGAAGGTGGATTATTAGTCATAGATGCAGTTGGATGGCGGTCTATGTATAATGTTGTAATGCCCAATCAAGTCTCAAAGGAGTCAAGATGATTAGTATATGCATGTATTGTTTTCTCGGTGTTTGTCAATTGCCCCGTTGTAATTTATTCACCCAACATGTTATCTATCTTAAGGAGAGCCACCTCTAGTGAACTATGGATCCCGGTCCTTTACTTTACATACAATCTACAATCTTTTACTTGCTTTGTGTTTACTTTCTGCAAAACTTTTACTTCTTACCATTCGATACGTTTAATCCTTTGTTTTCCGCAAAACACGGTGAGATTGACAACCTCATCGCAAGTTGGGGACAAAGTTCTGTCATTGTGTTGTGTAGTCTCCACGTTGCTACTAGCACCGGTAGTGCGCCCTGCCAAAGCTCAGCTAGTAACACCTTTGGGGTGTTTCCTTGCTCCTACTGGTTCGATTAAACCTTGGTTTCATAACTGAGGGAAACTTACTGCTGTGCTCATCATACCTTCCTCATGGGGTTCCCAACGAGCTCTACATCAACACCACGCACCAAGCACTTTTCTAGGCGCCGTGCATTGAGCCATCAAGCGATTTTCTGGCGCCGTTGCCGGGGAGTCAAGGACATCTTCACAGGGGAGTCCCTCATATCCAATCTCTTTACTTTGTTGTTTTTGTTTTCCTTAGTTTCTTTTTGCTTTGTTTGCTTGTTTTGTTCTTCAAAAACACACAAAAAATTAGTTTTACAAGTTTGCTTTCTTATTTGAAAACCCAAAAAAATGACTACTCTTGAAAACACTAAGTTGTGTGACTTCACTAGCACCAACAACAATGATTTTATGAGCACACCTATTGCTCCACCTGTGGCTGAAAATACTTTCTTTGAGATAAAACCTGCTTTGCTCAATCTTGTTATGAGAGAAAAATTTCTGGTATTGGTAATGAAGATGCTGCTTCCCATCTAAATAACTTTGTTGAACTTTGTGAGATGCAAAAGCATAGGGATATAGATGGTGATATTATTAAACTGAAATTGTTTCCTTTCTCTTTGAGAGGAAAAGCTAAAGAATGGTTGAATTCCTTAACTAGGAATAGTATTGATTCTTGGACTAAATGCAAAGATGCTTTTATTGGAAAATACTATCCTCCTGCTAAGATTATATCCATGAGAAGTGAAATAATGAAGTTTAAACAACTTGATAATGAGCATGTTGCTCAAGCTTCGGAAAGAATGAAATCTTTGGTTAAGAATTGTCCCACTCATGGATTGACTGCTTGGATGATCATCCAAACTTTTTATGCAGGATTGAACTATTTTTCCAGGAACCTATTGGATTCTTCTGCTAGAGGTACCTTTATGACCATCACTTTGGGTGCTGCAACAAAACTTCTCGACAATATGATGGTTAATTATTCTAAATGGCATACTGAGAGAGCTCCACAAGGTAAGAAGGTAAATTCTGTTGAGGAAACCTCCTCCTTGAGTGATAATATTGATATTATTATGTCTATGCTTGTTAATGGGAAAGCCCATATTGATCCAAATAATGTTACTTTAGCCTCTTTGGTTGCTCAAGAAGAGCAAGTTGATGTGAACTTCATAAGAAATAACAACTTTGGCAACAATGCTTACGGTAATAACAATTATAGGCCCTACCCTCCTAATAATACTTATGGCTATACTGGTAAACCTGGATTACCTAGTGAAGGAGGAATCTTAGAAGTTGAAAGAGCCACTAAAAACTTCATGCAAATGCAATATGAGCAAAATAAACTATTCACTAAAACTATGGAGGAACAATCTATCATTCTGAAGAACATTAGCCATCAACTTGAGAGTCTAAATAGGGAAATTCCTAGTTTACAATTGAAACTCTCCAATGTTGAAAGAAATATATCATCTTTGTCTGAAGCTCAACCTTCATTGATTAATAAAATGGCTGGTAAACCTGAAACTAATGATAATCCCTTTGCATCTACTAATGCCATACAAGTAAGAATAGATGAAAATATTAGACTATTAGCTGAATTACATGCTAAGTGTCGGGGGGATTATCCCCGGGTACCCCAAAGAAGCACTCAAGATGGATAAAAAAGGCAAAAAACAGATAAAGATAAAAGAAAACCGGAGCTCCTGGGCGTCCTGGGCCGACTAGGATCTCCCAGCCGACCTGCATCACCATTTCTGGCTGCGCCTCCCCCCAAGCTGGCCCAACAACACCCCCCGGGTGAGCCCTCCTTCCGGCTGGGCCCCCCGCCCCAGCCGGCCTGCTCCCCGCCGCCTCCAGCTCCTTCCGGCTGGGCCGACCCAGCCGGCCCACTTCTGCTCCACCCAGCCTTCCCGGTTGGGCCTCCCGCTCCCCCGCTCGACTGGGTCCTGTCCCGCTGCCCAGATGGGCCTCCGCCCCAACGCCTCCCGGCTAGGCCACTCCCCGGATAGGCTGGCCGGCTGCCCCTCAGCTCGGCTGGGCCTGTCGGTCTCTGCCCGGTTGGGCCGCCTTCGCCCCCATCCGGTTGGGCTGCCTGCGGAGGTGGTGGCCGGATCGTCCGCCGTGTCCGTCGAAGAGATTGATCCTGGCCGGCTCGGTCGCTCCTAGATTCCTGGCTCCCTGCTTCTACTACTACCGACCCGCTCCAGCTACTGATTAGCACCAGGGCACCTGATTCTAGCAAAGGGATAAGAAGAAGGACAACGAGAAGACAACGACAAGACTAGGACCATACCACTTTATCAGATGATGTATGCACTAGTGTGCCACTATGCACTACCTCATGCATGACATCTTACATAGTACTAGTTAGGCTGAGTGGGTCCCACCATGTCCTCTTGGCCACCTTTATAAGGCAAGGGGGACTCACTCAGAGGCCACTCACTCATTCAGGCATGGATCGATCGATCTATTGGAGATATGCCCAAGAGGCAATAATAAAAGTGGTTATTATTATATCTTTGTGTTTATGATGAATGTTTACATCCCATGCTATAATTGTATTATAAGGAAACACTAATACATGTGTGCTTTGTAAACATAAAAGGGTTCCTAGTAAGCCTCTTGTTGAACTAGCTTGTTGATTAATTGATGATCATGGTTTCCTGATCATGGACATTGGATGTGATTAATAACAAGATTATATCATTAGGAGAATGATGTGATGGACACACACCCATAGTAAGCGTAGCATAAGATCAAGTCATTAAGTTCGTATTGCTATAAGCTTTTAAATGCATAGTAACCTAATCCTTCGACCATGAGGTTGTGTTAATCACCATCACCGGATGGGTACTTTGTTGACATCAAACACCGCTTCGTAACTGGGTGGTTATAAAGGTGTCATTGGGTATTCTGAAAGTATGTGTTGAAGCGCATGGACCAAGATTGGGATTTGTCCATCCATATGACGGATAGATATGCTCTGGGCCCTCTCGGTGGAATGTCATCTAGTTAGCTTGCAAGCATGTGACTGGGTCACAAGGGATGACATAACATGGAACGAGTAAAGAGTACTTATCAGTAACGAGGTAGAACTAGGTATGGAGATACCGACGATCAAACCTCGGATAAGTAGAGTATCGCGTGACAAAGGAAATTGGTTTCGTATGTTAATGGTTCTATCGATCACTAAGTCATCGTTGAGTATGTGGGAACCGTTATGGATCTCCAGATCCTGCTGATGGTTATTGATCGGAGAGGTGTCTCCATCATGTCTGCATATTCACGAACCGTAGGGTGACACACTTAAGGTTCGAAGTTGTTTTAAGTAGATATGGAATGTGCGTTGGACACCGAATGTTGTTCGGAGTCTCGAATTGGATCCGGGACATCACGAGGAGATCCGGAATTGGCTGGAGAATAAGATTCATATATTGGGGATCATTTTCTAAGTTAGGAAATGTTCCGGAGTATTTGTATGGGGATTCTAGAAGGTTTCGGAATGTTCCGGAAGGTTCTGGAAGATTTCTTGGAGTTTGCTTGAAAACCAAGAAAGGATCAAGGAATCCTTGTGGGGCAAGACAAGGAGTCGTGGGGGAGGAGGACTCCTCCCTCCCTCCCAATCTGCCGGCCAAGGAGGGAGGGGAGTCGTACTAGGACTCCCCCTCCCATGGCGCCTCCCTCCTTTAAATAGAGGGGTGGAGGCGCCACCCCCTTGCCCCCTCCACTCCAAACCCTAGCCGCCTCTCTCCTCCTCCTTCCTTCTGCTCTGGCTTAGGCGAAGCCCTGCAGAATTCTCTACTCCACCACCACCACCATGCCGTCGTGCTGCTGGGATTCCGTGGAGAGATCTACTACCTCCGCTGCTCGCTGGAACGGGGAGAGGAAGGTCTGCTTCGACTCCGCACGTGTGACCGACTGCGGAAGCGCTGCCGGAACGCGGTGCCGGAAGGATCGTCCACTCAATCTTGAGATCGGAAAGTGATCGACTACATCAACCACGAGATCCAATCTCGTAACGCTTTCGGATCTACAAGGGTTAGTACAGATCTATCTCGTTGCACATGTCTAATAGATTAGATCTTGGCTTTTATCTAGATTAGATCTGGGTTTTGTTCGTTCTTGCGGTAGAATTTTTTTGTTCGTCCTTAAAGTTTTCGTTGCCAAGAATGGATCCTTTCTTGAGAAGGAGTTTCTCTCGAAGGAAGTGACTGGAAGGAAAGTAGAACTCGACGAGGTTATTGAACCTTCTCTCGGATTTGAGAGTAGCGCAGCACCAGAAGATGTTTTTGTGCCGCCTGCACCAATTGGAGAGGAAGCTAATGATGGTGATCATGAAACTTCGAATGAAGTTGCTGCTAAACCTCGCAGGTCAACGAGGGTTCGTACCACTCCTGATTGGTATGACGCTGCCTTGAACGTCATGTTGGTGGACAACACTGATAACCCTATGACGTATGAAGAAGCTATGGTGAGCCCAGATTCCGACGAATGGCTAGAAGCCATGAAATCCGAAATGGGATCCATGTATGAAAACCAAGTGTGGACTTTGGTGGACTTACCGGATGGCCGTAAGGCTGTCGAGAACACATGGATTTTCAAGAGAAAAACAGATGCTGATGGTAATGTTACCATCTATAAAGCTCGACTTGTCGCGAAAGGGTTCCGACAAATTCAAAGAGTTGACTATGATGAGACATTCTCACCAGTAGCGAAGCTAAAATCTGTGAGGATTTTGTTAGCAATTGCTGCATATTTCGATTATGAGATTTGGCAGATGGATGTCAAAACGGCGTTCCTTGATGGTGACATTGAGGAAGAGTTGTATATGGTACAACCCAAGGGTTTTGTTGATCCTAAAGATGCTGACAAGGTATGCAAACTTCAACGCTCCATTTATGGATGGAAGCAAGCATCCCGGAGTTGGAATCAATGTTTTGATAAAGTAATCAAAAACTTTGGATTGATACAAACTTATGGAGAAGCTTGTATTTACAAGAAAGTGAGTGGGAGCTCTGTAGTATTCCTAGTACTATATGTAGATGACATATTGTTGATTGGGAATGATATAGAACTTCTTAATAGTGTCAAAGCCTATTTGAATAATAGTTTTTCAATGAAGGATCTTGGCGAAGCGGCATATATTCTAGGCATCAAGGTTTATAGAGATAGATCAAGACGCCTAATAGCGCTTTCACAAAGTACATACTTAGACAAAGTTCTAAAGAAGTTTAGCATGGAAGAGAGCAAGAAAGGGTTCGTGCCCATGTTGTCAGGTAAGACCTTGAGTAAGACTCAAAGTCCAGCTACGGAAGAAGATAGAGAGAAAATGAATAATATTCCCTATGAGTCGGCCATAGGTTCTATCATGTATGCCATGCTGTGTACAAGACCGGTCAAGAATATCCTAAAGTACCTATATAGGACTAAGGATATGGTTCTTTATTATGGAGGTGATGAACATCTTGTTGTAAACGGTTACACTAATGCTAGTTGGAACACCGATCCAGATGACTCGAAGTCACAGTCTGGGTACGTATTTATTTTGAATGGTGCTGCAGTGAGCTGGAGGAGTGCCAAGCAAAGCGTTGTGGCAAAATCTTCAACTGAATCGGAATACATAGCTGCTTCAGAGGCTGCACAAGAAGCCATATGGATGAAGGAGTTCATTACTAAACTTGGCGTGGTTCCCAGTGCGTTCGACCCGATGGCCATCTACTGTGACAACACAGGTGCCATAGCTAATGCACAGGAGCCAAGGTCACATAGCAAGCTGAAGCACATCAAGTTACGTTTCCATGCTATTCGCGAGTATATCCGAGATGGTGACATAAATATTTGCAAAGTACACACTGATCTGAATGTGGCAGATCTGTTGACTAAACCTCTCCCTAGAGCAAAGCATGACCAACACCAGAACGCCATGGGTGTTAGGTATATTACCATGTAATCTAGATTATTGACTCTAGTGCAAGTGGGAGACTATTGGAGATATGCCCAAGAGGCAATAATAAAAGTGGGTATTATTATATCTTAGTGTTTATGATGAATGTTTACATCCTATGCTATAATTGTATTATAAGGAAACACTAATACATGTGTGCTCTGTAAACATAAAAGGGTTCCTAGTAATCCTCTTGTTGAACTAGCTTGTTGATTAATTGATGATCATGGTTTCCTGATCATGGACATTGGATGTGATTAATAACAAGATTATATCATTAGGAGAATGATGTGATGGACACACACCCATAGTAAGCATAGCATAAGATCAAGTCATTAAGTTCATATTGCTATAAGCTTTTAAATGCATAGTAACCTAATCCTTCGACCATGAGGTTGTGTTAATCACCATCACCGGATGGGTACTTTGATGACATCAAACACCGCTTCGTAACTGGGTGGTTATAAAGGTGTCATTGGGTATTCTGAAAGTATGTGTTGAAGCGCATGGACCAAGATTGGGATTTGTCCATCCATATGACGGATAGATATGCTCTGGGCCCTCTTGGTAGAATGTCATCTAGTTAGCTTGCAAGCATGTGACTGGGTCACAAGGGATGACATAACATGGAACGAAGTACAGAGTATTCGAGACATCACGAGGAGATCTGGAATTGTCCGGAGAATAAGATTCATATATTGGGGATCATTTTCTAAGTTAGGAAATGTTCCGGAGTATTTATATGGGGATTCTAGAAGGTTTCGGAATGTTCCAAAAGGTTCTGGAAGATTTCTTGGAGTTTTCTTGAAAACCAAGAAAGGATCAAGGAATCCTTGTGGGGCAAGACAAGGAGTCGTGGGGGAGGAGGACTCCTCCCTCCTCCCAATCCGCCGGCCAAGGAGGGAGGGGAGTCCGCCGGCCAAGGAAGGAGGGAGGAGGAAGCGCTGCCGGAACGTGGCGCCGGAAGGATCATCCACTCGATCTTGAGATCGGCAAGTGATCGACTACATCAACCACGAGATCCAATCTCGTAACTCTTTCGGATCTACAAGGGTTAGTACAGATCTATCTCGTTGCACATGTCTAATAGATTAGATCTTGGCTTTTATCTAGATTAGATCTAGGTTTTGTTCGTTCTTGCGGTAGAATTTTTTTGTTTTCCCTGCTACGAACCCAACACGATCACTCCCAGGGAGCTAGCTCTCCCTGCAAGCTCTCTCACCTAGAGCACACGCACTAGTTCAGTTAGACAGTAGGTTGGTTTCTTAGCATTTAAGGCAGTAGCTAGAAGATACAGCTCGAGGAGCACTTGTAGTTCGTGTATTCCACATAGTCAGATCTGGCAGGAGTAGGGGCTTTACCTCATCACGAGGGCCCCGAACCTGGGTACTTCTTGCATCCAGCTACGCTTGCTTGTATCCAATCCCGCTTGCGGACGCCGTCGACAGCTTCCCTGCTAGTCCCCACACCTCTATCTAACCTCTTCAGGTACTGCCGTTCCCAATACAACGACAGTTGGCGCCCACCGTGGGGCAAAGTATAGCTTCGGTCGGAGTTCCGTTCCGCACGGGACCGATTTTCTTCATCGTCATCGCCGGCTCCGACATTGTTTCAAGTTGCCCAGGGGCTCGCCACCTTCGCGCTGTTGTCACCGACTTTACTTCGCCGAGTTTCTCGGGGGCTTGTCGCCGCCGTCTCGTCAAGAGGCTCGGGGGCTCGCCGTCGCTGCCACGCCATCGGCGTACCCGTCTTCAACATCTTCAGCGAGCTCCGTGAGCTCGCATCCATCCGCGTCTGCGTCCTCGCCTTCACCATCCGCGTCGGCTACGGCACCGTCCGCGTCGGCTTCTACTCCGTCAAGTTCGTCGCTGCGTTCGTGCTCCTACACCTCTGCTCGCCTGCGTCTGCGCGTGCCCCCACGTGCTGGCCTCCCGCGCCCGCACGCTGCTCTCTGTCTGCGCCTCGGCGCGCCGTTGCACCGCTCGCGCGCGTGTACGCGCACTCAAGCAAGCTAAGCACAGAGGCAGCTCGATGGATTCACGCCACAAGCAGCACCTTCAATTCTTGTGCGGGTACATGCACGTATACGTACATGCGCGCGTCTACTGCCGCAAATTCCGTGCAACCTCTGCCGGTGCCCGCGCATGCGACCTCCCATGAGTGCGCCTCTATCCCGGCGCCTGCGCGAGGCCATCCTCGACCGTCCTCCTCCGGCGAGCTCCCCAAGCGAGTCGCAGCGCCATCCGAAAGCTCCCCTGCGCGCCCACTAGCTGACACGGCGCCACCGCGTTTCCTCTACTGCATGCCGCAGCGCGGCGCCGCCCTGCCGCACCACGTCCGTGCCCTGGCGTACGTTCGACCCCACCGCCCGTCCTCGACCACGTGTGCCTCCTCTGCACCAACGACTCACCGTCCCTGGCGCCCACTGCAGGCCCGCGCCGGCCAACTCCGCCGCTGCGCCTCCTCGCCTTGCAGCTTGCGTGCCCCGCCGGCTGCCTCCCACCAGAGCGCGCGCGAGCCGCATAGGCCCGTGCTCCTCTCCGTCCGACTGAAAAAGGTAGAGGAAACGAGAAAAGGGGCTGGTTGAGCTGCCGGTTGAGAGAGAAAGAAAAAGTAAGAAAAGAAGGAAGAGGAGGTGATGGGGCCGGTGGGGAAGGACGTGGGATGCGTAGCCGGCTAGAAAAAAAAGAGGGAGAGAAAAAAGAAATGGAGGCAGACTATTTGTAGTCGGTTGAGTAAGATCGGTTCTGGCTAAGGTAATCCGGTTGAGAAAAAAAGAAGAAGAAGGGAAGTCAACCGGTTGGTGGTAGTCGTTTGGAAAAGAAAAAAAAGAAGAATGGTGCACGGCCGGTCAGTTGCACCCGATTAGCAAAAGAAAGAGAAAGGTGAGAAGAAGAAGAAAAAAATTCGGCTATACTAGTCCGATTGAGAGAAAAATCCGGTTAGAAAAAATGAGACAAAATTTCAGATCCGGCTACGCTGATCCGGTTGCACCGTTTCGGTCTGGCTGACTCCGTCTGCCGTCCGACTCGTCCGGTTCGGACCCGTTCCGGCTGAGTCGGGCCGACTCCGCGCGTCTTCGCCCGTTTGGTTGCCGGTCCGGCCGGCTCGACCCGTTTCGGCTGGGCCGAGCCGGCTCGGCGCGTCCTGGCGCGTTTGGTTGTCTGGCCGGCTAGGGACCGAATCCGGCTATGCCGCGTTTGGTTGCCTGTCCGGCTGGAGCCAGGCTATCTGGCTGGAAGGCCAGTTGGACTGTTTCAGCAGCCGCAACGACTACGGAATCGCGTCTTCGACCCTACTACACCGACAGCTACAATGTGAGTGTTTTTCTGACCACGAGCAACCCTCGAGGTCTCGCCAGATGTTGTTTTTCTTCCTGCTTTCAGTTTTCCGGCGCCGGCAACCCCTACCCGGGGGCTCGCCGGTTGGCCCGGCCTGCTAAACCTGTGAACCGACTGAGTAGTGTGCGACGGTGTCAGAGGCCCACTCTTCGTCTCAGCTACAGACCGCAACCCGGCTGTCCGGCTAGCAAGAGCAAAATCCCGAGGCATCCCACATGAAAAACGGCGAAGAGTGCGACAGATCGGACATTCCGGCCTTGTGCCTAGTTGGTATTTTTCGGCTGCTCAGCCCCCAGTACCGTGCGCAATGTACTGTCAGCTCCCCCTTCGGTTCCGGCTCTAGACCGCAACCCGGCTGGCCGGCAAGGACACAACGTAAACAGCAGAGCGTACGAGAAAGTGACTAAGTGTTCAGAGAAGCACGAGCTAGTTTTTGAAAAATAAAACCGTTATTCGGTTGATAGCATGTGTACTATATGTTGATGTACTAACAATCAATTATGTTTGTTTGTTTTGGCACGACTGCACCGAGTCGGATTTCAAGGGCATTTGAAGATTCAAAGCACCTGGCGTCGCCAGCTACTTCGAATCTCGGGGGCTACACCCACAGGGTGCGCTCGCGCGCCCCTGGTGTAATCAAGCTCTTCGGTCCGGCTGAAGGCGTTCAGCCGGATAGCAAGTTCGAGGTGTCGAAAAGGGCAAGAAATAGAAGATTCGCAGCACCTGTCTTCGTCAGCTACTCCGAATCTCAGGGGCTACACCCCGTGGGTGCGCTGGCGCGCCCCCGCGGTGGTTGTGTTGCTTCCCGGGCTAGAGGTGTCCAGCCAGACGCTGTTCAAGTACTTCATCTACAACGACAACGGCAAGTTTTGTGGAGCTCGTGCGAATTTCCCCCTCCGGGTGAAATCAGCGCGCGCTCCGGGGCTAGTGTCGGGGGGATTATCCCCGGGTACCCCAAAGAAGCACTCAAGACGGATAAAAAAAGGCAAAAACAGATAAAGATAAAAGAAAACCGGAGCTCCTGGGCGTCCTGGGCCGACTAGGATCTCCCAGCCGGCCTGCATCACCATTTTTGGCTGGGCCTCCCCCCAAGCCGTCCCAACAACACCCCCCGGCTAAGTCCTCCTTCCGGCTGGACCCCCGGCCCAGCCGGCCTGCTCCCCGCCACCTCCAGCTCCTTCCGGCTGGGCTGACCTAGTCGGCCCACTTCTGCTCTACCCAGCCTTCCCGGTTGGGCCTCCTGCTCTCCCGCTCGACTTGGTCCTGTCCTGCTGCCCAGATGGGCTTCTGCCCCAACGCCTCCCGGCTAGGCCACTCCCCGGATAGGCTGGCCGGCTGCCCCTCAGCCCGACTGGGCCTGGCGGTCTCCGCCCGGTTGGGCCGCCTTTGCCCCCCATCCGGCTGGGCTGCCTGCGGAGGTGGTGGCCGGATCGTCCGCCGTGTTCGGGGATCGAAGAGATCGATCCTGGCTGGCTCGGTCGCTCCTAGCTGCCTAGCTCCCTGCTTCTACTACTACCGACCCGGTCCAGCTACCGATTAGCACCAGGGCACCTGATTCTAGCGAAGGGATAAGAAGAAGGACAACGAGAAGACAACGACAAGACTAGGAGCATACCACTTTATCAGATGATGTATGCACTAGTGTGCCACTATGCACTACCTCATGCATGACATCTTACATAGTACTAGTTAGGCTGAGTGGGTCCCACCATGTCCTCTTGGCCACCTTTATAAGGCAAGGGGGGACTCACTCAGAGGCCACTCACTCATTCAGGCATGGATCGATCGATTACTCCCAGGGAGCTAGCTCTCCCTGCTAGCTCTCTCACCTAGAGCACACGCACTAGTTGAGTTAGACAGTAGGTTGGTTTCTTAGTATTTAAGGAAGTAGCTAGCAGATACAGCTCGAGAAGCACTTGTAGTTCGTGTATTCCACATAGTCAGATCCGGCAGGAGTAGGGGCTTTACCTCATCACGAGGGCCCCGAACCTGGGTACTTCTTGCGTCCAACTACGCTTGCTTGTATCCAATCCCACCCGCGGACGCCGTCGACAGCTTCCCTGCTAGTCCCCACACCTCTATCTAACCTCTTCAGGTACTGCCGTTCCCAATACAACGACACTAAGTGGGAAAGAGAAGATGAAATTGCTAGAAACATTAGTGTTTCTACTATTACCACCTCTAGTATTGAGGCTAGTAATAGTTCTACTACTTTAGATGATAAATTTGATTTTGATCTTGATGGTTGCAACATCTTTGAAGTTATCAAGTTCCTAGAAAAGCTTGCTAAAAGTCCTAATGCTAGTGCTATGAACATGACCTTTACAAAACACATTACTGATGCTCTCATAAAGATTAAAGAAGAAAACATGAAACATAAAGCTTCTATTCCTATAAAACAAGAAGATGGTTGGGAACCCATCATTAATATGAAAGTGAATGACTTTGATTTCAAAGCTTTGTGTGATCTTGATAGTAGTGTTTCTATTATGCCTAGAAGGATTTTTGATATGCTTGATTTGCCTCCTCTTGAAGATTGCTATTTAAATGTCCCACTTGATGATAATGTTAAAAAGAAACTCATGGGGAGTCTTAATGATGTTCTTATTATGGTTAATGATTCCTATGTCCCCGTTGATTTCTATGTTTTGGATGTTGAATACAATGCTTCTTGTCCTATTACTTTGGGAAGACCTTTTCTTAGAACTATTGGTGCCATCATTGATATGAAAGAAGGCACCATTAAATATCAAAGCCCACTCAAGAAAGGTATAGAACACTTCCCTAAAAAGAGAGAAGATTTCTTTTGCTTCTCCTATGAAAACAAAATTTGGTCTTAATGCTTCTTCATTTGAGAACACTTGATTCTTTCTTTGCTTCTTATGCCTAACTTAAAGGCGTTAAAGAAAAGTACTTATTGGGAGATAACCCAAAAGTTTTAGATGAGTCTTGGAAGTTATTACCTATGTAATAACCTCTCCTTATCCTTTTTATTTCCTTTTTGTGCCAAGAGTAACCTCTAATGAGAGAGAAGTAATGATTGGGAAAGTTGCTGTCCCGAAACAGATTTCTGTGCTTCACCATAAAAATTCGTGAGAGAGATCTGTATGTTGGATTGAGCTGTAATGTTTTGTGCTTCTTCCCCAGGTTGTTATCTAACTTTCGTCAGTTCAGCACTTTTTGATTTGAGCAACAGAAGGTCTTCGAAAAAAATTCGTCTTTACCTGCTGGTCTGTTTTGACAGATTTCTGCCATTTTCTGCATTTGCTTCTTGTGGGTTCCTTTTTGAGTTCTTTTGGGGAATTGAGCTTTTTGAGGGAAGTGCTACAGTAGCTAGTGTTCTAATGGAAGTTTATTTTGTGTTAGAACTGAACCTTAAGACTTATTTATCTTGACTGCACTAATGTTGCTAATAAAGATTGTGTAAAGTTTTGTATGAAGGAAAAATTTCAGGTGTATGGAAGGAATGAGTAAAGAGATGAAGAATGGACTAAAGCTCAAGCTTGGGGATGCCACGCGTGTCACCCCAAGAAATATCCAAGAAGTACACGCGTCAAAGCTTGGGGATGGCCAAGGCATCCCCTTCTTCATCAATAAAAATCCCAGGTTTCTTCCAAACGCTTCATTTTTATTGCTTCATGCACAGTTGTGTTGTTCTTGGAGCGTCTTCTTTTTCGTTTTCATTTTGGTTTTTAGTTTGCTTGGTTTGCTTAGTTTTCTGAATAAATTTTTTGGACCCCCTCTTTCATACATTGGTTTGCAAATAGTTTGGTTTGGTTTGGAAAAGAGTAGGAAAGTTCATGCTTATGTGGTAAACATAGCTTGTTTTTGACTGTGGCCTATGCTTTGTCATGCCATGATTGATATGGTTTTGGATTTATGCTTAGTATTCTTTGCTGTAGCATGACTTGTTATAAACAATTGAGATTGCTTAATGTGCCTTGGATGAATCATGCGTTGTTTTAGCATATTAAAGCATAGTATAGTGGTATTCTCCTTTGATGCTTTATTTGGGTTGACTTGGCACATGCTCACACCATGTTATGACTATCTCAAGTCACCATAGCCTTTAAGATCCTTTAGTTTTCAACTTGTAGTATCAGTTTATGCTTTGATCAATGATGTTTCGTCGCTCTGCATGAATATGGCCATTATTGCTCAATCTTTTGCTAGCCTCCACAACAAAGTATGAGTTCCACTCATGCATCCAACTCCCTAAACCAAGTTATTCCAAAGAGTCCACCATACCTACCTACTAGCTCATGCTATTCCAAGTATATTTATGCTTTTGTTTACCTTCCAAATTAAACTTGTTATGAGAAAACTAGTGATTAAAGCTCTCACAAACTTGATGGCACACTTTACTTTACTTGCCTCTAATAAACTTGAACCATTGGGTCCTTCTTTGTTGCGTATATGCTTGCGCTTTATAAGTTAAAATTAGTAGAACCATGTTTCATGGGGAACGCTTTCAACATTGCACTTGTACTTTGTACCCCGTTGATATCATGTTCTTTTGCTTACGGATCCCGGCGGTGTGAAATAAAAGTGGAACTTGTAAGATCATGGAGTTTGTATGTGTGTTAGAGAAACGCCTGGGCCGCTAGCCTAAGCCATGCCTAATCATGGTGGAAACTTGCAGCATCACCATAATGAGCACTCTATGAAGCATCCTCAATAAAAACCTATGCAAATAGCAAATAAAAAGATCGCTGAGATGCTCATTGTCTGCTTGCCTTGTCATTTTGATTATGGGAAAGCTCCCGTATCATGTGCAAGGGGTACCCCATTGGCGGTTCTTTATGATACACATGTACTTACAATGACAAGAGCTTACTCGTGACTGAAGTTGAGTAGCATGAGGATCAGTCTTCGTAAGTAAGGGGCATGAGATTTAGGTTTATAACTTGTCAAGCATATCCTCTTAGTTGTGTCAATTTAACCTTAACCACTTCAAGATGCTTATGATAGGGGCAATGAGAGCTGAAATCTATAAGTACCATAATTTTTGGAAGCTCTTTATGAGACTTGAATCCCTTCTTCCTTTTACAAAAGGCTTTTCTTCCACCATTATATTGAGTCTCCACCTTCTAACTTTATGCACCTTCTTTGAGAGCATAGTGGCCATACTTAGTTCTATGTGCATTGTCCCAAGACTAGTTGATTGATGCATACTTTGATATTGCTTGTTTTAAACTATTGTGTCTAGTCACTCTTATGAACTTTGAAGGTGTCCTATGCATTTATATTTGCTACTCTATTGAGGGACAAGCTGAATACTATTATGCTATGTTTTGTTTATGTGAAACAAACAAACGTCTTGCAAAGCATTGTTATTCATGAATCTTTTGTTTGTGCCTTTTCTTGTTGCATCATAGTTTCTTTGCTTATTGCTAGATCTTTGTCTTTCATGCTATGATTGAAGTATTATGATCCCAGCTTTGAATGTTTTACAAATACTTTGATCAAGTCTTTGATGGTGCATGTCACCTCAAGGCTAGGGTTTACCGGCTACGAAGCCGATGGCCCCACCCACAGGGTGTGAGCGGTGATCTTTTGGACCGGCTGCCGCACCAGGCTAGGAGAGGGATCGCTAGTTTTGCTAACGTCACTGCCCGCGTCAGCCACACCTGCCATTTCTGGTGCGCATCGCATCAGTTTGACCTCTTGGTCTGCAGCGGTAGTTTTTGGTAACTGCACGCATGATACATTGCAAATGTTTCTATAATTTTTGATGTTCCATGCTTGGTTTTTTCCACTTTCTTGTGTTTTGTTCCAACTTTGGAGTACTTTCCATATGATTTCTTAGACTAACCTATTAACAAGATCCATAGTGCCAGCTGCCTGTTTTCTGCTGTTTTTGGTTCCAGGAAAGTCAGAAAATGAATATTCTCGGAATTGGACGGGACAAAAGCCAAAGTGCCTATTTTTCCGGAAGTGATCAAGTGCCAGAATACGAGACAGAGAGGGGCCAGAGGGCGGCCACACCACCTGGCCGCGCGGCCAGGCCTGGCCCGCGCCAAGGGGTGGTGTGGCCAGCCCAGGCACCCCCTCGGCCTCTCCTTCCGCCTATATATTGCCCTCGGGACGAAAGCCCTAAGTACCCGATCAAAAATCCATGAAAGAGTCTGTAGCCATCGTCATCTCCATCCCTAGATCGGGAGGGATCTGAAGCTCTTCCCGGCACCCTGCCGGAGAGGGGAATTCACCTTGGAGGCCTTCTTTATCACCATGCAAGCCTCCGGTGTGATGCGTGAGTAGTTCATCCTTGGACTATGGATCCATGTAGTAGCTAGATGGCTGGTTCTCCTCCTTTGTGCTTTCATGTCTAGATCTTGCGAGCTCCGTTCATGATCAAGATCATCTATTTGTAATTCTACATGTTGTGTTTCCGGGGATCCGATGGATATTGAGATGCTATTTTAGATTGATTATTGATTCTATCATTTCTTTGTTATTTGAGATCTTGCATGCTTTCCGTTGTTAGTAGCTATCTTGGCCAAGTAGATGCTAGCAACTCCAAGAGTTAGTATTTAAGCTCGATAGTGGGTTCATGCCTCTAGTAATCTGGGGAAGTGATAGAAATCTCTAAGGTACTAGATGTGTTGTTTCTACTAGGGAGAAAACAACAATCCTTTGTTCATAGAACAATCGTATTGTTTACTTTACATGCAGTTCGTAAAGCAATAATCTGTTGCTTGCAACTTAATACTGGAGGGGGTTTGGATGATAACCTGAAGGTGGATTATTAGTCATAGATGCAGTTGGATGGCGGTCTATGTATAATGTTGTAATGCCCAATAAAGTCTCAAAGGAGTCAAGATGATTAGTATATGCATGTATTGCTTTCTTGGTGTTTGTCAATTGCCCCGCTGTAATTTGTTCACCCAGCATGTTATCTATCTTAAGGAGAGCCACCTCTAGTTATGGATCCTGGTCCTTTACTTTCCATACAATCTACAATCTTTTACTGCTTTGTGTTTACTTTCTGCAAACTTTTACTTCTTTCCATTCGATACGTTTAATCCTTTGTCTTCCGCAAAACACGGTGAGATTAACAACCTCATCGCAAGTTGGGGACAAAGTTCTGTGGTTGTGTTGTGCAGGTCTCCACATTGCTACTAGCACCGGTAGTGCGCCCTGCCAAAGCTCAGCTAGTAACACCTTTGGGGTGTTTCCTTGCTCCTACTGGTTCGATTAAACCTTGGTTTCATAACTGAGGGAAACTTGCTGCTGTGCTCATCATACCTTCCTCTTGGGGTTCCCAACGAGCTCTACATCAACACCACGCACCAAGCACTTTTCTGGGCGCCGTGCATTGAGCCATCAACACACGCATCATTGCAGTTTCTTGGAGATCGTGGGCGCGCTTTGCCTCCCGCAGTAACACCCACGGGATCTTCTGTGCATCTTGCACAGGTGCACATGATCAGCCCCAAACCGTCGCGTGGAGGTGGGGTAGTTGCTTCCCACGTGGCGGAGAGGGAGGACAACCGCCGCAGTTCTTTTTCTCCGATAAATAGGGATGCTAGGGAGCGGGGTCTCCTCACTTCTTCTTCCTGTGCATGTTGCCCTTGCCTTCCATTGCGCCCTAGCCTTCCTCTGCTTTTTTGTGCTACCGCTTCTTGGTCACCGGTGCCGCTCTTCTCTTGCCGTGACAACGGCCCCCCGCACTTCCAACACAGCTACCTTCCCCAACAACATGCTGCCGGATGTCGCCGGCGGGTGGTGTGGCTCTTACGTCACTGAGGAGCTGGTGCGGAAGTACTGACGGGGGAGGTTCCTGCCGTCAGAGCGCCTAGTGAAGCATCGCCTCGCGATGGAGGGCGAGCGGGTGCCTAACCCCCAGCCCGGCGAGACTGTTGTCTTCCTCGCCCACTTTGCTCGCGGCCTCGGGCTACCGCTGAGCCAGTTCGTCTTGGAGATGCTCGTCTCCTTCGACTTCCACCTCCACCACCTCAGAACCAATGCCATGGCGATGCTGACGCATCACGCGGCCTGCTGCAAGGCATATCTTGGCGTCCGCCCTGATGCCAAGAATTTCTTGAAGTTCTTCTACTTCAAAGTGCAGGTGGTAGGGAAGGATGGCCTGCTGATGGAGACGGGCTGCTGCGCCATCTACCCGCGACCGTCGGCGGCGATGCCGTGCTTGGAGCTCCCGGACATCGTCAAGCTGTGGCAGCGCTCGTATTTATACGTGCGCAACAACATCGAGGTGTACTAGATCAAGATTCCGGTCTTCGCGAACGTCCCTTCCACCTGGAAGGCCTGGAGCATGCAGCACTTGGGCGCCCAGGGCGACATCGACCGGATGGCCGCCTAGCTAGTGGTCCTTGTGGAGAAGGAGTGGCTCACCGCCTAGGACATTCTACTGTCCTGGATGGCGAGTCGTGTGCTCCCGCTGCAGCACCGGTCACACCAGATGTGCCACCTCTCCGGCCATCTAGATCCTACCCGGGTATCCCGGCTGGACGTGCCGTATGCTGCCCTCGCGACTGGCTTGCCACCATCTCGAAGGAGGCGCTAGAGGAGGACTTGGAGTTCTCCTGCCGGCTGTACCACCGTGGTCGGCTTCCGCCGAAGGTATGTCTTTCCTCCTCTTTTCCGGGTGGATTTTCCTGAGGGATTCCTGTTTCGTGCCTCTTATCTTCCCTTGTTGAGTAGCTTTTTACGGCAGCTAGCGGAGGACGGCATGGGGGACAATGAGCTCCCCAACTTGGCTACGGACCACAAGCCCGCCAAGGCTCCGCCGGTGGAACTGGAGCGGTTCCCCATGCGGGCCGACGAGGGCTGCGAATTCCCACCCGGTGAGAGTTTTTTCCTTGTCCTTGCCTGCCTTGCTCCCGCTGCATTCTAGCCGGGAACTTGACATTTTGCTTGTGTTGGAATAGCCGCGCACGGCGAGGATGTGGACCTGGCCGAGGCCGCCGTGCCTAGGGCCAGGGGGAAGCATGTCGCCTCAACCAGCGCCGCACCGGCTAGAGGCGCCGCCAAGAAGAGCCGTCGCCCTAGATCCGCGGCCACCATGTCGAGCGTCACTGGGTATGTGTTCCTTTACTCCTTATACTTGTACTGATGGGCTCGCACTTGCTTAGTTCGCCCTTGTATTTCTCGTAGCGAGGCGATGGCTTTGCCCGGCTTCACGACCGTCGCCACCGCGTCCGCCCCTCCGCCTGCTGGGGACGGAGGTGCACCGGCTGTGATGCCCGAGGTTGCGGCGGCTGCGACGCCCGAGGCGGCACATGCTGCGTCGGTTGGGGGCTGATGCGGATGTGGTGGAGGTGGTGCCGCCGGCTGCGCCTGTGATGCTGCACCGGGTCAGCACCGTCTCCCGCCTTGCCGAGGCTCTCCTGCCTAGGCATAGTGGTGCAGCCATTCCGCCTCTGGCCCGACAGTGGATGCTGACTCCGGCGCCTACCGGGTGGAGGAGGCGGTGGAGGTGGCACCGCCAGAGGTCCCTGCCTAGCCGGCGGGTGGGCCCTCTGCGGCCCCGGGGAGCGACGATGACCTTCAGGTCACCGGCTGGACGCCGGCTCGGGCTACACCGCCACTGGACGCCACCTTTGCACAGCTGTCAGGGACGGCGCCCCTGGCTATTGGCCAGGCCCGTTAGCTGGTGGAGGCACTGGAGCAGGGGATTGGCCGGGCCAAGGCGCTGGGGGCCTCCATCGAGGTATGTGTCCTTTTGCTAATTTTGATGTTTTTTCACCGTCTCGCACCGCAGCCGGTTCTTTTGGTTCTTACTTCCATCTTTTACACAGAGGGCTCTTTTCGACGCCACTAAGACCTTGCAAGACCTAGGCCGTAAGATTGCTTGCTCTGCCATGTCTTCCCAATTGCGCAATTTCTCGCGCTTCTTGTTGAATATTGGTTACCCTCCTGCAGCTCTGCTGGCGGACCGAGACCGTGAGGTGGCCCAGCTGACCGGGGAGGTGGCCCGGCTGGAGGAGTCCAACAGGGCTCACCAGGACCAGATTGCCCAGCTGACTGTGCATCAGCAGTAGATGGAGATCAAGGCTGGCCAAGCCAAGAAGGTGGCGGACACCCGGACCGAGGCACTGAAGAATCTGGAGGTGCTCTATGCCACCCAGGAGGATGCTGTCAAGGTCTCTAAGGCCAAGGAGGTGGTAGCGCTGGGAGAGCTTTGCCAGATCGCCGAGATTGTCGTTAGTAAGTGCTCTCAATCCAAGCTAGTATTGCAATTTTGCCTTCTGCAGCCCACATTGATTATTGTCTCCTTTCCGGGTGCAACTCAGTATCCTGAGGCGACTAATCAGGCACTGGCCCGCATTCCCGAGACGGTTCCGGAGCGGGATCTCCACCCGGGGGAGCTGGTGGCAGTTGTCAGCGAGGAGGCGAACCGGCTTTGTGCCACCGCTCTCGAGGTCTACGACTATGTCTGGCCTGACATCGTCCAGCCGGCCACCATGGACGCCTTGGCCGAGGGCTTTGGGGTGCTCCGGACCTCATGAAAGTGGCTCGGGAGTGGGCGGCTTGTGGCGGTGTGGAGATGGTGCTGGCGCTGCTAAAGTCCTAGTACCCGGACGTGGATCTGCGGAGCCTTTATCACGGATTTCACCAAGGGACCAACTATGACTAGCTTCGCGCCGAGGTTCCTGACATCCGCTCCTGTGGCGTGAAGATTGGGAGCTTCGTCATGCTGGACCGGGACTTCAGTGACCCGACTGGCATGGAGCCGTATCACCATAGTTTGGATGCGCCGCGCACTGAGGCTCCGGCTACGCCTCAGACCGCCTCGGCCGACGTCGCCTCCAGTAGCCAAGCTCTAGCCAATGCCTTCAGCCCTTCTGCTAACCAGTCAACTTGATCCCCGGTATGCCGGGAGTATCTGTAGATGAAGACCTTGTGTTTTGCGTTTTTTGAACAATCTTCACTATTCTTGTTATTGAACTCTGGTGGGAGCATCGCCTCCCTTTGGATATTTGCTCATGCTCTTTCATTTGCACTTTCTGTTTTGCATTTGCTGCATGCTTTTTTCTGTGTGGGGGCGCGCGAGCGCACCCACAGGGTATAGTCCCCGAGGTTCAGGCCGGCTAGAGAATACATCCAGGTCGAAGCTCCTTTATAATGTTGTCTATTTGCAGGTTTCTATGTGGGGGGCATGCAAGCGCACCCACAGGGTGTAGTCCCCGAGGTTCGGGCCGACTAGAGGATACAGCCGGGTCGAATCTCCTTGACATGCTCTGTTGCCGCCTAGAAGCTACTAGCCTCCGGCTTGGGTGTTCATCGTGGAACTTTGGATCATGCAAATATGAAAAACAAACAAGTTGTTTGCCTGGTTAAACAAATGCAAGTTGAATTGTAATCTTAGATTCACTAGTCTTGAAATTTTGCTGTTTTGCACGGAGCCAATGACTTTTCCCTTTTCTCAGTGAGCATTGGCCAATTTGATGTTGTGCCCTTGCAGGTTTTGAGCCGGAGTCGAAGGGTTAGCTTAGTAGGCGTACTGCACGATACTTCGGGTTTGGGTCATTGGCCTTGGGCGAGCGAGCGCGACCGGAACGTCCAGACATCTTTGTTTTCCTCATAGCTTTTTCGTGTAAGGGTATTCGAGCGTTCTGTTCTTGCTGGATCTGTCAGCCGGCTTGCGGTCTTCAGCCGGAACCGAAGAGGAAGCCCTAGGAGCCACGTACAGTACTTTGCTGCATGGATTGCACGGCCGTCTGGGCCAACCGGCGAGTCCCCGAGACGGATCGCCGGCTCCGGGGTTAGAATAATGCAGCCAGAAAAACCAAATTGTGCAGCATGACTTGCTAATTTATTGTAGAGTCCCCGAGACTATGTCAAGGCTCCCATGCTTGTTCATTACATAAAGGTATGATACATACACTTCTTGTTAAAGTGTAAAAGGGGCGAAGCAGGCTCGCGTTCCATGGGCGCTCAGTTTCTTCGCCTGAACGGTCCATCTTGTTTTCCGGCTAGCGGGTGTCAATGCGATAGTATGCGTTGCTCTACAGTGCCCGGCTGATGATGAATGGGTCCTCCCAAGGTGGAGATAACTTGTGCCTCCCCTTGGTGTCCTGTACCAGCCTTAGTACCAGATCGCCCTCGCGGAACGAAACGCTACGGATCTGGTTGGAGTGGTAACAGCATAAGTTCTGTTGGTAGATGGAGGATCTGGACAAGGCCAGCTCGCGTGCTTCTTCGAGGAGATCGACGCTGTGCTCCCATGCTTCCTTGGCTTGCTGCTCTAAGTACAACAACTTGCGAGGTGCATCGAACTCGATGTCTGTACGCAAGACTCCCTGCACCCCATAGATGAGGAAGAAAGGGGTGTAGCAGGTGGACCAGTTTGGCATGGTGCGAAGGCTCCAAAGCACAGCCGGTAGCTCCTCAATCCAGCAGCCAGGGGATTGCATCAGTGGCTCGATCAGCCGGGGCTTGATTCCGGCTAGGACTAGGCCGTTTGCTCGCTCGCACTGTCCGTTGGACTGGGGGTGTGCCACAGATGCAAGGTCCAGGCGGATGCCCTTGTCTCCGCAAAAGAGTGCGAAAGCTCCCTTGGCGAAAATTGTGCCATTGTATGTTATGATGTTGTTGGGGTAGCCAAAGCGTGTGATTATGTCTGTGAAGAACTTTACCACTATTGGTCCATCCAGCTTCTTTATTGGCTTTGCCTCTATCCACTTGGTGAATTTTTCCACTACCAGCAGTAGGTGTGTCATGCCAGACCGGGCTGTATTGAAAGGGCCAACCATGTCCAACCCCAGACAACAAAGGGCCAAGTGATGGGAATTGTCTTGAGTGCCGTATACGGGGTGTGCTTCTGCTGGCTGAACCGCTGGCAACCGTTGCATGCCTTGACTATTTGTTCAGCATCTTCAAGGGTCGTGGGCCAGTAGAACCCATGACAAAATTCTTTTGCCACTATGGCTCATGATGACGCGTGATGTACGCATTCGCCTTGGTGAATATCGACCAGCAGCCGGGTCCTTCCTCCTGGCTCACGCATTGCTGATAAATGCCCCCAACGCTGCGCTTGTAGAGCTCATTGTTGATGATAGTGTATGCGCTAGCTCTGCGCTTCACTTGCCTTGCCTCTACCTCTTCTTTGGTAAGTTCTCCTCTGGCTAGGAAATCCATGAACGGCTTGGCCCATGTTGGGGTTTCCCGGATGGCGCGGACCTCCTGCATGAGCAGATTTACCTCTGCACGGATAGCCAGGTTGGGCTCATCTGGAGGCTGACCGGGTGGAGTAGTGGAGCCGACAACCTCAAGGCTGAGTGTGGCAGTCCTCGGGTGTAGTGAAGCCGCCGCGGAGGTCTTGGAGCTGACAGTCCCCGGGTGCAGCGAGGTAGTCCTCGGGTGCGGTCAAGCAGTCCCCGAGTGCGGTGAAGCAGTCCTCGGGTGCGGTGAAGCGGTCCCCGGGTGTGGTGAAGCCGTCGCAGAGGTCTTGGAGCCGGCAGTCCCTAGGTCCGCATCTAGTATGATGGAGTCGGATTCCGGAGACGGCTTAATTGATGGCTTGCGCAGGTGCTCGAGGGAGACTCCAGGTGGGATTGCCTATCTTGTTGACCCGATGCGGGCTAGCGTGTCTGCGGCTTCACTGTTTACTCTAGGGACATGGGGAAACTCACACCCTTCGAAACAGGCACATAGTTGCTGTACGAAGATGCAGTATAAATCCATGTTTGCATCCCTGGCATCCCAATCGCCCGACACTTACTGCACCACTAGATCCGAGTCACCGAAGCATAGAATGCGCCGGATGCCGATCTCTTTTGCCATCTTGAGGCCATGGATGAGCGCCTCGTATTCAACAACATTGTTGGACGCGCGGAAGTGGATTTGCAACACGTATTCCAGCCGGTCTCCTTTTGGAGAGGTGATGACCACTCTAGCTCCGAGCCCTCTACACATCTTGGAGCCGTCGAAATGCAGCTTCCAATGCATGGAGTCAGGGTAAGGCGGTAGGTACTGCGTCTCTGCCCAATCAACGAGGAAAATCTTCCAAGGCCTGATACTTGATCACCGTTCTTGGCTTGTACTGTATGTTGTGGGCGGCGAGCTCTATGGCCCATTTCTCCACCTGGCTTGTGGCATCTCTATTGCCGATGATCTCCGAAAGTGGCGCTAGCGACACCACCCGGATGGAATGTTCTTGGAAGTAGTGCTTCAATTTCTTGGCGGCCATGTACACGCCGTACACCAGCTTCTGTAATGAGGGTAATTCTGCTTCGAGAGCGAGAGTACCTCACTCAAGTAGTACACAGGTTGTTGCACCGGATGTGCCTTTCCTTCTTCTGGCCTCTCCACTACCAGCACCACACTGACGACCCGGTTGGTTGTTGCGATGTACATCAACATGGGCTCCTTTGCCGCTGGTGCTGCTAGTATAGGTGGTGAGGTGAGCATGCGTTTGAGGTCGCGGAAGGCTTCATCCGCTTGCAATGTCTAGACGAACTTGTCCGCCTTCTTCATGAGTTGGTACAGCGGGAGTGCTTTTTTGCCCAGCCGGCTCATGAACCGGCTGAGGGAGGCCAGGCATCCAGTGAACTTTTGGACGTCTCGCAAGTTCTTGGGCGGCTGCATGCGCTTGATTGCGCCAATCTTCTCCGGGTTCGCCTCGATTCCCCGTTCTGATATGAGAAAATCGAGTAGTTGGCCGGCTGGGATGCCAAACATGCATTTCTCCGGGTTTAGCTTCATCTAGAACCAGCGAAGGTTGGTGAATGTTTCCTTCAGATCTTCAAGGAGTGTTTGGTGCTCCTTGGTCTTGACCACTACATCATCGATGTAGGCGTGTACGTTTCTGCCGATCTGAGTTTGCAGGCATTTTTGCATGCAGCGATGGTACGTTGCCCCAGCGTTCTTCAGTCCAAAACGGCATGGTGGTGGAGCAGTAGGCTCCATAGGGAGTGATGAATGTTGTCTTTATTTGATCAGCGGGGTTCAGCCGGATCTAGTGGTAGCCGGAATACATGTCTAGAAACAACAATAGCTCGCAGCCGGCCATCAAATCGATCACTTGGTCTATCCTTGGCAGGGCAAATGGGTCTTTGGGGCATGCTTTGTTGAGACTGGTGTAGTCAACACACATGCGCCAAGTCTTGTTCTTCTTCAGCACCAGTACGGGGTTGGCCATGCATTCCGGGTGGAAAACCTCCATGATGAATCCGGCTGCGAGCAGCCGGGTGATCTCCTCACCGATGGTTCTTCTTTTTTCTTCCACGAAGCAGCATAGTGACTGTTTGACCGGCTTTGCATCCATCCTGACACGTAAAGAGTGCTCGACGAGCTCCCTCGGAACACCTGGCATGTCCTTGGGGGACCATGCAAAGATATCGCGATTCTCACGGAGAAAGTCGACGAGCGCGCTTTCCTATTTGCTGTGAAGGCCGTCTCCGACCAGGATGAACTTGTCCGGCTCGGCCTCGTCCAACATGATCTTTCTCGTGCCCTTGGATGGCTTGAACTGTGCTTCTCCGACCGGCTTGGGTTTGCCAGCCGACATGTCCTTCTGCCGGGCTGCCACATTCTGCCTGATAATGTGCTTCTCTTCCATGATGATCATGACCTCTGCTATCTTGGACCCGTCCGTGGCGCACTCCACAAACCACCTGTAGCAGCTGGCCATGGTGATGACACCCTTGGGCCCTGGTAGCTTCATCTTGAGGTACGCGTAGTGCAGTACCGCAATGAACTTGGTGAGCGCCGAGCACCCCAGGATTACGTGGTACGCGCTGCAGAGGTTGACCACCTCAAACCAGATGGGCTCACCGCAGAAGTTATCCTCCGTGCCGAAGATGACGTCTAGTCGGATCTTTCCGATGGGCGAATGCGATGGGCCCGGGACAGCTCCATGGAAGGAGGTGCTTGACGGCTCCAGTTGCGACTCGCTGATACCGAGTCGGTCTAGCGAGCTGCGGTACAGGAGGTTGATGCTACTCCCTCCGTCTACGAGGACGCGGGAGAATCTGTAGGAATGCTTCTAGGAGACAATGATAGGGTCCAAAACCATCGCGTAAGTGCCTGGGTGAGGCAGCTCAGCTGGCTGGTCCTTCCGGCTCCATGCAACTTCTTGTTTCGACCAATTGAGGTACTGGGGGACAGGAGGGACGATTGTGTTCACCTCCGCCTCGCGGCGTCTCTTGTTGTGCTTGGTCTCTGGCTCCGCCGTGAAGATGTGGTAGTTTCCCACCTGGCGGGGGTAGTTGTTATCGTCATCTTCCCTTCGGCGCTAGTTATTGCGATCGCCTGGCAGCCCACCGGCTGGGGGTAGTGGAGCCTGCGCGGCGGGCGCGCCAGCGTTTTCCACCATCTTCTTCGTCCAGGTGCACTGGTGTGTGGTATATGTAGCCAATTTGTTGCCTCGGCTATGGAACTTGCATGGCCCATCAAGCATTGACTCGATGGTGTACTTGGGCCTCGGAGGCCGGTCATCAGGATTCTGTCTCTAGCTTCCGCCTACAGCCGGATCCTCCTGCACTACTACTACCTGCCTGGAACTATATTGGTTATCCGGCTGGTCGTCCTTTCTTTTGACGTGGCGGTTGTCATGCCGCCTGGAGTTATGGCCATTCCCTTCCGGCTAGCACTGATCCACAACGACGTCGACGATGATTTGCCCCTGGTCGTCCACCCAGATGGATCTTTTCATTGCCGCGTCTATGGTGGCGTACTTGTCCGTGATGGCCATGGTTTGCGCCATGGTGGTGGGCTCCACCCGGTGAAGCTTGTGCTTGAGCATAGTGCCGTCTCTGTAGCCGTTGACGAAGAAGTCAACCGCCTGGTGCTCGCACACCCCCTCGCAGGAGTTGTGCATGCTCGTCCACCGGGTGATGTAGGAGCGATCAGATTCATCCGTCCCTTGCATGCAAAGAGCGAGATCGCCGGGTCGACCTAGGCACTTGTAGGTGCCAGTGAAGTTGTGGATGAATGCCTGGTCGGAATCAGTCCAAGCATTGATGCTGTTGTCGAGGAGGCTGTTGAGCCATGTCCTAGCCGAGTCGAGGAGCATGAGGGGGGCGTAGCGCACAACCACCCGCCAGTTGCCCTTTGCGATGCCCACCACGGTTGTGTAGTCTACCAGTCAGTCTTCCGGCTTGACCGGGCCGTTGTACTTTGGCGTATCCCTTGGGAGCGAAAATCCCTTTGGAAACGGTTCATTCTGGATTCGCGGTTCTTCTTCCAGCACGCTTGACTGGACCAGTAGGTCGATGCGTGTGCGCGCGTCTTGTGGTTCTTCCGGCTCGAGCGGTCCTAGCCGACCGGATAGGTGGGACTTGGGCAGCGCTTGGCCTTTTCCAGCTTCGTCGGCCGGCTCACGGTTTTTGCTGGTAACATCTGCTGCATCGCGGGCATTGTTCCCATGGCCTGCTGATCCACCCCGCGGGCGGTTGCTTGGCCTTGCTCCGTTTGGGGAAGATGCCTAGGTACCGCCTGCAGCCAGATCCGCCATCCGGCAAGCCAGTTGGGTCCTGCTATTGCCGGCCATGCTCAGTTCTGCCTTAGCCTGCTGTTTGTTTGCCGTGCCCACGAGGAGCTGGACACGTGCCTGCTGACGGAGCAGCTCTTCGCCCTATAGTTGGCTTAGCTCTGCGACTGCCGCCTCCGCAGCCCTCATGTTTTTCGCGGGAGTGCTATAAACCAGCTGCACCACGGGCATACACGGATCAGTGATGGCTCAGGATACGTTTAGCTCGTTGGGAACCCCAAGAGGAAGGTATGATGAGCACAGTAGCAAGTTTCCCTCAGTTATGAAACTAAGGTTATCAAACCAGTAGGAGCAAGGAAACACCTCCAAGGTGTTGTTTCCAACTTGGAATCCTGCACAAAAAAACCACAAAACTTTGCCCCCAGCTTACAGTGAGGTTGTCAATCTCACCGGTTTTGCTGAAAACAAAGGATTAAACGTATTGTGTGGAAGAGAGTAATTGCTTGCAGAAAGTAAATAGAAAACTGTAAATAGATTGTAGATTGATGGTAAAGAATGGACCAGGGTCCATAGTTCACTTGAGGTGATTCTCCTTAAGATAGTTGACATGTTGGGTGAACAAATTACAGCGGGGCAATTGACAAACACCGAGAAAGCATACATGCATATACTAATCATCTTGACTCCTATGAGATTTGATTGGGCATTACAACATTATACATAGACCGTAATCCAACTTCATCTATGACTAATTATCCACCTTCAGGTTATCATCCGAACCCCTTCCAGTATTAAGTTGCAATCAACAGATAATTGCATTAAGCAAAGTGTGTAAAGTAAACAATACGATTATTCTATGAACAAAGGATTGCTGTTTTGTCCCTAGTAGCAATATCACATCTAGTACCTTAGAGATTTTTGTCAGTTACCCAAATTACTAGAGACATGAACCCACTATCGAGCATAAATACTCCCTCTTGAAGTTGCTAGCATCTACTCGGCCAGGATAGCTTCTAACAACAGAAAGCATGCAAGATCTCAAAAAACAAAGACATGATAGAATCAATAATCAATCTGAAATAGCATCTCAATATCCATCGGATCCCCGCAAACACAACATGTACGATTACAAATAGATGATATTTATCATGAACAGAGCTCACAAGATCTAAACATGGTAGCACAAAGGAGAAGAACCAACCATCTAGCTACTACATGGACCCGTAGTCCAGGGATGAACTACTCACGCATCACACCGGAGGCAGTCATGGTGATGAAGAATGCCTCCAGGGTGATCTGTCCCCTCCGACAGGGTGCTGGGAAGAGCTTCAGATCCCTCCCGATCTAGGGATGGAGATGGCGGCGACTACAGACTCTTTCGTGGAAGTTTTGTTGAGTACTTAGGGTTATCGTCCCGGAGGCAATATATAGGCGAAGGGGCAAGGTGTGCCAGGGGGCCCACACCCCCTGGTGGTGCGGCTAGGGCTGGCTGCACCACCACCAGGTGTGGCCTGCCTGGCTCCCCTCTTCGTCTCCCCTCCGGACTCCGTATTCCTTCTGGTGAAATATTGACTTGGGCTTTTGTCCAGTCCAATTCCAAGAATATTTCCTTTCTAGCTTTTCTGAAACCAAAAACAACAGAAAATAGGCAACTGGCACTGTGGCATCTTGTTAATAGGTTAGTTCTAGAAAATGTGTAAAAATACTCCAAAGTGTGGACAAAACATAAGAAAGTAGACCTAAAACAAACATGGAACATCAAAAATTATAGATACGTTTTCAATGTATCAACACCCCCAAGCTTAACTCCTGCTCGTTCTTGAGTAGGTAAGTGATAAAAAGAAGAATAATTTTTGAGGTGACATGCACCATCACAATCTTGATCAAGGCATTTATAAAACATTGATAGCTGGGATCATAGTACTTTAACATAGCATGAAAGATATAGTTATAACAATAAGACATAGCAACTATGTTGTAGCATGAAAAGGTACAAACAAAAGATTCATGAATAACAATGCTTTGAAAGACGTTTGTTTGCTTCACATAAATAAAACATAATGAGAATGGTATTCAGCTTGTCCCTCATAGTGTAGCAAAACATAAATGCATAGGACACCTTCAAAGTTCATAAGGGTGACTAGATACAAATAGTTTAAGAACAAGCAATATCAAAGTTATGAATCAATCAACAAGTGTTGGGACAATGCACATTAAACTAAGAATGACCACTATGATCTCTTAATAGGTGCATAAAGATAGGAGATGGAGACTCAACATAAAAGTAGAAGAAAGGCCCTTCATAGAAGGAAGCAGGGATTCAAGTCTCATAAAGAGCTTCCAAAAATTATGGTACTTATTAGATTTAAGATCTCATTACCCCTATCATAAGCATCTTTAAGGTGATTAAGGTTAAAGTGAACAAATATGAGGATATGCTTGACAAGTTATAAGTTGAAATCTCATGCCCCTTACTTACGAAGACCGAACCTCATGCTACTCAACTTTAGTCACGAGTAAGTTCTTGTCATTGTAAGTACATGTGTATCATAGAGAACCGCCAACAGGGTACCCCTTACCCGATGATACGGGAGCATTCCCATATCAAAATGACAAGGCAAGCAGACAATGAGCATCTCAACGATCTTTTTATTTGCTATTTTCATAGGTTTTTATTAAGGATGCTTCATAGATTGCTCATTATGGTTATGCTGCAAGTTTCCACCATGATTAGGCATGGCTTAGGCTAGCGGCCCAGGCGTTTCTCTAATACATATAAAAACTCCATGAGATTACAAGCTCCCCTTTTATTTCACACTGCCGGGATCCATAAGCAAAAGAACATGATATCAACCAAATACAGTGCAATGTTGAAAGCATACCCCATGGTAACATGGTTCTGCTAATTCACAACTTATAAAGCGCAAGAATATACGCAACATAGATGGGCACAATGGTTCAAGTTTATTAAGTGCAAGAAAAGTAAATTGTGCCATCAAGTTTGTGAGAGCTTTAATCACTAATTTTCACATAACAAGTTTAATTCGGAAGGTAGATAAAAACATGAATATACTTGGAATAGCAAATGCTAATAGGTAGGTATGGTGGATTCTTTGGAATAACTTGGCTTTATTTGGAGTTGGATGCATGAGTGGAACTCATACTTTGTGTGGAGGCTAGCAAAAGACTAGGAGCGACCAACTAAGAGAGCAATAATGGCCATAATCATGCAAAGCGACAAAACATTATTAATTAAAGCATAAAGTGATATTACAAGTCGAAAAATAAATGATCATAGAGGCTATGGTGACTTGGAATAGTCTTAACATGGTGTGAGCATGCACCAAGTCAACCCAAATAAAGCATCAAAGGAGAACACCACAATACTATGCTTTAATATGCTAAAACAACGCATGATTCTTTCAAGGCACATTAAGAAATCTCAATTATTTGTAACAAGTCATGCTACACCAATAATCACTAAGCATAAATCCAAAAAAATGTCAAGCATGACATGATAAAGTCTAAGTCACAGTCAAAAACAAACTCCTTTTATACCACTTAAGCATGAACTTTTCCTACTCTTTTCCAATCCAAACCAACTTATTTGAAAACTAATGTATGAATGAGGGGGTCCAACTAATTTATTCAAGCAAACTAAGCAAACTAAGCAAACAAAAACTAGGAACGAAAACAAAGACACTCCAAGAACAACACAACTGTGCATGAAACGATAAAAATGAAGTGTTTGGAAGAAACCTGAGATTTTTATTGATGAAGAAGGGGATGCCTTGGGCATCCCCAAGCTTTGACGCTTGTACTTCTTGGATATTTCTTGGGGTATCACGGGTGGCATCCCCAAGCTTGAGCTTTTGTCCATACTTCATCTTATCACATTACTCTTCCCGACACTTTAAAATTTCCTTCATACAGAACTTCACACAATCATCATTAGCAACATTAGTGTACTCAAGATAATAAGTCTTTTGGTTCAGTTTCAACACAAGTAAAACTTCCATTAAAACACAAAGATAATGTAGAACTTCCTTTAGAAAGTTCAAATGATCAAAGAGAACTCAAAGAGAAAGAGATTAAGAGGCAAATGCAAATAATGGCACAAATCTGTCAAAACAGTCCATCAGGTAAAAAACAATTTTTTTGAAGACCTTCTATTGCTCAAATCGAAAAGTGTTGAACTAAAGAAAGTTGGATAACAACCTGGGGCAGCAGCACAAACAATTACAGATCAAACAGACATACAAAGATTTTTCACGAATTTTTACAGCTAAGTATAAAAATCTGTTTTAGGACAGCAACTATCCTAAGTCTTACTTCTCTCTCATTAGAGGATATTCTTGGCAAAAAAACCACACAAAAATGATAAGGAGCAGTTATTACAAAGGTAATAACTTCCAAGACTCAACAAAAAGGTTCCTAACGAAATTTAGGTTATCTCCCAATAAGTTCTTTTCTTTAACGCCTTTGAGCTAGGCATAAGAAGCAAGAAAAGAATCAAGTATTCTCAAATGAAGAAGCATTAAGAGCAAATTTTGTTTTAATAGGAGAGTCAAAAGGAATCTTTATCTCTTCTTAGGGAAGTGTTCCATTCCTTTCTTGAGTGGAAATTGATATTTAATGGTGCCTTCTTTCATATCAATAATGGCACCAACAGTTCTAAGAAAAGGTCTTCCCAAAATAATAGGACAAGAAGCATTGTAACCAACATCCAAAACATAGAAATCAATGGGGACAGAAGCATTGTTAACCATAATAAGAACATCATTAATACTCCCCATGAGTTTCTTTTTAGCATTACCATCAAGTTGGACATTTAAATAACAATCTTCCAATGGTGGCAAATCAAGCATTTCATAAATCCTTCTAGGCATAATAGAAACACTACTATCAAGATCACATAAAGCTTTGAGACCAAAATCATTTACTTTCATATTAATGATAGGTTCCCAACCATCTTCTAATTTCATAGGAATATAAGCTTTATGTTTCATCTTTTTTCTTTAATTTTATGAGAGCATCAGTAATGTGTTTTGTAAAGGCCATGTTCATAGCACTAGCATTAGTACTTTTAGCAAGCTTTTGTAGGAACATAATTACTTCATAGGTATTGCAACCATCAAGATCAAAATCATAATTATCATCTAAAGTAGTAGAGCCATTGTTTCCCATATTTCAAAGAATTTCAGCATTTTTATTAGAAAAGGTTCCATTAGGTTTACTAGCTTCAACATTAGTTGTAGTGATAGTAGAAATACTAATATTTCTAGCAATTTCATCTTCTCTTTCCCACTTAGCATGCAATTTAGCTAACAATCTAACATTTTCATCAATTATAACTTGTATGGCATTAGTAGCAACAAAGGGGTTTTCAATAGTTTCAGGTTTAGCAGCCATTTTAGTCAAAGAAGATTGTGCTTCAGATAATGATGCGATATTTCTTTCAGCATTAGAGAGTTTTTCCTCAATAGTTTTATTGAAAGCAGTTTGTTTACTAATAAAATCTTTAAGCATGACTTCAAGTTCAGAGGATGCACTTCTATTATTGTTGTAGGAATTTCCATAAGAATTACCATTATTGGGAGGATATGGCGTATAATTATTATTACCAAAATTATTCATGTAGGCATTGTTGCTAAAATTATTATTTCTAATAAAGTTCACATCAACTTGCTCTTCTTGAGCAACCAAAGAAGCTAAGGGAACATGATTTGGATTAATATGAGCTGTCCCATTAACAAGAATAGACATAATAACATCAATTTTATCACTCAAGGAGGAGGTTTCCTCAACAGAATTTACCTTCCTACCTTGTGGAGCTCTCTCAGTGTGCCATTCAGAATAGTTAACCATCATATTATCCAGAAGCTTTGTTGCAGCAGCAAAGTAATGGTCATAAAGGTACCTCCAGCAGCAGAATCCAGCAAATTTCTTGAATAATAATTCAATCCTGCATAAAAGGTTTGGATAATCATCCAAGCAGTCAGTCCATGAGTGGGACAATTCTTTACCAAAGATTTCATTCTTTACCAAAGATTTCATTCTTTCCCAAGCTTGAGAAACATGTTCATTATCAGATTGTTTAAATATTATTATTTCACTTCTCATAGATATAATATTAGTAGGAGGATAGTATTTTCCAATGAAAGCATCTTTGCATTTATTCCAAGAATCAATACTATTTCTAGTTAGGGATAGCAACCATTCTTTAGCTTTTCCTCTCAAAGAGAAAGGAAACAATTTAATCTTAATAATATCTCCATCTATATCCCTATGTTTTTGCTTCTCAGAAAGTTCAACAAAGTTATTAAGGTGAGCAGCAACATCTTCAGTACTAATACCAGAAAAATGTTCTTCCATAACAAGATTGAGAAAAGCAGGTTTAATTTCAAAGAAAGTAGCTTCAGGAACATGTGGAGCAATAGGTGTGCACATGAAATCATTGTTGTTGGTGCTAGTGAAGTCACACAACTTAGTGTTTTCAAGAGTAGTCATTTGTTGTGTTTTTAATATAGAAAGCAAACTTGTAAAACTATTTTTGTGTGTTTTTGATAAAGAAACAAGCAAAGAAAGCATAAATAAACTAAGCAAAACAAATAAAACAAAGATATTGGTTATGAAGGACCCCCCTTGTGAAGATGTCCTTGACTCCCCGGCAATAGCGCCAGAAAAAGGCTTGATGGCTTAGGATACGTTGAGCTCGCTGGGAACCCCAAGAGGAAGGTATGATGAGCACAACAGCAAGTTTCCCTCAGTTATGAAACCAAGGTTATCGAACCAGTAGGAGAAAGGAAACACCTCCAAGGTGTTGTTTCCAACTTGGAATCCTGCACAACACAACCACAAAACTTTGCCCCCAACTTACAGTGAGGTTGTTAATCTCACCGGTTTTGTTGAAAACAAAGGATTAAACGTATTGTGTGGAAGATTGCTTGTAGAAAGTAAATAGAAAAATAGTAAATAGATTGTAGATTGATGGTAAAGAATGGACCGGGGTCCATAGTTCACTAGAGGTGATTGTCCTTAAGATAGTTGACATGTTGGGTGAACAAATTACAGCGGGGCAATTGACAAACACCGAGAAAGCATACATGCATATACTAATCATCTTGACTCCTATGAGATTTGATTGGGCATTACAACATTATGCATAGACCATAATCCAACTGCATCTATGACTAATAATCCATCTTCAGGTTATCATCCGAACCCCTTCCAGTATTAAGTTGCAAGCAACCGAAAAGGCTAGAAAAAGGGCGCGCGCTTGGGAGGTTGCGCCGCGTCGCTGCTGCTGCCTACACATGGCGGGCGCAGAGTGCCTCACGCGCTGTACTAGCCTTCTCCCGTGCGACACGTGGTGGATGCGGAGAGGGTCACAGGTGGTTTTTCCTTTTCTTTTTATAGATTTGAACATGAAAACTACGATATCTTTCAAACAGAGAGTCTAAATCGATATCCGTTTTCACAGCATTGCTAGTCATGTCCAGATCTTCAAAATTAGATGCAATGTTGATATGTTTCGACGAACTTTTTTCTCGTACTGCCTTTGATGCGTAGGTTGCACTGCCTTTTGGTCTAGTACACGGTGCCTTCGGTTGAAATGCATGGCACGGTGTCCAGGAAGTGCACTATGCACAGTCCAGGCAGTGCACTGTCCATGCACTGACTTGTTATTCTGTGTTGCATTGCCTTAGTTCGCAGTGCACTGCGCGGTGTCCAGGCAGTGTACTACACACTGTCTAGGCAGTGCACCATCCATGCACTGCCTTGTTATTCTGTGTTGCACTGCCTTAGTTCACAGTGCACTGCGCGGTGTCCAGGCAGTGTACTATGCACTGTCCAGGCAATGCACCGTCCATGCAGTGCCTTGTTGTTCTGTGTTGCACTGCCTTAGTGCGTAGTGCACTGCGCGGTGTCCTGGCAGTGTACTAGGCACTGTCCAGGTAGTGCACCGTCCATGCAGTGCCTTGTTGTTCTGTGTTGCACTGCCTTAGTGCGCAGTGCACTGCGCGGTGTCCTGGCAGTGTACTACGCACTATCTAGGCAGTGCACCGTCCATGCAGTGCCTTGTTGTTCTGTGTTGCACTGCCTTAGTGCGTAGTGCACTGCACGGTGTCCTGGCAGTGTACTACGCACTATCTAGGCAGTGCACCGTCCATGCACTGCCTTGTTGTTCTGTGTTGTACTGCCTTAGTTTGCAGTGCACTGCGCGGTGTCCTGGCAGTGTACTACGCACTGTTCATGCAGTGCACCGTCCATGCACTGCCTTGTTGTACTGCGTTGCACTGCCTAAGGTCATAGTGCACTGCGCGATGTTCTTGGAGTGCACGGTCCATGTATTGCCTTGTTGTACTGCGATGCACTGCTTTCGGTCGACAGTAAACGAGTTGCACCGCTCGTGCACTGCCTTATTGCACTGCGTCGAAACTTCCTTTCGTCGTGTGCACTACATGAGCAGCTAGCCACGTGTCGGGCTGCCGTGTGGCCGAAAATACATGCGCTAAGCGTTCGGAAATACGCACGGGTGAACTTCCACACGCCACGTGTCAGGCTGTCGTGCGGCCGGAAATAAACGCACTGCCGAGCGGCCGGAAACATGCGCGTTGTGGCCCAAACACGCGCTTCCTGAAGAGCGCGCTCCCCCTAGTCATCACCACAAGCAACAGATAATTGCATTAAGAAAAGTGTGTAAAGTAAACAATACGATTGTTCTATGAACAAAGGATTGCTGTTTTCTCCCTAGTAGCAACAGCACATCTAGTACCTTAGAGATTTTTGTCACTTCCCCAGATTACTAGACGCATGAACCCACTATTGAGCATAAATACTCCCTCTTGGAGTTGCTAGCATCTACTCGGCCAAGATAGCTACTAACAACGGAAAGCATGCAAGATCACAAATAACAAAGACATGATAGAATCAATAATCAATCTGAAATAGCATCTCAATATCCATCGGATCCCCGCAAATACAACATGAATGATTACAAATAGATGATCTTGATCATGAACAGATCTCACAAGATCTAAACATTGTAGCACAAAGGAGAAGAACCAACCATCTAGCTACTACATGGACCCGTAGTCCAGGGATGAACTACTCACGCATCACACCAGAGGCAGCCATGGTCATGAAGAAGGCCTCCAGGGTGATCTCTCCCCTCCGACAGGGTGCCGGGAAGAGCTTCAGATCCCTCCCGATATAGGTATGGAGATGGCGGCGGCTACAAACTATTTCGTAGAATTTTGATCGGGTACTTAGGGTTTTCGTCCCGAAGGCAATATATAGGCAAAGGGGCAAGGTCGCTGGAGTGCCAGGGGGCCCACACCCCCTGGTGGCGCGGCTAGGGCTAGCCGTGCCACCACCAGGTGTGGATGGCCTGGCTCCCCTCTTTGTCTCCCCTCCGGACTCCGTGTTCCGTCTGTTGAAGTATTGACTTGGGATTTTGTCCGGTCCAATTCTGAGAATATTTCCTTACTAGCTTTTCTGAAACCTAAAATAGCAGAAAACAGGCAACTGGCACTATGTCATCTTGTTAATAGGTTACTTCCAGAAAATGTGTAAAAATACTCCAAAGTGTGGACAAAACATAAGAAAGTAGATATAAAACAAGCATGGAACATCAGAAATTATAGATACGTTTGCAAGGTATCAATTAGCAGCGTGATCCATCTCCGAAACGAGGTTTCGGCCTTGGGGCTGGGCCAGGAGGCTGGTGCCGGGTAAGCGGGCGAAGCCGTGCCCGATGTTGTACTCGTGCATGGTCGCGTTCATCCGCCGTTGGGCAGCTGCCACTTTGCCAGCTTCTTCTAGAAGGCTCTGGCGAGTAGCCTCCAGTGCTGCCGCAACTGCAGCTGGATCCGCCTCGATGGGGGTGATGGGGTTGCGAAGGTGCTCGATGGACGTGTTGAGCAGGTCCTGGTTCTGGAGGCGCGAGTTAGCGGCGCGAATTTCCCCATTGCGCTCCCAAGGTGCGCGACGGTTCTCGCCTGGGCCCGCCATCATGACCTCAACGCTGCCACTGGTGACGCACGAAGCGGAGAAGCCAGGAGGCACGCCAGATACGGTGGCGATCTCGCGAGGGAAGGCCTCGGCGATGGTGGCGACGTAGACATGATGCTCGCTGAAGTGCATGACAGAGCCGCCGCTTGGGAAGGTTCCCTCGGGGAAACATGATGCGTTGTCGAGGACGCAGTCGAAGGAGCCAAAAGTGAGGACACGGCCAGAGGCAACTCGCTCACCGGCAACGAGCGGAAGTCCCGTGCGAAAGATGACCCTAGCCAAAGCGCCGTGCCCCACGGTGGGCGCCAATTGTTGTGGTGTGGAACACGGCAGGGCCATCGGGGATGGCATGAATGGGACAATCAGGATGTTATCGGTGGTTATTCGCAATGGGTTGGGCACATATATTGCAAACACAGCGATGTACCCAGGTTTGGAGCCCTCTTGGCGAGGTAAAGCTCCTACTCCTGCAAGGATCTACTATCTAGGGGCGAATGCCCAATATAGATGCTCCTTCAGCAGTTTTCCTGGCTACTCATTGCTAGAAGAAGAAGAAGGAACTACTCAACTTGTCCAATGTGGAGAACTTCTAACTTGTAATTGTCTACCTAGCACCCTAGCACTACCCCCCTTATATAGTCGTTGAGGAGGCAGTTTACAAGATGGGTTCTAGGGTTTATTGTTTGGATCTGGGCCTTACAAAGTAAGCCGGCTAGACAAGGCCGAACGGTAGGCCTGGGTCCAGTCAAGCCGCCAGTACGGGGAAGGACAGCGCTACAGTGTCCAGCACCCCTGCTTTACTCGTCAGCCGGTTCTTTATCCATCAGCCGACTCTTTATGCGTAAGCCAGAGCTTTACTCGTCAGCCCTTGCTTTGCTCGTCAGCCTCCAGCTTTGGCACATTTGTCCGGTAGCGCCGGCCAGGCTAGCCAGCCTATCCGGTCAAAGATGCGCTCAGCAAGGAGCGTCATCCCCACCGTACCACCGCCATCGGATCTGAGGTGGCCGGCTAGGAGTGGCCTCCTAGCCGGTTCTTCTAGCTACCTGGCTGTGGTTCCTTGTTCTGGGTCGAGACGGCCAGAGCTCCTTGGAGCCGGTCGGTTGGTCCCGTCTTGGCTTATCCGAGGGTCATCCCCCCGACATCATCAATGTTGAGTGATCAATCCTTGACCTAACACTTATTAACCTTTAGCTTAGACGAGTTATATTGATCTACCAAAGACCTCAAGTGACTTAATTAGAAGGGAGAGCTAGTTATGGTAGAGTGTGCCATCATCAATGGAATGTGATCCTTAGTGGCAATCAAACCATCAAATGTTGGAGGAGTTAACTCACTCATGAGTTAACTAGAAGAAGCATCTAAACCTAAAATTTAAGCTATTAATTATAAAGCTATGATAAACCTAGTAGTACTAGAGTGTCAAATGATAATCTTGTTAAGCTAAGTAGGTATAAACTTAAAGTAAGCTTCCTTAACAAGATAATCCCTATAAAGAGACTAGTATAGGTTTACTACCTAGTTGATGAGAGATCTTGATTAGACAATGAGAAGCCTAAGTTTAGTATGATCAAAGGGTGGTGGTCATTATTCTCAAGTCACTTGAGAATAGATGAATAGGTGATGAGGAAATGTTGTGAGAATACCAAATTAGGCCAAACCCTAGTAAGCTGGCTAGTCTAGCTTGAGCATGAGTAGTCAAGCTAGTGTAGGATGAATTGGAATATGAGTTGTATCACTACAAGAAACTAGACGATTCATTATGTTTTATTCATGACATGCCGTAAAAACGTCATAGATGCGCGACGTTCTGGGACATTTCGTCGTGACGCACTCGAAGAGTCTCCAGCTCGGGTATCCATGACGTTCGAGGTTTTTGTCGACAAAAATTTATCACGGATTTTGTCCGAGGCCCTAAATCCCAGTTCGGCATTTTGTCCCACATAAAATTGTCACAGAATTCATCAAAGGCCTTTGGTTGACTATTTTTTTTTGACGACTGGGCCATCCGTGCCTGCACCCCACCTATCAGCTTGGTTTGAACGGAAGGGTTTAACGGGTTGTTCTTAGAGTTTTAGCCGGGCCCAGCTGTCAGTCCATCTGGTATAAATTAAAGATGGCATAAAAACAGAGTACCCTGACCAGGTTTCGAACTTGCGAGCACACTCATTGGTCGAAGGTTTGTAACCACTGGACCAGACTTTGTTTCGATAGATCTACTACTTTGCCATTCTTATAAGAATGTCCTAAATCAGTTGTCCTTCAATAAATAAACTGATGTTTTGACTAACAGGCGCAACAGCTGGACAAAACAACTACGTTTCAAACATAGCACTACTTCATATTTCTTATACACATGTTTTCAATCACACGAAGAAGCAGATATGAAAGTACAGGAAATTACAACAACAATCAACACAACACATAGCAACATGGAGATAACACACAATCCTACAAATATATAGAGAACATGGTTAACATATAGTTCCAAACCAACTAGAGAACCAGATTCACAAAGAGTTCTAAAACAAGTACACAACCTGCAGGTTCACATTCAGTTCCAAACCGACTACGAGTTCACATGAAGCCAACCCGCATAACCAGGTACTATGTGCCCTCATGTCACACGACCTACATGACATATGAAGCCAGACATGAGCGCTTCAAAGAAGGTGAAGACAAACAAATCCCCTTTTTTGATTCGAGCAGCCTCGACAACACTTGACTAGTTGCTTGTCATTTGGGCAACATCATTCCTGCCTTGGATGAACTGAACATGCTTACGTCCTACATGATCTACGACTGTGACAGGAATCTCCAACGGCAGATACCTAATGAGGTGGGCATTGCTGTACCTAGTTGAAAAGTACTGGATGTGAAGAATAAAGTTAGTTGCTGACGTATAGTTCAATGTGCATAAGTAGATTTATGGCTCGTTTGGTTCAAAGGATTTGTAAAACACTAGGATAGGAAAAGTGTAGGAATAGAATGACATGACACTAAGCATCCTACAGGAATGAAAAATGCAGGAATCGGTAATATAAGTTGTTTGAAAAATGCACCGTAGGAAAAACGCAGGTAATTTTATAGGGTTTAGGTATATGTCATAGTTGTCATAAACACGTAGAAATCTTTCCAAGAGGTCTCGCCTCTTGTTGGAAATCCTATAGGATTGTAGTGTAGGAAAGGTATGCATAGGAATTTTGTAGGATTTATTCCTTTGAAACAAACACGCCCTTAAAGAGTCAAATCTCAGAAGTTTACCATCTTGGCCTTCCCAGGGATGACATTTGACTTTTTCATCTTGAACACATAGTGCGGTATAGATGGCTTGTGTCCTGAAATTGCTCTGAGATACGCAGCTTGGTTTGAAGTCAATTCCATGTCGTTTCCAAACATGTAGTAATCATCGAAGTCCTCCCCGCCCTTCATCGATTGACCTAGAAAGAATATATTACGAAGTAATCTGTTGCGGCATAAGAATGACTGTAACTTTAAGCCAATATCAATGACTCTAACCTCTAGTAGGGTCCCTCGGTGTCTCAGCTTTCTTGGCTACATGTTGCTTCACCTCGTCATAAGATGGAACATTGTGCCGGCACTTGCAATTTCTCGGCGCCATCGCCATGATGTTTTGTGGAAGAACTTCCAAATTTTCGGGGTTCAACACCGTGTGGTCCATCTAAAGATCATTAAGAAGTCTGAGGACGACTATTACTACGATAGAATCAGGATGCGATGTGTACAGTTAGTGCTAGTAGGAACTATTTTAGAACCTGCGCATGTATCTCCCTAGCCTTAATGCCACATAACCTACAATCCTCACAGTTCATCCTACCTACCCCAGAGAGTACATACAAGAATTAAATTAGAGGCATAAGCATCAAGTGACTAAAACAAGTGTAAGGGCCTAAATCGAGTGTTGACCTGGGGCCTAGACCTAGATCGTGTGTTTACCTGGACCCTAGACCTAGATCGAGTGCTTACCTGGGGCCTAGACCAAGATCGAGTGTTTACTTGGGGCCTAGACCCATCGCCAGTGACCTAAAGCACATAAACGGTGACCTAGATCGAGCACAACATTACCGATGCGCGTCGCCGGTGATCAAATACAGACGCGCAGTAGTAGAGATGCGTGGACATAGTTTGAGGAGCCTTACCCGTGAGCCTGCATCCGCTACTACCGCCGTCGTCGCCGGGAAGGGAGGGGGGATTTGGTGGTCGCCAGGGAGGGAGGGGACTTGGTGGTCGCCGAGCAGAGCGAATGTGTGCAAAGTGGTGGGGATTAGGGAGGGTTAAGCCAGCATAAGCATGATGAGTGGGTCGCACACATGGAATTTTATTATGCCACACTGAATTTTTCAGTTTTATTATTTGCCACACCATGTGCCACTGACATGTGGTAGTCAATGTGGCAAATGATAGATTTTTTAAATTAAGTGTGGCAAATGATGAAATATCCTGGCCCACACGGTGTCTGATTTTGTTACTCTATTATTCAGGAAAGGTTAAAATCATCTGCATTTACAATGTTCTTCTATTATAAGGATTTAGTTTGTGATAAATCCCTTGATGATCCACAAACACTCCAGTTGGGAGGTCTGGTGATGCAACTGCTTTTGTCACACTGAGTCACCATCTCCATGTGGCAGTTGCATATTCTAGGGGCTAGCTCTTTGGGCTTTCTATCCACAATGGTTGTTTGACACAAATTGGAGTCCCTAGATATCAATGCATGTGTTATATCTTCTCAAAACCACACCTTGATGATCCACATGACCATGCACACACACTCCAGTTGGGTGTGGTGATGCAACTGCTTGTGTCACACTGGTTCACCATCTCCATGTGGCAGTTGCATATTCTAGGGGCTATTTGGGCTTTCTGACCACCATGGTCGTTTGACACAAATGGAGTCCCTAGAGATCAATGCATGTGTTATATATTCTCAAAACCACACCTTGATGATCCACACACACTCCAGTTGGCCGGTGTCGTGATGCAACTGCTTCTGCCACACTAGTTCACCATCTCCACATGTGGCAGTTGCATATTCTAGGGGCTATTTGGGCTTCCTGTCCACCATGGTTGTTTGATACAAATGGAGTCCCTAGAGATCAATGCATGAGTTATATATTATCGAAACCACACCTTTATGATCCACATGACCACACACACACTCCGTTTGGGTGTGGTGATGCAAATGCTTCTGTCACACTGGTTCACCATCTCCACATGTGGCAGTTTCATATTCTAGGGGCTCTCTGGGCTTTCTGTCCACCATGGTTGTTTGAAAAAAATGGAGTCCCTAGAGATCAATGCATGTGTTATATATTCTCAAAACCACACCTTGATGATCCACATGACCACACACACCCTCTAGTTGGCCGGTTTGGTGATGCAACTGCTTCTGTCAGACTGGTTCACCATCTCCACATGTGGCAGTTGCATATTCCAGGGGGTCTTTGGGATTTCTGTCCACCATAGTTGTTTGACACACATGGAGTCCCTAGAGATAAATGCAAGTGTTATATATTCTCAAAACCACACCTTGATGATCCACACACACTCAGTTGGCCAATGTGGTGATGCAACTGCTTCTGTCACACTGGTTCACCATCTCCATGTGGCAGTTGCATATTTTGGGGGGTAGCTCTTTGGGCTTTCTGTCCACCATGGTTGTTTGACACAAATTGGAGTCCCTAGATATCAATGCATGTGTTATATATTATCAGAACCACACCTTGATGATCCACACACACACACTCTAGTGGCCGGTGTGGTGATGCAATTGCTTCTGTCAAACTGGTTCACCATGTCCATGTGGCAGTTGCATATTCTAGCGGTCTTTGGACGTTCTGAACACCATGGTTATTGTTTGACACAAATGGAGTCCCTATAGATCAATGCATGTGTTATATATTCTCAAAACCACACCTTGATGATCCACACACACTGTAGTGCCCGGTGTGGTGATGCAACTACTTTTGTCACATTGGTTCACCATCTCCATGTGGCAGTTGCATATTCTAGGGATCTTTGGGCTTTCTGACCACCATGGTTATTGTTTGACACAAATGGAGTCCCTATAGATCAATGCATGTGCTATATATTCTCAAAACTACACCTTGATGATCCACACACACCCTAGTGGCTGGTGTGGTGATGCAAATGCTTCTGTCACACCGGTTCACCATCTCCATGTTGCTGTTGCATATTCTAGGGGTCTTTGGGTTTTCTGACTACCATGGTTATTGTTTGACACAAATGGAGTACCTAGAGACCAATGCATGTGTTATATATCTCAAAACCAGACCTTGATGATCCACAACCACTAGTTGGCCAGTTTGGTGATGTAACTGCTTCTGTCACACTGGTTCACCATCTCCATGTGGCAGTTGCATATTCTAGGGGTCTTTGGGCTTTTTGACCACCATGGTTATTGTTTGACACAAATGGAGTCCCTAGAGATTAATCCATGTGTTAAATATTCTCAAAACCACACCTTGATAATCCACACACACTCTAGTTGGCCGGTGTGGTGATGCAACTGCTTCTGTCACACTGGTTCACCATCTCCATGTGGCAGTTGCACATTATAGGGGTCTTTGAGCTTTCTGAGCACCATGGTTATTGTTTGACACAAATGGAGTCCCTATAGATCAATGCATGTGTTATATATTCTAAAAACCAAACCTTGATGATCCACACACACTTTAGTTGGCCGGTGTGGTGATGCAACTGCTTCTGTCACACTGGTTCACCATCTCCATGTGGCAGTTGCATATTCTAGGGGCTCTCTGGGCTTTCTAACCACCATGGTTGTTTGACACAAATGGAGTCCCTAGTGATCAATGCATGTGTTATATATTCTCAAAACCACACCTTGATGATCCACACACACTCTAGTTGGCTGGTGTGGTGATGCAACTTCTTTTGTCATACTGGTTCACCATCTCCAAGTGGTAGTTGCATATCCTAGGGGTCTTTGGGCTTTCTGACCACCATGTTATTGTTTGACACAAATGGAGTCCCTATAGATAAATGCATGTATTATATATTCTCAAAACCACACCCTGATAACACACACACACACACTCCAATTGGCCGGTGTGGTGATGCAGCTGCTTCTGTCACACTGGTTCACCATCTCCATGTGGCAGTTGCATATTCTAGGGGCTGATACCTTCGATCCGGATTACAGATGTAGTATAGCTCTTTTTCCCTAGTAGACCTAGGTTCTCGAATCCACGGGAAGCGAATGCGTAGTGAAGTTACTTTAACGGACCTTCGAGAGTTTTAGAATTCATTTTGTGTTTTTACCGGACCAGTAGCTTGCGTCTTTTTGTTGTTGTCGATGATGGAGAGAGAGGGCCTAGGGTGTTCGGTTTCACCTGGAAGTGTGAAAAAACATCTGATGGAAATAAAAGATAGAAATAAAGTATGCATGTACTTGTTAGAGCAAGATAAATTATATGTGGGCAGTGCATCCATAATTTCTATTGCCTCCGCAACCACTTATAGCAATAACCTACTAGTCTCATCCATAGAAGAAAGATAACTAATGATATGCATAGTGATGTCACCGTTAATCCCAAGCAAATCCCTCACATACAGCCGTACTACCCCTTCTGTCACTTGGGTTCCCAACCTGCAGATCAGTCATCACTCATACTGCTTATACCTGGCTCAACCCTTGGGGTCTTGGGTACCTCACAATTCCTTGGATTGAGGCAAGAGAGGATACAATAATCATCATGTCATACAAACTAATACATGATCCCATCTATGATAAATAACATGCACAATTGCTACATGGCTGGGCCGAAGCCCTTAGCCCAAGAAGAATTACTCACACATATAGATGAGATCAACAATTAGAAACATTGTAATGAAAATCATAAGATTGATAGCAATAGTCTTACAATGTCGCCAATCGAAGAAGAGATCTACTATTACAAGTGGTGGAGTATGGCTATGGAGATGGAGAAGGGTTTGGAGATTTGGAGGTGGCTTTCTGGCGAGGTATGACTTCTTCGGGGCCAAGGGGTCTATTTCTCGTCGCCCGAGGCTTCTTTTTATATGGGTCCCTTCATGAATATTGTTCTATTTGACCTAACAGTTGTGGCACCAACTATACGACCAGAGCTATACAGTCGAAAGTTTTGCTCCGGCCGTATAGTTGGTCGTTATGGTGTCTGCCTCCGTTGTTCGGCTCCTGGTTTCTTTTGGTTGTTGGAAATCTCGTATCTTTGACTTTAATGTAGTGATTCCCTCCTTTAAATGACATTATCTGTGTAGGAAAAATACAAGAACAAAGGATTGCATACCCCTCTAAATATTAGGATTAGTGACAGGGTTTAGAGAGATATTTCATCAAAAATATGATTAATATCTAGTTTAAATTTGGACGTAGATGGCTATATTTTTGAGCCATCAACCTCCCCAAGCTTAAACTTGATTATCATGAGCAAGAAAACCAAAATCAAAAAGGAACTCAACATTTAAACTGAAATAACGAGATGGTGATCTTACTCATGATTAATAGTCTCATGTTTCCTCCACTTCATAAATCTGAAAAACTTCACCATAGATAGAGTAATGGCAAGCATATCATACGGGTTTCACGCATCCTTATAGCACAGCAAAATTATTGTAAACATGGATGATCCAAATGAGTAAATTTTATTCCATGTCAAGTAATCAACTCATAGGCTTGCCTTTGAATAGTAAAGTATAATCATGTAAATTAAGAGTGTGAGAGTTTTCATGAAAAGGATATATACTAGAGTATCTCAATTCTCCCACATCAATGAATCAAGACTTTGCAAGCACTACTTTTCTATTCATTGTCCTTCCAGAATTTCAGTTTTTAAGTAATTGAGAGCATGCCAAAGATTTTTATTAGTTTATCAGGCTGTGATGGACACTCGTGGAATCACGAAGGTTTTTGTTCCTTTTGCATAATGATTACTCATAATAGCCAGAGGAGTGATTCCATCATGATTACAGCTACCCGGGAGTGCGAAGAATCTTACCCACTATAGCATTGCTGGTACAAGTGTTTAATCAACTCATAGCCGAAACTAGGAGTTTCCTCCATGAAGATCGTTCGTAGGCCAGCGGAGTTGTTGGCATCCCATGAAGTTTGACACACGTAAAGCTATATCATTCTTATGAGTAACAAGTGAAACTTTGGCTTGCTCACAAAAACCGCTAAACATTAATTCAATCGAACAAATCCTTTCAAAGAGAGCTATCAAGTCAATCAACATTTTCAGTGGTGTCAAGTGTCTCTAGAAATAAACCTTCAAAACTAAGCACTACAACACCCAAGCCTTCAATTGTGAGACCTTTTCTTATTACAATTGTTTAGAATTTTTTAGGCAAGACTTGGTTAACTACGAGAGCTGGAACAAAATGAGCCCAATTGAATACCCATGCAAACGACAATCTTACTATGATACAAAGACTCACTCACTACTACTAACTATGAAGTTTGAATACCCGTGCAAACGAAAATCTTATTATGATACACAATGAGCCCAATTGAATACCCATGCAAACGATAATATAATATATCAACATTCACTACTAACTAGCATGGGTTTCTCAAACTTCAAAAGTGGGGAGTCATAACGCATACCTCTCATGTTTGGTTCCACTTCTCTCTTCCTTTTTTTATTTGTTTCTTGGAAACTCGAAGTCGATCACTCTCCCGCAAATATACGAAGACCTCGAGGCAGAAAGAAAAGAAAGAGGGAAAATAAGGAAAAATGGAGAAATCTTTTTGTGATTTTTTAAGAGAGGGAATTTAAAGAATAGAAAATTGGCGGCAAAGCTCGGCTAGAAAATTTTGAAAGAAAATAGAAAGAACTAAAAATAAAGTGTTGGGTAAACCAACACGAGTGCTTATAAACTCAAATAAAAACATAACCTCGAAATAAATAAAAGCAAATGAACGCCAAATAAAGATACATGAGGAAACTTCCCCAAGCTTAGGCTTTTGCAAGCCCTTCAAATCATTGTGGTCGCGGGAAAAATCATTACTCCAGTTCGCGAATTGAGTGGAGAGGTTACTTGTTGATTCTCGGAGGTTCAAGGAGAGGTTGTGCATCCTCTCCATAGTCCCTCCAAGTTCTTGGAAATCTTGGTATGTGGCAAACCGGGTTTGTGGCTGCTCCTCTTGATGAGGAACTTATTGCTCCTCCTCTTGGTCCTCATCCTCTTCAGGAATTTCCTCCTCAGGTTGGTTCTGCTCAACTTGCACATCATATAGCAAACATCCTTCCTCGATAGAGAAAAGACCATTAGGCAAAGGAGCGGGGTAAATATGCCCAGCTCCAGCAATATGTAGGTAATAAACACCACCTCTCCTAGTGAGCATTCCATAGGCCCTCAGGGTGGAGAAACCAACACGTGTCTCACCTAGTATAGATTGCAACTCACCTAGATCGATGTCTAGGGTAGTGGCAAGCACGGTGATGATGCATCCTCCTGTGATTGGCCCTTGGCTCTGGGAGGCTTGCTGCTCCAGGTAGCGCACAAGGATGGCGCCCAAGTTGAGTGACAGGTTGCAGTTGATATAAGCAGCCTTTGCAAGGACTAAGATGTCCTCCTCGATGAGTCTCGTGAACTCATTACGTACCTGCAAGGTGTTAGCAATAACATAGAACAAATAGAGAATTGCAGGATGTTGAATATTCTTCCCCTTGTTCACTCTACTAGTGAAGCTCATTCCATTATAGTATTGATGGGGCAAGGAATTAAGCCAGTAAAGGATGCGGGTAAAGCATGAACATCATTGCTTGGCAAATTAAAGCATGCACACCATTCATCTAATGTTAAAGTGTAGTTGTTGTTCACCAGACAAAAAGAAATAGTATCCTCTCCTTGCCACAGTTTAACAGCGCTTTGCAATGAACTTAGGAATTCAATGGTTAAGCGACGATAAGTAGGTACATCATTGTACACAAAGTTTTGCAGGCCAGCTCTATTGCAAAGTAAATTAAAGTCATCAGAAATACCGAGTTGGTTCAATATAATGGGGCAATCCCACTTGGTGGCCTTCACTTCGCGGTTCTTGATCTTGTTGAAGCTTTCATGATGGGTTTCATCCCTGAACCGTATCCCCATGCGTTCTTGGGTGATAGCCCGAGAAGCGCTAGCGGTGGCACGAGCACGAATTTGGCTCCTTGTGTTCATCTTCTAAAACATTAAAGAAAGTCAAAAATAAAACTTTTTGATCCAACAACAGTAAGTATAATATATTCCTCATCTAAGCACACTAAAGAATCTCCTCAAGATAATAACCTAGGCAAGAAAATCATGGCAATTGGTTCATAGTAGGTCTCACCCTAGATTGATAATGACAATAGATCAAAGATGAATTTGCAAAAAGTAATTGGAGGATCGGAGGAGAAACATACCATAGATCACTTATGTGCAAGGAAATCGAACGAAATTGAGTGGAGATGAAGATCCCTTGAGGTTTTGAGACAGTTTGGAGGTAGAAGAAAGAAAAAGGATTGAAGTTTTGGTGTTGGGAGTACCTTCCCGTGCGATTTTGTGGTCGGACGCAACTATATGGGCGCAACTATAAGGGCGGAACATGTGTTCCAGACGTATAGTTGGTGTTTTGTCAAAATATTAGGTCTTCCTCCTGGCGGTGCAGCTATACAGATGCAACTATATGGGCGGAACAGAATGTTCCGGCCATATAGTTGGTCATTAAACTGTCTGTCCCTGTGAAAGAAAATTTGCAAAAGGCATCGATATATATACGACCGGAACTATACAAGCAGAATTTTTATTCTCGCCGTATAGTTGGTCATTAAACTCCAAGGGTATTTGAAAAGGAATTGTACGGAGACATTGATATCTATATGACCAGAACTATACGGCCATAATTTTTATTCCCGCCGTATAGTTGGTCGTTAAACTGTCTGTACATATGAAAACAAATTATATGGAGGTATTGATATATATACGACCGGAACTATATGGCCGGAATTTTTATTCCCGCCGTATAGTTGGTCCTTAAACTCTCAATACATATTGCAGAAAAAAATTTGATGGCAAAGATAACTATACGACCGGAACTATACGGCCGAAATTTTTATTCCTGCCGTATAGTTGGTCGTTAAACCGTCTGTGTGCATCAAAAAAATTCGGTTTCTTTGTAAACTATTTCTTTTCCTGTAACTTAGCGATATACCTTGTTTTTGACAGAAAATTGACAGAAAATATTGTCGACCAACAATAGCATGAATACTGCATAATTTCAAGTACTACCGAATTTCTTCTCCTCATATGGAGTTTTCTAGCACTCTTTATTGAACATGAACTTAAACTAAAACTAAAAAATTAATTCAAACCTTAATTTAACATGGGTTGCCTCCCATGGAGAGCTCTTTTATGGTCAATAGCTTGACCTTGATGATACTCACTTGGGCAAGATGAGTGGAACACCCACTCCAAAGTAATTGGCTTCAAAGTGATGGCCTCCTTCTCGTCATGTTTGGCTTTCTTCTTCCTAGGGAAATGAATAACAAAATGATCCCGTGAAGGCAATTGCAACTTCATGTTCCCTTCATGATGGTTAATTAAAGCCTTTATAGTTCTCAAGAAAGGATGGCCTAGTATTATAGGAGCAACAATATCTTCAGGTATGTCAACAACAACGAAATCAATGCGAGTAGGACAACCTTTGATATAAACTAAAGTGTTCTCCTTAATCCCTACAGCTTGTTTATAGGTAGAATCTGCTAGATGCAATTTTAATTTAGTAATTTCAAACGAGCCAAGATTTAACTTGTTAAAAAGACTCTTTGGAATTGTTGAGACGCTTGCACCTAGATCACAAAGTGCAGTTATCTCATTGGTTCCAATCTTTATCTTAATAGTAGGCTAAAATATGTCATCTAGTTTAACAAGTAGCTTTTCAGTGATTTTCTTGTATTCCTCTTCAAGCTCGCATACCTTAATTACTACTTGATCAACAAAGTGTTGATACATGGCTTCATCATTACCTTCACTTACTAGAATTTTGACATTGATCCTCTTTATGAGATCTTCGATGGTGTAGCTTGGTGAAGGGGCATTACTATAATCAAGTTCTTCAGGCTCCTCCCTTTGGGTTCTCATCATTTTGAGTTCTTCAATAGGATTAGGCTCATCTTTGCCTGCAAATTTAGTTAGAATGAGAGTTTGACTCTTAGTTATCTTACCTAGTTGTGCCTCAACGATCCTTGTTCTTTCTTGAAGGGCCTGCAAATCATTTCTCAAACTAACAGATTGGTTAGATAATTTACCAAGCATAGCATCATGGTTCTCCGTAATTTTGACTAGAATATTATTTTGTTCATTTTGTGAGTATATGAAAGACTTAAGCGTTTCTTGGAGACTACCATTACTAGTTCCCATATTATTATTAGAGTTATTTGTTGGACTACCATAATGTTTCCGAAAGTTAGGATTATAACTCTTCTTCCAAGCAGGATTGTAATCATTACGAGCTACGAAGTCTATTTCTTCTATCATTGTTTGAAGGGTGGCTCTTACCTGAGTTTCCTTACCTTTTACAGCTAGTATGAGCTCATCCAACTTAGGATTGAGATCTTCGTTCTCTTGTGGTGAGACAGAGTTCACTTCTTTGTATTTGATCTTTCCACATGCCATTGGGCATGGTTATCTTGTATATTGTCTAGCTGTTGCTTTGCTTCGGTAATATGTTTACCCATAAATGTCCCTCCAGCTGCAGTATCAAGCATAGACTTAGACACAGGATTAAGAGCATTATAAATAAATGGAGGATTAACCAATCTTCCATCCCATGACTAGGATAGTTTCTTAGGCATTCTTTCATCCTCTCCCATGCAAGCTCTAGTGGCCCACGCTCTTCCTGTCTAAAACTAGTAATATTAGATCGGAGTTTCATAGTCTTTGCAGGTGGGAAAATTTTAGTCATGAATGAAGAAGTACATTCCACCCATGATGTAAGAGTATTTTAGGCAAAGATAGCAACCATTCTTTAGCTCTTCCTCTTAGAGAGAAAGGAAATAGACGCAATTTGACCGCATTAGGGTCAACGTCTTTTATACGCATCATATCACATATTTCAGGTAAAGTATTTAAGTGCATACCTGTGTCTTCAACAACAGAGCCTCCGCATTGATTCTGTTGAACCAAACTGAAGTAATGGGACTTAATTTCATAGTCATCAGCAGCGATTGCTGGCTGAGTAATAGGAGTATCCAAATAATCATTATTAGGAGTAGCAAACTCCCAAGCTTCTTTTCAGCCATACTTCCTATGTTTTTGGGTTTTCTTAGATTAAAAATTATAACAGCAAAACAAGAATTTAAAGACGAACTATTTTTTTTGGTTTATCAATTAAAGACTGAAAGCAAACTAACAAAAATTAAAAAAAGAATTAAAACTAGCAAGGTTCCTAATAACCTCCCCAGGGTAGCTATTGCTTCCCCGGCAACGGTGCCAGAAAAATGGTTGATACCTTCGATCCGGATTACGGATGTAGTATAGCTTTTTTTCCTAGTAGACCTAGGTTATCGAATCCGCGGGAAGCGAATGCGTAGTGAAGTTAGTTTAATGGACCTTCGGGAGTTTTAGAATTCCTTTTGTGTTTTTACCAGACCAGTAGCTTGTGTATTTTTGTTTTTGTCGATGATGGAGAGAGAGGTCCTAGGGTGTTTGGTTTCACCTATAGCTATGCAAAAACATCTGATGGAAATAAAAGATAGAAATAAAGTATGCGTGTACTTGTTAGAGCAAGATAAATTATATGTGGGTTATCCATCCATAATTGCTATTGCCTCCGCAACCACTTATAGCAATAACCTACTAGTCTCATCCATAGAAGAAAGAGAACTAATGATATGCATAGTGATGTCACCGTTAATCCCAAGCAAATCCCTCACATACAGTCGTACTACCCCTTCTGTCACTAGGGTTCCCAACCTGCAGATCAGTCATCACCATACTCCCTATACCTGGCTCAACCCTTGGGGTCTTGGGTACCTGACAAGTCCTTGGATTGAGGCAAGAGAGGATACAATAATCATCATGTCATACAAACTAATACACGATCCCATCTATGATAAATAACATGCACAATTGGTACATGGCTGGGCCGAAGCCCTTAGCCCAAGAAGAATTACTCACACATATAGATGAGATCAACAATTAGAAACATTGTAATGAAAATCATAAGATTGATAGCAATAGTCTTACAATGTCGCCAATCGAAGAAGAGATCTACTATTACAAGTGGTGGAGTATGGCTATGGAGATGGAGAAGGGTTTGGAGATCTGGAGGCGGCTTTCTGGCGAGGTATGACTTCTTCGGGGCCAAGGGGTCTATTTCTCGTCGCCCGAGGCTTCTTTTTATATGGGTCCCTTCATGAATATTGTTCTATTTGACCTAACAGTTGTGGCACCAACTATACGACCAGAGCTATACCGTCGAAAGTTTTGCTCCGGCCGTATAGTTGGTCGTTATGGTGTCTGCCTCCGTTGTTCGGCTCCTGGTTTCTTTTGGTTGTTAGAAATCTCGTATATTTGACTTTAATGTAGTGATTCCCTCCTTTGAATGACATTATCTGCGCAGAAAAAATACAAGAACAAAGGATTGCATACCCCTCTGAATATTAGCATTAGTGGGCAGGGTTTAGAGAGATATTTCATCAAAAATATGATTAATATCCAGTTTAAATGTGGATGTAGATGGCTATATTTCAGAGCCATCAGGGGCTCTCTGGGATTTCTGACCACCATGGTTGTTTGACACTAATGGAGTTGATACATTGCAAATGTATCTATAATTTTTGATGTTCCATGCTTGGTTTTATCCACTTTCTTGTGTTTTTTCCACACTTTGGAGTACTTTTCATATGATTTCTTGGACTAACCTATTAACAAGAGCCACAGTGCCAGCTGCCTGTTTTCTCCTGTTTTTGGTTCCAGGAAAGTCAGAAAATGAATATTCTCGGAATTGGACGGGACAAAAGCCAAAGTGCCTATTTTTCGGAAGTCATTAGATGCCACAATACGAGACGGAGAAGGGATGGGGGCCGGCCACACCACCTGGCCGCGCGGCCAGGCCAGGCCGGCGCCAGGGGGTGGTCTGGCCGATCCCAGCACCCCCTCGGCCTCTCCTTCCGCCTATAAAATTCCCTCGAGACGAAAACCCTAAGCACCCGATCAAAAATCCACGAAAGAGTCTGTAGCCGCCATCATCCCCATCCCTAGACCGGGAGAGATCTGAAGCTCTTCCCGGCACCCTGTTGGAGAGGGGATTTCACCCTAGAGGCCTTCTTCATCACCATGTAAGCCTCCGGTGTGATGCGTGAGTAGTTCATCCTTGGACTATGGATCCATGTAGTAGCTAGATGGCTGGTTCTCCTCCTTTATGCTTTCATGTTTAGATCTCGTGAGCCCTATTCATGATCAAGATCATCTATTTGTAATTCTGCATGTTGTGTTTGTGGGGATCCGATGGATATTGAGATGCTATTTCAGATTGATTATTGATTCTATCATGTCTTTGTTATTTGTGATCTTGCATGCTTTGTGTTGTTAGTAGCTATCTTAGCCAAGTAGATGCTAGCAACTCCAAGAGTTAGTATTTATGCACGATAGTGGGTTCATGCCTCTGGTAATCCGGGGAAGTGACAGAAATCTCTAAGGTACTAGATGTGCTGTTGCTACTAGGGAGAAAACAACAATCCTTTGTTCATAGAACAATCGTATTGTTTACATTACACGCAATTCGTAAAGCAATAATCTGTTGCTTGCAACTTAATACTGGAGGGGGTTCGGATGATAACCTGAAGGTGGATTATTGGTCATAGATGAAGTTGGATGGCGGTCGATGTATAATATTGTAATGCCCAATCGAATCTCAAAGGAGTCAAGATGATTAGTATATGCATGTATTGCTTTCTCAGTGTTTGTCAATTGCCCCGCTGTAATTTGTTCACCCAGCATGTTATCTATCTTAAGGAGAGCCACCTCTAGTGAACTATGGATCCCGGTCCTTTTCTTTTACATACAATCTATAAACTGTTTACTGCTTTGTGTTTACTTTCTGCAAACTATTACTTCCTTCCATTAGATACATTTAATCCTTTGTTTTCAGAAAAACCGGTGAGCTTGACAACCTCATCGCAAGTTGGGGACAGAGTTCTGTGGTTGTGTTGTGCAGGTCTCCACATTGCTGCTGGCACCAGTAGTGCGCCCTGCCATCGTTCAGCTAGCTACACCTTTGGGGTGTTTCCTTGCTCCTACTGAATTGATAACCTTGGTTTTGTACTGAGGGAAAACTTGCTGCTGTGCTCATCATACCTTCCTCTTGGGGTTCCCCAACGAGCTCGATATATTTTGGGCAATCAAGCATATTTTCTGGCGCCGTCGCTGGGGAGTCAAGGACATCTTCACAAGGGGAGTCCCTCATAACCAATATCTTTACTTTGTTATTTTTGTTTTGCTTTGTTTCTTTTTGCTTTGTTTGCTTGTTTCTTATTCAAAAACACACAAAAATTAGTTCTACAAGTTTGCTTTCTTATTTGAAAACACACAAAAATTAAGTCTCCTTTAGTTGTCACCTCTTCCTTAGCTCACCATGTTGTTCCCTAAATTCACCCTGAAAGACCTTTCAATTGGTAGTGGTTCTATAACTAGGAAAGATAATATTGAAGAATTCTTTAATCATGTTAGTAAACATGAGGATACTAAGGATAGATCCCATGCAGAATTTCTCCAAACTATGAGATTGCTGCAGCTTCTTTAATTCACATGTTAGAAGCTAGGTTTGTTAACCTCAACCCCTTAATGCAAGTAATGTTTCTTAAGCTTAAAGAAATTAAGGAGCCTGAAAAGAGGGATTTTATTCTATAAACTTTGTTTAAGGAGTTCTATGATGTTGCCAAGGAAGCTAGAAAAGTCTTTGAATGTTTCAATATGCTAGGCTCATGTGTAGATGTTATTGGTACACAATACAAAACTGAACCTAATGGGGAGGAACCTAAGATACCAATACCTTTTAAACTCGTAGCAATACATGAAGCCATTGAAAAGAATCTTGATTGGATTGTTCCTGAAAACCCTTTTGATGAAAATAGTGAACCTAAGAGCATTGAGAGAGGATCCTATAGAATTTATTTGGATGATATACCTTGCCTTGTTGAAGATATTTCTGATATTAATCTTAATGCTTTTTATTTGAGAACACTTGATTCTTTCTTGCTTCTTATGCCTAACTTAAAGGCGTTAAAGAAAAGTACTTATTAGGAGATAACCCAAAAGTTTTAGATGAGTCTTGGAAGTTATTACCTCTGTAATAACCGCTCATTATCCTTTTTATTTGCTTTTTGTGCCAAGAGTAACCTCTAATGAGAGAGAAGTAATGATTGGGAAAGTTGCTGTCCCAAAACAGATTTCTGTGCTTCACCGTAAAAATTCGTGTAAAATCTATGAACATACTTTTGAGGCGTTCATTTTTGTGCTTCTGCCCCAGGTTGTTATCTAACATTTGTTAGTTCAACCCTTTTTGATTTGAACAACAGAAGGTCTTCGAAAAAATTCGTCTTTACCTACTGGTCTCTTTGGACAGATTTCTGCCATTTTCTGCATTTGCTTCTTGTTGGTTCCTTTTTGAGTTCTTTTGGGGAATTGAGCTTTTTGAGGGAAGTGCTACAGTAGCTAGTGTTCTAATGGAAATTTATTTGGTGTTAGAACTGAACCTTAAGACTTATTTATCTTGAGTGCACTAATGTTGCTAATAAAGATTGTGTGAAATTTTGTATGAAGGAAAATTTTCAGGTGTATGGAAGGAATGAGTAATGAGATGAACGATGGACTAAAGCTCAAGCTTGGGGATGCCACGCATGTCACCCCAAGAAATATCCAAGAAGTACAAGCGTCAAAGCTAGGGGATGACCAAGGCATCCCCTTCTTCATCGATAAAAATCCCAGGTTTCTTCCAAACGCTTCATTTTTATTGTTTCATGCACAGTTGTGTTGTTCTTGGAGCGTCTTCTTTTTCGTTTTTGTTTTGGTTTTTCGTTTGCTTTTGTTTGCTTAGTTTGCTGAATAAATTGGTTGGACCCCCTCTTTCATACATTGGTTATCAAATAGTTTGGTTTGGTTTGGACAAGAGTAGGAAAGCTCATGCTTATGTGGTAAAAAGAGCTCGTTTTTGACTGTGGCCTATGCTCTATCATGCCATGCTTGATATTGTTTTGTCTTTATGCTTACTATTCTTTTCTGTATCATGACTTGTTATAAACAATTGAGATTTCTTAATGTGCCTTGGATGAATCATGCGTTGTTTTAGCATATTAAAACATAGTATAGTGGTATTCTCCTTTGATGTTTTATTTGGGTTGACTTGGCGCATGCTCACACCATGTTATGATTATCTCAAGTCACCATAAGCCTTTATGATTCTTTAGTTTTCAACTTGTAGTATCACTTTATGCTTTGATCAATGATGTTTTGTCGCTCTGCATGATTATGGCCATTATTACTCTCTTAGTTTGTCGCTCCCAGTCTTTTGCTAGCCTCCATAACCAAGTATGAGTTCCACTCATGCATCCAACTCCTTAAACCAAGTTATTCCAAAGAGTCCACCATAACTTCCTACTAGCTTATGCTATTCCAAGTATATTCATGCTTTTGTTTACCTTCCAAATTAAACTTGTTATGAGAAAACTAGTGATTAAAGATCTCACAAACTTGATGGCACACTTTACTTTTCTTGCGCTTAATAAACTTGAACCATTGTGTCGTATATGTTGTATATGCTTACACTTATTTGTTGGGAATTAGCAGAACCATGTTGTCATGGGGAACGCTTTCAACATTGCACTTGGTACCTGTACCTAGTTGATATCATGCTCTTTTGTATATGGATGTCGTCGATGTGAAATGAAAGGGGAGCTTGTAAGTCCATGGAGTTATATATATGTGTTAGGGAAATGCCTGGGCCGCTGGTCTAATCCATGCTGACATGGTGGAAACCTGCAGCGTAACCATAATGAGCTGTCTATGAAGCGTTCTTCTTATAAAAAAGAGTCCTATTGAGAAAAAAATAGAAAAAGAAAAAAGGAGATTATGAAAAGAGGAAAGAGAGAAAAAGCACCATTTTCCCATGGTAAATAAGAAGATTGCTGAGATGCTCGTTGTCTGCTTGCCTTGTCACTTTGATATGGGGATTCTTCCGTATCATCGGGCAAGGGGTACCCCGTTGGCGGTTCTCTATGATACACATGTACTTACGATGACAAGAACTTACCGGTGACTAAACTTGAGTAGCATGAGGAGCGGCCCTCGTTTACAAGGGACATGAGATTTCTAACTTATACTTCATCAAGCATGTACACCATAGTTTGTTCACTTTAACCTTAATCACTTCAAGATGCTTATGATAGGGGCAATGAGAGCTGGAAGCTATAAGTACCATAATTTTTGGAAGCTCTTTATGAGACTTGAATCCCTACTTCCTTTTATGAAGACCTTTCTTCCACCATTATATTGAGTCTCCACCTTCTACCTTTATGCACCTACTTTGAGAGCATAGTGGCCATTCTTAGTTCTATGTGCATTGTCCCAAGACTAGTTGATTGATGCATATCTTGATATTGCTTGTTTTAAAATATTTGTATCTAGTCACTCTTATGAACTTTGAAGGTGTCCTATGCATTTATATTTGCTACTCTATGAGGGACAAGCTGAATACTATTATGCTATGTTTTCTTTATGTGAAAGAAACAAACGTCTTGCAAAGCATTGTTATTCATGAATCTTTTGTTTGTGCCTTTTCATGTTGCATCATAGTTTCTTTGTCTTATTGCTAGAACTTTTTATTTCATGTTATGTTTGAAGTACTATGATCCCAGCTTTGAATGTTTTACAAATACTTTGATCAAGTCTTTGGTGGTGCATGTCACCTCAAAAATTATTCTTCCTTTTTATCACTTACCTACTCGAGGACGAGCAGGAGTTAAGCTTGGGGATGTTGACATTGCAAATGTATCTATAATTTTTGATGTTCCACGCTTGGTTTTTTCCACTTTCTTGTGTTTTGTCCACACTTTGGAGTACTTTTCATATGATTTCTTGGACTAACCTATTAACAAGAGCCACAGTGCCAGCTGCCTGTTTTCTGCTGTTTTTGGTTCCAGGAAAGTCTGAAAATGAATATTCTCGGAATTGGACGGGACAACAGCCAAAGTGCCTATTTTTCTGGAAGTCATCAGATGCCAGAATACGAGACGGAGAAGGGTTGGGGGCCGGCCACACCACCTGGCCACGCGGCCAGGCCTGGCCCGTGCCAGGGGGTGGTCTGGCCGACCCCAGCACCCCCTCGGCCTCTCCTTCCGCCTATATATTGCCCTCGGGATGAAAAACCTAAGTACCCGATCAAAAATCCACGAAAGAGTCTGTAGCCGCCGTCATCTCCATCCTAGATCGGGTGGGATCTGAAGCTCTTCCCGACACCCTCCCGGAGAGGGGATTTCACCCTGGAGGCCTTCTTCATCACCATGCAAGCTTCCGGTGTGATGCGTGAGTAGTTCATCCTTGGACTACGGATCCATGTAGTAGCTAGATGGCTGGTTCTCCTCCTTTGTGCTTTCATGTTTAGATCTTGTGACCTCCATTCATGATCAAGATCATCTATTTGTAATTCTGCATGTTGTGTTTGCGGGGATCTGATGGATATTGAGATGCTATTTCAGATTGATTATTGATTCTATCATGTCTTTATTATTTGTGATCTTGCATGCTTTCCGTTGTTAGTAGCTATCTTGGCCAAGTAGATGCTAGCAACTCCAAGAGTTAGTATTTATGCTCGATAGTGGGTTCATACCTCTGGTAATCTGGGGAAGTGACAGAAATCTCTAAGGTACTAGATGTGCTATTGCTACTAGGGATAAAACAACAATCCTTTGTTCATAGAACAATCATATTGTTTACATTACACGCAATTCATAAAGCAATAATCTGTTGCTTGCAACTTAATACTGGAGGGGGTTCGGATGATAACCTGAAGGTGGATTATTAGTCATAGATGCAGTTGGATGGTTGTCTATGTATAATGTTGTAATGCCCAATCGAATCTCAAAGGAGTCAAGATGATTAGTATATGCATGTATTGCTTTCTCGGTGTTTGTCAATTGCCCCACTGTAATTGTTCACCCAGCATGTTATCTATCTTAAGGGGAGCCACCTTTAGTGAACTATGGATCCTGATCCTTTTCTTTTACATACAATCTATAAACTGTTTACTGCTTTGTGTTTACTTTCTGAAAACTATTACTTCCTTCCATTCGATACGTTTAATCCTTTGTTTTCAGCAAAACCGGTGAGATTGACAACCTCATCGCAAGTTGGGGACAGCGTTCTATGGTTGTGTTGTGCAGGTCTCCACGTTGCTGCTGGCACCGGTAGTGCGCCCTGCCATTGTTCAGCTAGCTACACCTTTGGGGTGTTTCCTTGCTCCTACTAGATTGATAACCTTGGTTTCGTATTGAGGGAAAACTTGCTGCTGTGCTCATCATACCTTCCTCTTGGGGTTCCCCAATGAGCTCGATATATTTTGGGCCATCAGGAGTCCCTAGAGATCAATGCATGTGTTATATATTCTGAAAACCACACCTTGATGATCCACATGACCACACACACACACTCCAGTTCGGTGTCGTGATGCAACTGCTTCTGTTACACTTGTTCACCATCTCCATGTGGTAGTTGCATATTCTAGGGGCTCTTTGGGATTTCTGTCCACCATGGTTGTTTGAAACAAATGGAGTCCCTATAGATCAATGAATGTGTTATATATTCTCAAATCCACACCTTTATGACCCAGACACACTCTAGTTGATCAGTGTGGTGAGGCAACTGATTCTGTCACACTGGTTCACCATCTCCATGTGGTAGTTGCATATTCTAGGGGCTCTCTGGGCTTTCTGACCACCATGGTTGTTTGACACTAATGGAGTCCCTAGAGATCAATGCATGTGTTATATATTCTCAAAACCACACCTTGATGATCCACATGACCACACACATACTCCAGTTGGCTGTGGTGGTGCAACTGCTTCTGTCACAATGGTTCATCATCTCCATGTGGCAGTTGCATATTCCAGGGGCTCTTTGGGCTTTCTATCCACCATGGTTGTTTGGCACAAATGGAGTCCCTATAGATCAATGCATATGTTATATATATTATCAAAACCACACCTTAATGAACCACACACACTCTAGTTGGCCGGTGTGGTAATGCAACTGCTTCTGTCACACTGGTTCACCATCTCCATGTGGCAGTTGCATATTCTAGGGGCTCTCTGGGCTTTCTGACCACCATGGTTGTTTGACACGAATGGAGTCCCTACAGATCAATGCATGTGTTATATATTATCAAAACCACATGTTGATGATCCACATGACGAAACACACACTCTAGTTGGGTCTGGTGATGCAACTGCTTCTATCACACCGGTTCACCATCTCCATGTGGTAGTTGCATATTCCAGTGGCTCTTAGGGCTTTCTGTCCACCATGGTTGTTCGACCATGGATGACCCACACACTGTCTAGTTGACCGGTGTGGTGATGCAACTGCTTCTGTCACACTGGTTAACCATCTCCATGTGGCAGCTGCATATTCTAGGGGCTCTCTGGGTTTTCTGACCTCCATGGTTGTTTGACACTAATGGAGTCCCTAAAGATCAATTCATGTGTTATATATTCTCAAAACCACACCTTGATGATCCACATGACCACACACACGCACTCTCTGTAGTTGGGTGTGGTGATGCAACTGCTTCTGTCACACTGGTTCACCATCTCCATGTGGCAGGTGCATATTCCAGGGGCTCTTTGGGCTTTCTGTCCACCATGGTTGTTTGACACAAATGGAGTCCCTATAGATCAATGTATGTGTTATATATTCTCAAAACCACACCTTGATGATCCACACACACTCTAGTTGGCCAGTGTGGTGATGCGACTTCTCTTGTCACAATGGTTCACCATCTCCATGTGGAAGTTGCATATTCTAGAGCTCTCTTGGCTTTCTAACCACCATGGTTGTTTGACACAAATGGAGTCCCTAGAGATCAATGCATGTGTTATATATTCTCAAAACCACACCTTGATGATCCAAATGACCACACACACACTCTAGTTGGGTGTGGTGATGCAACTTCTTCTATCACACTGGTTCACCATCTCCATGTGGCAGCTGCATATTCCAGGGGCTCTTTGGGCTTTCAGTCCACCATGGTTGTTTGACACAAATGGAGTCCCTGTATATCAATGCATGTGTTATATATTCTCAAAACCACACCTTGATGATCCATAGTCACTCTAGTCGGCCGGTGTGGTGATGCAGCTACTTCTGTCACACTCGTTCACCATCTCCATGTGGCAGCTGCATATTCTAGGGGTCTTTGGGCTTTCTGACCACCATGGTTGTTTGACACGAATGGAGTCCCTATATATCAATTAATGTGTTATATATTATCAAAACCACACCTTGATGACCCACACACACTCCAGTTAGCCGGTGTAGTGATGCAACTGCTTCTGCCACACTGGTTCACACCTAGAGATCAATGCATGTGTTATTCTCAAAACCACACCTTGATGATCCACATGACCACACACACTCCAGGATGCTTCACCCAATTTTTTTATAAATCATTTTTAGGTACAAGACAAAGACATTTATTCTGATATCCAGTAAGAGATTGTCAAGACCGGTCACCTAGATTAAGGACCGTAATGTTGATTTATTTCAGCCACACATCACTCATCCAATGGCAAATAATCTGTGGTTCCGTCGTCCCGCCAATTCAAAATTTTGGGTTCAGTCCTCCCGCCGATCCAAAATTTTGGGCACCCAAATTCTCTCGCGCTGAAACTATCGCGCGTTGATATTACGGTTCATCCCATCCGCATAACGTAACCAATGCGTTGGCATAGAGGGCATTTACATAATCTATTGGAAACCCTTCTTTATCCCCTCACCGAAAGGAGACAGATCCAAATCTCCTACGCCCACCCTAGCTGCCGCCTTCCCGTCACAGCACAGCCGTCGCCGTACCCTCACCCACCGCCGTTCGCCCTAGTAATCATCTAACCATCGACCTATCCCAAACCCTAGCCCGTCCTCACCTTCCCAGTTTCTGACCAAGCCATCGAGCTCATGGATCTGCCACGTTGCCGTCGAGCACTGCCATCTGGCCGTCCTCCCCATCCGCCACCTCGCCAACAAGGTCCTCCCCATCTCCGTGAACCTCGGCATCAAGGTCTGCTACCTCGCGTCCACCCCACCAAAAATGTCTGTCTCCTCGCCATCCACCTCGCCATCCACCATGCCATCAAGGCACGCCAGATCATCGTCCTCCTCACCGACAAGGAAGGCCAGCAAGGTTCCCGGCAAGAAGCGGACAAACAAAAAGGTTGTAGCGCCTGCAGGCAAGTAAACAACCTCCTTGCCTGTGAATTTTCTACATTTTAAGCCTGCTCGATGTTCATGTGTTTCCTTTTCCATGCTTGTGAAATTGCTTGTTTGAGAGAGGCAATATGTTTATTTTCCTACTCATGTTTGCTATTGGGGAATCAACACCATACGTTATATTTTGTTTAATTGCCTGTTTAATGTGTAGCTGACTTGGATTTCTTTATTAATATTAGATCCACAAATGCATCCCATGGAAGAAAGTCGGCTGAAAAACATCATGAGCGCTTGCAACAACTGGGTGTTAGGCCCTTTGCAAGTCTTTTCGCATCTCCAACTGTATTCTCTCCTAAAAAGACAAGAAATGACTGCTCTGGATCTGACTATGATCCTGAAGAGGAGGAAGATATCATTGAAGGAGACCTAGATGATGTCAGTGAGGAGAATGAGTCACAAGTTAACCCCTTACCTTCTTACTAATCTTGTGTTGAATTGTTTGCTTACTGATTTTGACATATATCTGTTCCTTCTTTATTATCCCCAATTGACCGGTACAAATGGAATTTATAGCCACAGAAGAGGAAATACAACAAGACAGCTAATGTCAGGACATCATTGGCTCCTGCTGGTCTAGCATCTGCTCGGAAGCGCGTCTTGGCAGGCCAAGGTGTAGGCACAGAAAACTTCCAGAAAAACCAGGTCCAAGGGGAAGCAACCAGTGGACCAAGGCGGCTGGGAAGCTTCCCAAGCCGAGCACACACGTCCCCAAGGCCAGCAGACAGATCCCTGGTGTCCGCGGGCACCTCCCCTAAGCCAGCAGCCCGCTGCCTAAACCGTCCACGGGCACCTCCCCAAGGCAAGCAGCAGCCCCCACCCAGCCATGCACGGGCGCCTCTCCAAAGCTACTGTGCACGTCCCCAGGGCAAGCAGCTGCCCCCACCTGGCCATGCACGGGCGCCTCTCCAATGCGACTGTGCACCTCTCCAAAGGGACTGTGCATCTGAGGGTTCAGCTACCAAAGGCCTGATGTGAAACGCGATGGATGGTTATTTGACCATTTTGACTGGGATCCAGAAGGTAACATGTTGGACAAATTGCTTGCTCTACAGTAACCAATTAACATTATATTGTGTGAATCATACTCATTGCATTTACTGTTGTAGAACACTAACTCATACCCATTATATTCTTGTAGATGAATTTGGGCATAATCATTCTGGAGACACTATTATGCATGGTGATCCTCAGTTGGTGGTTCACAACATGCCCACAAAAAGACTTCAACTTGTCGTTCCTCTAGGAAGAACTAGACCAGTTTCACCAGTGATTGCTGCCAAGTTTCCCACTTAGTGTGCAGTAACAGTCAGGACTCAGATGCCTATCTTCCCCCAAGTGGAAAGAGTACAAGGAGAGGCCAGATGTTAGAGCAGACTTCTATGGCAAAGTTTCTGTATGTTCCATAACACTCAGCTGTCCCTTTCTTCCTTTGTTGTTAATGTGAAATTTGATAATCTTTGTTTTATTTCAGCAAAAAATTGTCATGGACCCCTCTCTACCCGATGTGAAGTTTGCTTGTAACAAGCAGTTAATGAGGCACGCAAGAAATCAACGGCATACTCTAAAGAAACAATTTTTTGAGAATTTCCCAGCGAATGAAGTTACAAGGATATCTCATGTGCAACACATGAGCAATGAGGAGTGGTGCAGGCTTGTCAATTTTTGGTCTGACCCCGGAAACAAGGTCATGTCTTGTTTACTAAACTTCTCCTGTTTGAATTGTTTAAGCTGGACTAACTGTATGCTCCTTGTTTGTTTAGGCTCTATCTTAAAAAACAAGAACAACAGACAGCTCATTAAGTACCCTCATGCCACTAGTGATCATATCTATGAGGTTTTGTGCGACATGGAGGAAGGCACCATTGAACTGCTCGAAAATGGCTTGACTGACAATATGCAAGAAGCAATTGTAAGTCCTCCATAATACTTTCCATCTTCATCAAATTCAATGCCCTTTTCTTCCCTCACATATACGACGTGCTTATTATTTGCTCGCTAGGCTTCTCATATTCTATTCTATTCCTAAAACTTGTAGGCAGTCGTGGAAAGCAAGTTGGTTTCATATCCTCCAGAAGATGGCATAGAGGATGAAGCAATTCCTTCCACCGACATTGTGCACTTTGTGCTATCTCAGAACAAGAGAAAGCCAAATGTCCTGAAGAACATCAACATCTTTGCAAGTACTTTGAAACCAACCAAGTCTCAGCTAGAAGCTCAACTCGAGGCTAATAAAGCAGGTAATGTGGAACTGCGCTGTGCCATTGAGGAGTTGCAGCAGGTGAACAAATCTAGCGAGGCGGAGAGGCTTAAGTATTTGGAAGACCTACAAGCAATGCGGAAGAAACAAGAAGACCTGAGGAAGAAACAAGAAGAGGCAAATGCATTAATACAACAAGTGTTATCTCACCTGTCTGAACCGGAATAGGCAATATGGTGAATCTATGGAAATGTGTCTCGCATGAGTTGAACCTTTTTATATCTTATTTGAGTCTGGTATTTATTTCTCGAGAGTGAAACATTTTTCCTAGAATTTTCTATCAAATTATGTATTGTAATCCTTTAAACGTCTTGAGTGTTTCTCTATAGAATATTTCCTTCATGGTTAGTAACGTCATGAGACTGATTACATCATCCTTTCTTCTAGATGATATGTGTCTGGTGCTGATTGGTCCTCGTCTTGTCCTGCAATTAACCCATGTGTGATCATTTCAATGGATCACGTGTCTACCTGTCGGCAGCCCGCAGCGACGACATGAAATTCTTCACACCTGGCATGACGTCATAGACGACGTGATGACGTAAGGAAGCGGCGGTTACGGAATCAAGTCATGACGAAAAATAAACGTCCCGATAGAGATGACATCACAGACGACAACAATGACGTCAGCAAACATCGCTGACGGTAGTTCGCGGTGCCGTCCGCCACGTTGAATTGTTCATGACGAAGTAAAAACATCATGACAGACCGAGCCTCGGCTGGGCCGGTCCAGTTTGCCACGAAGAAATTGGAGGAACGTTACGGGCAGCCCATGACATTTTCAGACAAAGAAAATGTCAAGGATTCAATTATGATGTGAGGTCCATGACCTATTTTTTCATCACAGAATATGTCGCGGATGGCCATCTACAACGTTTTGACCCTCATCCACGACGATATCAGATCATCATGAACCGCCCAGATTCTTGTAGTGTATGGAGTAGTTGAAGGCATAGTAGTTTAACTAAGCTAATACAAGAACAAACGTGTATTATGGGAGTAGTACCATATCTCTTCTAGAGGATTAATATCACATTTGATATAGAGGAGATTGTAATCTTGAAAGCCTTGGAAGTAAATGCAAGGTGAATATAGAAGAGTTTATGGATGGAGTTAGATAGAGCTACATTGATAGATTCAGTAGAGATAGCTAAGAAATAGAAGTTATATATTAGAGGAAGAATAGAGAATGAGTATTGTTGAAGTGGCATGACAATGTCATCACTTGATGATGGATACGGTGAAGCCAGATGACTAGTTCATTTTGGTAGACAAAGAATAATAACTCCTAATCAAATTAAGTTTCTAAGGGATCATTAGAATATCAGATGAGTGTGTTGATGAAAGGCTTACCAACCTTATTATCTTCAACCCCAATACAAATTTAGAAGAATAGAGCCATCTAGATCACATTAAAGGGCAATATCAATATCTCACTGTAAGTTGAGACATCAACTATAATTACCAAGCTAAAAATAAACCCTTAACTTTGATCCTTAGGAATTATAATATTTTTGGTTGAATAATTTAAATTCAGATTTAAAATTGAAATCATTTGAGAAACGATTCAAAAGATAGAAGTAATTAGTGTTTATTTGTTTTCCAGAAAGTATTAGTTATTATTATTAACTAATTATAAACCAATAAATGAAATTGAGAATAATACAAATGTATAACTCAAATTAGTATTTCTTTATTATTTCCTTTATTCCAAAAGTGACAAATGAATACATATATATATTTGGAGAAGGAACAGTATGGAAACAATATTGAAGGAAATCTGAGCTTTATTAAAAATAAACACATATTACATTTCTTTACAAAAAAGGAAAATAAAAAGATTACAATTGAAAACTAAAAGACTAATCCTAACTAAGCCTAGTCTAAATCTTCTTAATCTTTCACCTAAACTTGTATCTACAAATAAGACAGAAATAGAATAAAATAAAATGAGGGGGTTAGTGTTAAATTTCTCTCAGTTATTAACAGTGAAGTGCACTATTTTCATCATTGAGCCAAATCTATTTAGAAGAAGGGACAAAAACCTGCAAGTGTAGAATCTGTTCATTTCATAGTTTGAGCCTCAGTACAACCTCATAGGCAGAAAAAGGGCAAGTTTCACCAAGAATAGAAATAGTAAAAGGTGGGGGAGTTTAAAACAAGATCACCCGATCTCATCCACAATCAGAGCAACAATGAAGCTACTCACACACCTAAATGCATGCATTGAGGTGTCAACATCAGAGAAGAAGCCGGTAGTTTAAATCACATTAGCTAAGTGCAAAGCCAACTTTACTACTCACTTCACCAAGCTCAAACACATCTTAACACTAGGATCTCTAATAACATCACAAGTTCTTGTAACCCACACCACCCAAATCATCCACTTTCCACCACTGGAAACCTAGGAAAACACCAGCAAGGATGGTGACATGAGGAGGGGGAGGATCTAGGTGGACAGCAAGGTCACAAAGGAGCAGCTGCACCAGGAGGATCAAGCCAAGGACAAAGGAGTAAGCAGAAGCAACCATCACAAGGCTACCAGGGTAAAGCCCAACACTCTTTAATCAAATACTTGATCAAGAGCATATCCATATATGAAATCATAAAGATCTGGTCACGCAAGTACATGATAAACACATAAGCAATGAGGCATCAAGTAAAGAACAAGTGGCTTTGTACTTTAGAATGGTCTTAGACCAGCATCATAGACCAGGATATCTAGTTTTAACTAGATCATTACACGTCACCACTATTGGTACAGGGCACATCCCAAAACTGGGTAGCACCTCTGTACCAATAGATCTACCATTTTTTGAGAATAAGCCTAAGCATCATCTATTAAAATCATTTAATAATTTTCCTAAATGATATAGGAATCATCTATAGCAGTATTGCAACATCTATCATAAGGCAGAGCCTTTGATCATAAAAATATTTCACAAGAAGCATCATACTAAGCAATATCAGCCAGCAGTAAGGCACCATCACTCAAAAGGAGTAAGCTCACAATCGTAGCCACACAAATGGACACATCAACTTAAACTTGCTCAACAACATGTTCTCTGACAAGAGAACTAAGTGTCTGTAATTAAACAACAAGAGTTAATTGAAAGAGTAACCATGCATACTCAACGGAGAGCATCCCAACTCTAGCAGAAAAGTGAGTCACAACCCAATAAAATGGATTCACATCAGCTGCAATATTAGCATTCACAGAAAAATTAAGTATGTTTTCATAGTAGGTTCTCTAACAGAGAACATGGTAACACCAACAAGATTAGTAGAGCATAACTAATAGAGAACATGGAAACACCAACAAGTTCAGAAACGTGGTCACTAAAAGATTAATCAAATCATGCTCAACGGTGAGTATAGCATGCACCACTAATAGGCCATTATCCAGGAGAGTAACACAATCATCTTAACCCTAGAAACTTAACTGAACATCACTACAAGGGAGTACTGAAACCTAGGTTTAGAGATGAACCCTAATAGGAGGTAGTCACAGTAGTCAAGCATGGCATGGCATACTAGAGCGCAAAACACTTACTCAAGGTCCTCGAATGAAGATTGAAGAGGAAGCAGAGAGGAGGCCCGCGGCAGAGGAACGGAGGCATGGGGAGCACCCCGAAGGGGCGCTACAACCCGCGCCTACAACATGTTAGAGGCGGTCAGAGATGAAGGGGAACACGCCGTGAGCAGTCTAGAGCGTCGTTGAAGGAGCACTAGGGCGGCCAAACCCTAACCCTAGCCACGGGTAGGAGTTAGCGCGGCCAATAGAGGACACAATCATCGAATCGGCCTAGATAGCGATGTGCAGCGGCATCGAACCTGTCGTCCTGCATAGCGGTGGCAGCCACGGTGGCCGGAGGCGGCCGAAACGCGCAGCAGCAGTGGCCAGATCGAGTGGGCCAGAGAGGAGTCGCGAGAGAGAGATAAGGGAGAGAGCGTGTGGGGGTACTGGGAAGGTGGGTAGCCCAGTATGACCTAGGGGCTTTTGGACCAGCCCAAGTGGGTCAGGTCGGGCCAGGCCAGCCCAATGGGCTAGGCCCGTGTTTAAAAGGGCTTGTTTAAAATACGTAATTACAAATATACCCCTACAACTAAATAAGCTCTAGAAAAATAAATAAAAATCCATGAAACCACAAAAATATCCTCTACCCAATAAAAATATTAGATAGTAATTTTAAGTTATTAAATATAGGTATATTATAATTATGGTATTTATTCCTTTTGGAATTTAAAAAAAATAAATAAAATACTTAAAATTGAACAAAACTCACCTTTAAAATCCTAAATTGATATACTAAAATATAAAAATACTAACTTATATTTTAGTTCAGTAAAGTAAGTTTGCATAAATAAAATCTTATTTCTTTCATAGAATTTTAAGAAAATATTAACTAGTGTTAAAATTAAATTAAATTAATTTTTGAACTCCTAAAATATTATTTGTTATCACAAAAATATTAAATGTAATAATTGTATGATTTTAAGAGGGCTTTAGACACCATTCCACAGTTGAGTGCTTTAGTATTGTATGATTCTTATTGTATTCACATATTGTTTCACACACTCTCACAAGCCTTAATAAGAAGCATGAGTGTGATGCTGGTATCAAAGTGAAACACATTCTGAAAGAAACCATCCCTAGTTTCCAAACCCTAGAACATATACGATTATTTTGGGGATTCACGTTTATCTAATTGCATTACATTACTTATGCATTATTGCATATTGTTCTTTAAACATTCGTCCTTACTGGACCAATGATGCTATTTGTAGAATTTGGATCTTCTAGTGTCCTAAAGATCGTGATTGCATAATCTTGCAATCACAAAAGGCAAGTTCACACTTGCTCTATCAAATACTTGTAACTCAAATGTTCTTATCACCTGCATTTCAAAAAGGTCAGAAAACACTATTTTCAATAATAATGTAAAATATTGGTTACTGATCCAAGGTGACCAGCTAATCTATTTAGTCTGGCAATTGGGATACCATTGTCTAGGGATATATCATCTAGGATTTAACAACCAATGTCGCTAGTTATTCTAGCTCCGTATATTACACATTAACCCTGAGATTTGGAATGGGATGGAGAAGTCAGCTAGATCTTCTTCCTTTCTCATGGACGGATGACCTGATCATGAGGCTGAGGATTTCTCCTTGAGAACTTAGCACATGGGTGGAACCCCTTAGTTTCCTGTGATTTTGGTGTCTAGATTATCTTGAGAGGCTGCCAGTGGTATAGCCAGACCTTTAAGGGAGCTTTCCAGGGAATAACCGTCTCATAGAGTCTTCAAGTGCCTACTAGAGTTCTAGCTGGTCCTATAAGGGGCTTAACAGAGGTGAGGCATGTCCTAGAGGGTCGTGTCTTCATGCGAGGTCGTGGATAAGGGCAGTGATTGGCTTGGATCATCTACTAGGCCCCACATCAAGGAATTGTGGACGAGAATAAGCTGCCCAGTTGTGGAACGAGGATTTGGTCTCTCATGGGTAAAGCAACGCACCTCTGCAGAGTATAAGAACTATGACATGTTACTCCCTGTTCCGGGAAGGATCTACGAACGCAGCAGGAAAAGAACTCCACAAAAGTTCTGGTAAACCTATGAAGGCGAACGGACATAGTTTTTAGAATAAAAACAACATTTGAAGTAATGTTTACGGAAACCTACATTGCCTATGTCCTATGGTGTGTGGCTTTAGTTAGTGCATCAAACACTCCTTTTTAGTGAACTTGTTGAGTGTATGCTCATACTCACCCGTACCTTCTTTCCCCTTGCTAGATTCTGAAGCCAATAAAGACGACATTCACATCAATTTATGCTCAAGGAGTCGTCATCGACAACTCAAGTTCTTCAATGAAGTCAATTTATATGTCAACAGAAGTGAAGAAGAAGTCTCTAATTAGATGGGAGTATAATCTCTAGCCCTAGCACCTACTTCTGTAGAGCATTACATTAGCAGCAATTAATTAGTTCAGATGCTAGTCTTAGTCACTAGATAGTTGTGAATTGTTATTCTGGTTCTTCTTTGTAAGAAGTTTCTTCCTCCCTCTTTAACGTAGAGTATTCTCTGGATCTTCTGTATAGAGTCGAGTTGTATTCTATAGTCTTGTCTTGGCCCTGCTGTGTTTCTGTTATACCACTCTGAGGGGTGTAATACTAGTGAACAATGTTCCACTGGTGTTATGTCAATGACTATAGTGTACTACATCATGTATTAGTATGCTGGGTCACCGCAGTTACCCTCCCACGTGCACTTGTTCATATTGCGACAGTGTTCGATGAAGCGGCCCAGACCGACCTTACGTGTAAGCCTACGTGACATTGGTTCCACGCTCAACATATGGCATGCATGTACCACATAAGTGGCTAGTGGGTGTCTATCTCTCTTACATTAGTGGATACTGCATTTACACCGTGAAAGGGTATTTAAAGAAACAACTAGTTAATCCATGTTGTGGTTGAAAGTTCGTAGGTAAGAAATGTTTCTTGTGCGAAAGGCCGAACATTCACGTAAAACATAAAAATATAAAGTAGAGGTATCTAACTTTATTTTGCATGGGGCATGTGATATGTATGGTCTAGGTAAGTGTTTATGAAATGTACTGCCCATGACATAGAGACACCATGGACCTGGTGGGATGTCGGCGCACTCGATGGAGATCAAGACATGACGACCATATCATATCGCATAAACTTATTGACATATGATGTTGCTTACATTATGATTCTTATTATTCTAGTATTAGACTATGATGATAGCATTATAAGATGATCCCTCAATATAATTCCAATATGTGTGTTCTTCCTTAAGTGTGCACCACCAAGAAAGTCCATTGTTATGAAGCAGGCCATAATAATCGGGCGCACACATATCAACATTTGCATATGGTGGGTGTAAGCCATGTATGCATTGTAATACACTAAGGTTAACGTTGGCGAGCCTAGCATGTATAGACATGGACTCTAAACACAAGTGACCAAAAGCTTAAGCATGATTCGTATAGTTGATGTGATTGACACGTTGATGTCTACCTTTGAAACTATACCATCATATGTGATGACCGAGGGTGTTATAGTGAATTGGGATCGTGTAATCACTAAAACAATGATGAGGGATGTTTGTTTAAGTGGGAGTTCTTGTAATGAACTCAAATTAGAACTAAACAATCTAAGTGAATTTTCATAGTTGTTGTAGTTGGCATCCATTAGAGACTACCTTGCGCTTAGCTGTAATTGATATAATAGAACTATAGAATTCTACATACTTTCTTTATGGACTAGTACCGTATTATTTGAGTGTTGAATTGAAAGATAAAAGATCATGTTTGTCTCCATGATACTTGATGTACAAGATATTCTGATATCTAAAACACTATTTGATTGCAATATGATAATGTATAATATAGTTGGAAACAAATTCTCATAATGGATGAGCATATGCAAATGATGGTGATGCTAGGTGTGCCTATCACCCAATAGGTTTGGGAACTAAAGTTGTACAAACGTACGCATGTATAAACTGTAGTAGTTTCATTGTGAAAGTTGTCATGATAGGATGAATAAGAGGTATAGGTAAAATGTTTACTATACTAAAGGATCACTAATAGTAGAATACGGAAGAACACAAATCGTGTAATGATTGTGATACATTTCAAAAGTACAAGTTTAAGGGTATTAGTGTTTGACTAATAGACTTGGACCAAGTACCAAATGATTGGTGCCACTATTGATGTTGATTAGTTCTTTTGAAAGAGTGGAAAACGTCAGAAGAGAATCTAAAAATATAATTGGCAGAAATTATAGGTCTGGAATCGTGCAGCTCAGGTATATGTAAGATATACATGTTATGAATATATACTTTTCTTTTTAAACCAATGTAATTCTTTAATTCTTTGGCATTGGATGTTAGATTGGTTGGTATGAACTGTCATAAAAAGAATGTCGATATAAAAAATACAATGAATCAAGTAACTAGCAAGTGAATATGGTGATAATATTCACCAGTAAACAAATAAGGTGTTATTATGTTTTTCATCTACATCAAAGATCAAGCCATCAAGATTTATTCCGATAGTTCTTATTTGGTTCTAGCATTATATCAACACCCGGATTTTTAATCCCAGATCCATGTTATGCCATACCTCGCAATCCCAGGATTACCATTTTTGAGAGACATAACAGATTGGATATCACAGTACATCATCCATTACAAACCATAATAAGGTATTACACAAATAAAGGATCTCATGATCCAGTCTTAATACAACAAGCACCGGAATAAAGAATAAGCGTAGCGGTGGGGTCCATCTCCAGGGTCACAGGCAACGCCGACGATGGGAGATGATCCTAGTTGTCGTAGCCATCCTGCTGTCCTCCTTCAGGGTAGCCCTCCTCATTGTCTGGCCATGGGAATAGCTAGGTACAAAAGCCATGAGTACTCTTTAAGTACTTGCAAACTACCACTAACAAGTAAGGTAGCTCTAGTAGGAAAAGCTAACTTTAAGTTTACTTGTAAAGCTAAGTTTGAAACCTAAGCTGAGTTTAGAAACAAAGAAAGATAAATTAAAGTTTGAACACACCTAAGGAGGAACTTAATTGTCATAGTCATAACTCCGTTGTGGTCAAGTCATGTCACAATTCATTTCATAAGTTGTTTCGAAAACATTTGACAACGGAACAGTATGGCCACTCCAACTGTCCATAACCGCGGACACGGCTATTCAAATAGTTTGACACTCTGTAGAGGTGGTACACTTTCACCACAAGATTCGATACATCTGTCAGGGATAACCCTAAATCATCATACTTAGTATGCAGATAATCAAACATAACCTTTCCTTTACACACCCTAGTATAAGCACCTCTCCTATGAGTATGGCCTCCCAGCCATGACCATTTGTCATCCTGGTTACTGCATAGGTGGACAACATTGAGAGGTAGCCTCAGCTCAAACCTCTCCCGCGAGGGAACTAATACTAATGCATATAAACTTCCGGCTAAGCCTTACCCAATTCAGGTATTGTGGTTGTACGGTAAAATTGGAATGGTATCGCATCCGAACCCAACCATCAGTTTTTATAAAAGGGGCTAAGGCTCATGCCTCAACATTTTCATCATCATAAACCATTTGTGTCTCTCAACACATGTCAAAACATCTCAATAGAATGACTCATCATTCCAAGGTTTTCATAAGTCATTTTCACTAGGTATTCCCATCTAAAGTAAATCAAGTCTTGGTTTAGCTCTAAACTACTAAGTTAAGAGTGTTCACTAATGTGGGATGCTAATCTCAATCTCATGCCATATAATTACATCTAAGTCTAACTAGATAGGTCAAGTTTTATACTTTTTATGCTACCTTTAAACAAGGAAAGGACTTTGGTAAAGTAAAGAAGGTAAAGCTTGGAAATAAACTTGGAGTAGGTATAAGTCAAAAGATATAACCAGAGCATGCCTAATACCTTTGCTTAGGTTATCCAGCTTGCAAGGGTTAGCTTGCATTGTTAATGATGTCTTGCTAGTATAATACTTACAAGTGTTAGCTTGCCTTGGGTAGTGCAGTGGTTGAAGTTTTCTTCCTGCTCCTCTTGGTAGAACTCCTCCTCCTCGAAAGCTTGGTCGGTACTATCGTCTATAAATACATACGGGATACACAATCACCACACAATGCTCAACTAGTCTACTTAGCACACTAAGGCACACATTTTTGATGATCTAGTACCATCACAAACATCACAAGGTTTAATTTACTAGCTTCATTCTTTTTATTTGAGAAAAGTAATTTCTACTCATTGAAAATAACTAAGATTTAATATTCTCCAATTAAAATATGGGATCATATGATAACATGTCATCACCACATATTCTAACACATGGGAATGTGATTTAAATGTTGGATCACATTTTAATAAGTTTAAGTTTAATAATTAATGATTTAAAGTGACTAGAAATGCCTATATAGCATTATTTTGGTACTAGTCCAAAGTCACTACATGTAAACCTTAATATTTTTACATATTCAGATAGGTATGGTTAAATGTGATTTTTGAGAGTTGGAATCAACCCAAAAGCTATTTTTGTTGATTTTAGAAAAATGTTTGAATGTGCAAAAGCTTATGTCTTGTTATTTTCACTAGGAGAGATTTCTAACTCTAAAGGATTTAAATCCAATGGGCTTGGATAAATATTTTCATTACCTTTCCAACAAAATTGGAATCACTCTGTTTGAATTTGTATAACTCTCTGAATTGATTTTTAAACTCAAAGACATAACTAAGTTTTAATTAAAATAGAAAAACCTATATTTGAATTACTAGGTCAGCGCGGGAAACTAAATGGGCTGGCCCGTGTACACTCCGCGGCGCTGAGGGCTACTGACAGGGGGTCCCGTCTGTCAGTGACTCATTAAACGCGAAGCGGTACGGGGCGATAAGGACCACACGATTAGAACACGATCTAACGGTTCACGGTCATCGTCGACGACGGACACGTCGCCGGCGAGACTGAACCCTAGCGCGGTCGGTAGGGGTATGGTGAGGGCATACCAGGGCTCCAGCTAGTGCCGCGAGGCGGGAAAACGAACTGGTAGACGGCGGTGATTCTCTTGGTATTGGCGGCGTCCCTGGAGATGGCCTGGATCAACGACCCCCTTCTCCTCCTTCCGCGGCAGACTCCGGCAAAATTCCGACGCTGCGGGCTACGGCTTGCTCCAGTGGGGCTCTAGGAGTGTTCTAAGGGGGAGTGGAGGATAATGGTGTGACGAATTGGTGCTGGGAGGCGCTCTATTTATAGCGGGGCGAAGCGGTAGTGCGACATGGGTGGACCTCGTCGGTGACGACGATACAGAGGGCTAGAAGCTTAGGCGGTGGGTTAGGACTGTGGGCGGTGCCCAGGCGAGTGTCACGGAGGTGCGTGTGTAGTGGATTGCGGTCGGGACAAGTGTGCGGCGTGGCGCGCACGATGTTTCTATCGACGACGAGCTTTGCGGTGGCCAGCGACTACGGGGCACGGTCGTGGAAACGGGCGTGTCCTCTAGCTTCCTGGGGCAGTGGTGATCATGTAGGTGGGCGGCGAGAGTGAGGCGGGGTCTGGTTGAGCGGGGGACCGTGTGTGCTCTGCGAGCGGTGTCGGCATGGCAGACAAGTTCTGGGCACGGCAGTTCCTGGCCTCTCCTCGCTATGTCCTCAAGCTGGGGCTGGCCTAAAGGTGGAGGTGGACCACGAGCAACATGTTGGGCAAGGTGGGCGAGGCTGGCTGCTGCTGTGGCACGTTGTCGCTGGTGAGGTGCTCTAGTGGGCTCGGCATTGATGTCCATGACCATTTGGTAGTGGGTACATTGCTTGGCCGGGCTAAGAAGGGGTAGGGGATGTAGTGGAGAGGGTTTGCTTGCAATGTGGGTGACAGGATTGGCCAGAACACTGCTCACACTAGTGGTTTTGGTTTTGTTTGATCTGTGCCCACCAAGTGTTTGACAAAATGGCCGAAAGAAATCAAATTTGGAATTTTGAAATGAAAATTTGTGGAGTGGTTTGTCATGTGCTTAAACATCTGTGGTTGCAAGGGTTTTTTAAATGGAGTTCTTTTGAGTGGTTTTTGAAATAGTGTGATCTTGATACATACACTAGCTTCAATTTTCAAATGTAATTTAAAATTAGGGTTTGAATGTTTTTGGGAGATCACAAAGTGAGACTTTTCACATCACTACTTGTACTAGAAAGGGGTGCAAAGAACCACAATTATCTCTATTGGAAATTGAGTGCTAGGAATAGCCAAAGTGGGCTAGGTGATTAAAATGACAAAAGTGACCATTTCCATTATTTATTATTTTTTATTTCTTTTTCTTTGGGATTTGCTTGGGGATGATCTAGATGATGTGTAATTCACCTTAGAGTCATTTTACAACCAATAGATCACTCAATTATGGCATTTCAAACAACTCCTAATTTAAATGCACATACATATGAATGCTTAAAGATTTTAAATAGAAAAAGGTTTTGTTAACCCTAAATTGGGTAGATTTGATCTTGATCACTTGGATTAAAGTTTTGGGATGTTACACATTACGAGAACAAACTATTGTTCAAATAGTTATTGTATTCCATAGATAATGGATGAACCGTTATGAATCTTGTTGGTGAAATAATATTCATAAACCTAAATGCTACAAACATCACAAGACAAAACGATTAGAATTTCACTTAAGTGTGACACCACCGTTTAAGTTATATTGAAAATAAAGACATGAAGAAACTCTAGGTTGGTGGAATTTTGAAGCCAAATTGTTTTAGAATGAATTGACGCTTGTAAGACTTTCATATAGATAACTGAAACTCTGTTCACAAGAAAAATTTGAACATACGACTAAATTATTGGAAGTAATGCATATTGATGCATATGGTCCATTATATAAAACCGATCGTGGTGGATTATTCTACTTCGTATACTTTCACCAAGGACTTGCATAGATATATGAGTATATTTGTTTAAAAAGGAATAAGTATAAGACATTTGAAATGTTTTCAAAGGTTTAGTGTGAAGTAGAAATCATCGTAACAAGAAAATCAAGAGTTAATGATTTGATCATAAAATAAGATTTTTGAGTTACAAGTTTAGCAAACATCTGAAAGTTGAGAAATTGATTCATAACCTTGATTTTCCTAAAATGCTATAGTAGTATGGAATGTTTGGAGAATGTAATCGAAACTAGTTTGACTTGGTAAGATAAAATATAAAATTGTCATTGTGATCTAAAAGATTATCCTATACTGACATAACACTTGTACACTGAAAAGACCAACATTATGATCTGTTGAAATGGCGAGGTGTAAAACCTAGTTTGTCTATTCTCAAAATTTGTTATGCAAGGCATATGTAAAATGTTTACAAAATCAAAGTCAGATATGCATGTCTTTATAGGTTATCCCAAAGAAATCGTGGGGAATTCCCCCACCGTAACACTAAAAAGCAAAAGTGTTTGTCGCCAAAACGTGAGTTCTTTGAGAATTCTTCAGGAATAGTTAAGTGGGAGGACAATAGAAATATTATTGAGGTTATTGGAACGTAAGTGACATGATTAGAGTAGCGCAGTGCTAGAAAATGTTTTGGAGCCACCTACAATGCTCATGGCTACCATTTCTGCAAAAAAAATTGTAGTTCTAGAAATCTAAGTTTCTATTGAACCATGTGTATTGGGTGAGAATCAAATAGCAAGATTTGAAGACAAAGTGTCATTGTTGGATAATGATATATCAACTACATGGAAAGAAACTATTATGAGCCCTGACTCCATTAAAAGGCTAGAGGTCATAAGAATTCGTGATAGTATCCATATACGGAAGTCAACTTATGAACTTGGTAGACCCTTCGGAAGATGTAAAGCTTTTCAAAGCGTAAATGGTCTATAAAGAAACAGACATAGTTTCTCCACCAAACACACACTGTCATGTTAATGGACTTTCAGCCCTGATCATCTTCTTCCGTTGCTAAGTTGGACCTTAGCCTAGAGGATCTCTCTACACCAGATGCGTGTAAATCCTTGGAGGCACTAACAGTTGTGGTACTCGTCACTTGGAGCTTGGATGTTGGACATCTACACGACCTTGAGGTCCGATACACCATACGACTCCATCATCCATGTTTTTCGTGAAACATTAACCACTTTTGGTCTTCCAGATATGAACACTGAATCCCTCTCATTCTTTAAATTTGCATAGATAGATCTTCGCTATGCTGTTCTCATTGTTAGGAGATTTTTTGTTTTATTCTGCGGAACCCCTTTAGCTTCCCTGAACAGAGCATCCCAATCATCAATGAAGATAGACTAGGTAAGCATTGGACCACCAACCCCTCATGTCCCCCTTCTTGCACTAATACCAGATTTCGAACTTGCCCCTTACTTATCCATCATGCCTCTATTAGGACTTCAAGATCACATGACGGGTCATGAATGGGTTTTGCACCAACTCGGCCAACGAGGCACCAGTAGGAAAACCCTATCTGTGGCGCACCAAATTTGGGGTCCGTGGCACATGCCCGGTGTGCCACGGATGTTACGCCACTGATATTTTTTATCTGTGGCGCACCCCGACTCACTTATCCGTGGCGCATGGGGACATTGTGGACCACTGAAAGCGATTTCAAAATTAAAAAAGGTGATATATGAATAATTATCCGTGGCGCATGTGAGTATGGTGCGCCATTGATAAAAAATTCAAATTTCAAACAAAAAAGCTCGATCTAGATCTGTCGTTGCTGGTGTCGCCTCTCCGCTGTCGTCATGTCGTTTCGCTTCACTTGGGGGAGCTCGAGGACGACATAGTAGGAGGTAGCGCCCATGGGCTTCCGAAGGATGGTGATGCTGTCGGAGGAGAGGATGAGTCGGAGGAGGAGGATAGGAGAAGATGAGATGAGTCGGAGGAGGAGAAAGATAGGAGGAGAAGACGGGAAGGAGGAGTAGGAGGAGAGGAGAAGGAGGACGAGGAATAGGAAGAATAGAGGAGGAGGAGGAGGAAGAGGAAGAGGAATAACAGAGGAGGAGGAGGAGGAATAAGAAGAGAGGAGGAAGAAGAGAGGAGAATGAATAAGAAGACATAAGAAGGAGAATGGGAGGGGAAGGTGGAGGAGAAGATAAGGAGAAGGGGGTAGGTGGCTGGGGTGGGGATTCAAATTTGAATCCCCCCAAACTTACTCGTGGCACACCCTATTATGATGCCCCACAGATAAGTGGCCTCAATTTTTTCTAAAGGAAAAAATCTTGTATTTGCCATAACATTTTTTCCTTTTCGAATTTTGAGATTCTAAAAAATCGCTAAACTACGAGTGGATGTAGAATTTCATGCTCATCATTTTGATATATTAAAGATTTTCCCCGACATCATATGAAAAAGTTATGACCATTTTACTGTGCCATAACGTTTTTTGCAAAAAAAAACCAAAATTCATATTTGTTAATATTCCTACAAACTAAACCACCTAACCTACATATATATGTTCTATTTTTGAAGTGTTTTCATTTCTTTATTTGTTTGCAAAACTAAAAAGGCGATCCAAGGGGGGTATTATGAGAGAAGATTTTGAAAATTTATCTGTGGCACACCACAATCTTTGAAAAATCTTGATTTGCAATATTTGGCCTACCATGTATGAACACAATCATGTCTTTCAAACCAGAAAACCAACGTCATGGCCATATCTTTGCCATATATTATGATAGTGTGTCCATATTGGGTAGATGGGTGCATCTTGGTATTTCAAGAAATGTTTACAAAGGGAGGTTCCAAGTTTGAAGATATTTGAAGGTACCCAAGTACTATACTAAAATATGGGAAACCACCAATAGTTATGCAAGATATTTTGACCTATCTAGCATGTATGGACACATTCATGGCTTTCAAACTAGATGACCATGGTCATAGCCATAAATTTTCCATAGCTTATGACAACATGTCAATACTTTTGGTGTGATAGTGCATATTGGCATTTCAAGCATTATTTACAAAGTGAACCTCCAAATTTGAAGTTATTTTTAGTTTTCAAATTAAGTGACAATAATTTTTTTTGTGAAGCAACTACAAGAAGGTACATGGATAAAATGCCACCTCCCAAACCTATTTCATGGATAGATAGGCGATTTTCTATGCATGGTGGTAGCTACACACCCTTACATTTTATCTTGTATACATGATTTTCAAGTCATTTATTGAAACCACTTTTCTACACTAGAAATGTGTGTTCTACAACAAAAAATAGGCTAAAACAGGTTCCTTTCGCTTGGATCGATGGGATGTGCAATTGTGTGTAGCAACCACCCATGACACATAGTTATTTTCATTCATGGATATTACCTAGGTTTCATAAATTTTCAAGTTTCCTACCTATATAGACATATATCCATGCAATAAATTGGATTATATGGCAATTTGCTGAAAGTATCTATAAATTGGAACCACAAGTGTGTTATAGATAGCCCATTTGCCTTTTAAACCTATCGAAGGTTCCCAAGTACGAAATATAGGATAACCACCAAGAGTTCTACAAGATTCGACATCTCGATCTTAAAGTTAATGTAGCCAAATTTGGCCCCTTTTCAAAAAAATAGGGACATAATTAAATATAAATTGAAATAAAGCCATTCATCCACAAAGTGCCTTGCTTTGTGCATTAATTTCCATGATAAAATGTAAAATTGTATTTTTGACAACCTTTTGGAAAAAAAAATCTTCACAATGTGGCATACGATGTATGAATTCATGCATTTCAAACGAGACCAAGTTCATAGACATATACTTGGCGTAGTTTATGATAACATGTCCATAGTAGGTAGTTTGGTGCATATTGGAATTTCAAACATTGTTTACAAAGGAGCTTCCAAAATTGAACTTATTTTGAACTTTTTAAGTGACAACAGTTACTTTTGCTGTGAAGAAACTACATAGAATATGACTCAAAATGCCACCTTACCAAATTTCACACAAAGTAATACATTATGTTGAACGGATAATGCACGAGTTTCACGAATTTCGAAGTTTCCGTGCTGATTTCGCCACTTGAACTAGTTTATCTCGGCCTAGGGAAAATGGGTCAATTTTTAACTATGGTGGCTGACATGTGTGCCACCTATACGGTGGTGCCCAAAATAAGGGTAGATTAGAATTTCCAAAGGTATCCCTCCACACCCCTTGGAGTTCTGTAATAACATCCACCCTCTACCGCCTAGACCGCCGACCTCTTGCCTTGCAAACCAGACGTAATCACCGTCGCTCCTCATCATCACCGTGCGCGCGAAGAAGCTTCCACTACCCGTCAGTTTTCTCGATATGTACCGGTGGTCAAGTCGATCCCACGGTAGTCCTTCTATCTCTAGCTCGATATGGTTGGCATTTTATTGGCCTTTCACTCGATCTGCCTCCTCAAATACGTAGTTTAATTTGTGCTCAATCTGCATGGGTATAGTTGATTATGTGCTCGATCTATTTTCTAAAATACCTTCGCCGAGTTTTTCTGTCAATATGTTTGCTAAAGTGCATAGGAATTTTTTTTGTAGTCCATCTATATGTTTCCTACTTTTCTTTTAATAGGCTCCAATCATGTATGTCATATTTTTTAAATGGATGGACATGTTTTGGATAGAGGTTTATCTATTAAGCAGTGCTAAACATATGTATGGTGTTCTATGATTTATGGATTTTATTTGAGCTCACTATGACAACTCAAAAGCGCATTGCCCCTGTTGCATGTGTGTGAATCATGGGGTGATGCCTCAAAGTATAGGAAGAATATTTATTTAATTTTGGTATACTACGCACATATGTTAGATGGGTATTTCATCGTGAACCTTATGATCCTCCATATGAACCGGGGGAAGCACATCTTTATCATCCAAATCAAGTAGGGGAAGAAGATGTTGATCATGTAGATCAACTGACAGAGGCAGCTCCTGAGTATCTAGATTAACTGGGAGAAGGGAGAGGAGTGAAAAGTGAAGCTGCATGAAACAAGTTTCATTTGTGGTACTTCGGCTATGCTAGATGGCAAGGTATATCTATATAATGATGAATGTTCAGGTTATGTGTCTTACTAGATGTTTCTCTATAACTGTACATTATATTTTAGTCTACTAATCATAGAAGCAGACAAACGAATAGGACTTTGATGGTAATGCTGATGACCCGTTCATTGATGAGCTTGCACCTTTTTTCAATGAAGGATGCTTTATTACTTAAAGATGAGCCTGCACCTGAGGTTATGGATACCTTACAAGGCAGTGGATCGGGTACACTTCCTCTGGGTGGAGTTGATGCAGATCTGCTGATAATCAGGGGTGTACTTTTTGTGTTGTTTGAGTAGTGTCATGACCACTAGCCTAGCTAGAAAACTCTTGGGGTGCACCTAAGATCTCTCTAATATATGTAAAGCTATCTTATGATCGGTTCGCTACTATTGTAGTAATGTAATATGATGCTACTTTATGATTTGTAGGGTTTTGTTAGAAGAAATGTAATTGGAAACTATTACGTGTGTGTGTGCTTTTATCAGTTCCCAAACGGCAACTACTACCATCTTTTCCTTTGCCAGCCATTCTCCTCCCTCAATGCTCCATGAGCCGAATCAAGAGAATAACTTGTTCTGGGAGTGGGAGTGGAACACGGGAGAACATGCACGAAGGGAAGGATGAGGTTGTCTCGATCAAGTTTTTAATCTAGACGTGGGTCCCGCTTTAACTCACCTCCTTGTAACAATTGTAGTCCACCATGTGAAACCTAGGAAACAATTCCCACCACTACCCCTTAAACTTTTAATGTAGAAAATAAGTAGTACTCCTCCTTTTATCTCCCCTACCCAGCATGGATTTCTACCGACCAGAGAAACCACCACTATCTAGCTCCCATCCAGCAAAGGAAGAAAGTGTCGGAACTAGTGCAATGATTATTTTTCCCAATTTGCTCTGATTGGGGAGTTCTTGCTTATCTCGAATAGGTGGGTGTATTTGCTCACCTCAAAAATCGGCTTTGTTTGCTTCTGATTGGGCCATCCAGGGTTCTATTCGGTATGCTTTTCTCATGGAGTTCTTGCTTCTCAGATAGGTGGGGGTTAGTTCTCACCTCGGAATCACCAAATCAGGGTATTTTTCCTCCTCTGCTCTGATCTGATCTAGGCCACTAGTATTTCGTATGCATTAGGGACCGGAGCATGGTCACCATTGTTATGATTGGGGAATTTGGTCGGGTTCTATCGGGGTGTTCTTCTCTCTACTGATTACTTAACCTTTAATTTCTACTAGTAATGTTCAGTGAATTTTGCGTCATATTCTGTATGGAGAACTATGGGTCAATGGTGTGCATAGCCACTATAGACAAGGATGGTCACATCAGTTCCCTAAAAAGTTGCTTGAAAAAGGTACTGTGGCAGTATATTCCTTGTGTTCTTTCATTCTTTTCCATGCTGAAAATGGTTGTCTGCAACCTGGATGTATCGATGTGCTATAAAAGTTGTCTCTGTTTGCATCTTGTTTTTGCGGAAGCCTCTATTGTTGGGGATATACTTTCCGGGTATCCTCACAGTTCCTCACTAACCAGGGTGGCCCACTTTGGGTTAGAGCTTTGCTTCACGGGCGGCCCAGTCAGCGAGAGAAGACAGAGTCCAATCCGGCTACGGGAAGGCCCAGAAGACTTACTGACTTAGGCCCATAATGTTACTTGTAGTTCAAGATGTACTCTGTAACCAACTCTTAGTCGTAGCCGGATAGATTTCTCCTGTAAACCCTAGGCCGGATATCTATATAAGCCGTCCTAGGGAGAGCCTTTAGGGCATCCAATACTTTAGACCCTCAACTCGCACAAGCAAAACCCTTGTAACGCATATTCCGGCTCTGCCGTATTACTGGATTGCTAGCAGGAGTAGGATCCGTCCAAAGCCGGCGGATTCGAACTTGGGTAAACTTGTGTGCTCACCGTCCCGGAATACCGTACGTCTCACACCCATCTCTTCTGCATGCCTCGAGGACCCCCTCATGGCGTACTTGTCCTCAATCCGACGACAGTTGGCGCCCACCGTGGAGCAAGTGAGCATCGGATCTGCGTTCCGAGCGGAATCTACAAGAATCGGAATCGGCGAGACTATCGCCGTCGGTCGCATCCTCTATGCTAGCGACGTCCCTCTCATCATTCTTGACGAGACTTGGATTCCGGCTAAGGAGGTCGTGACTGCCTACACAATCATGTCTTTTGGCGAGATCGATGTTTACATCGGTTTCGCTAAACCTGCCCAACCCACTCCAGCGGTGATGATAGAGGCAGAAGAATCTTCTGGGTTCCCTTTGTCCGCGGAGGCGGCAGAGTTCCGGATCTCAGAAAACCCTAATCCCACCCAGCCCGCACCAGTTGTGGAGATAGTGGAGAAATCTGAGCCTGAAGAAGACCTAGCGGACCAAGTCGAATCTGGAGTGGATCTCCCTGGAGAAGCCGGATCCCAGATCGACCCACCAGTGGAAGTCAAAATTCAGGAGGAGCATGTCAACGACACTGATTCTGGCTCTGATGACATCGGGACAGACATGCCTTTCCTGAGGTACACACTGAGACGTATGATACTGCAAGGCGAAAGCACGGATGCAATTCTTGAGACCATCAAAAGTTTCGACATGACTGATCGCGAAAGCCGCAGGTACCTCAGGAAGCACGCGTCGCACTTCATCCGATACGTGGGATCCGGACCCGGCTCTGCCGATGCTAGAGAAAACACCGACTCTATGCTGGAGGCAATTGGAACAAACGCCGAGGTACCAGCATCCTCGGATGAATCGATGACGTTAGTAGATTTCCGAAAGTTCTACGCATAATATGAAGAGGAGTATAACTCCAAAGCTGCAGAAGAAGGAGAAGCCATGGATGAAGGATCCGGGGAACACTCTCCCAAAGCGCAGGATGATATGGACGTCGGAGATAATCCCGAAGTCCAGATGTCCGAAAGTACCGATCAGAGCTTGACTCCGGGAAATGGACCCAAAACCGTCTTTGCTACCGGCGCTGCCAAGAAGGCAAAAAAGAAGAACAAGAAGAACAAGACCCCGGCAAAAGACCCTCTGGCAGAAGAGGTGATTGCCGAGGAATACGAAGAAGACTCGGATGGAGCACTTATCCCAGAAGATCTGAAAAAAAGAAGAATCGGTGGATGGACACGTGATCACCGAAGGTGCGCGTAAACTCATCGATGCTGCATTAACCACACCTATCCCTATAGCTGCAGAACTACTGCTGAAGAGCTGGACGAAAGGGCCCAAGCCCTAGAAGCGCGTCGTCAACAACTCCTAGATGAAGCCAAAAACATCGAGGAGGAGAAGAAACGCATGGCAACTAAGGACTACATGTCTCGGTTGCATCAGAAGACACGGAAGCGTCACACCAATGACGACCAATTCCCACATGTCCGTGCCATCCTTTTCGGAGATGAGACAGGGAAGCCACGGAAAAATAGCAAAGGATATTGGGTATATCCAACCCGGTACAGAATACCGTGGCGGCTCGAGAAATTTTATTGGCTAATCCAGGACCAGACGAGATTCGTTTGGGTATCAAACTACTCAACAAGGGACTGGAGCAGCAAAAGATCTCCCTGTCCGGAAGCCAAAAACTGGTCTCGGATTCCGACCAATGTTGCATAGATCCGGCATGGGCTGACGTAAGACCCCATCGTGTCCTAGAGCAGTATTATCGCCCCGAACACCGGGAAGACAATTATTCAAGAACCGGATCATCAGGACAGCATTATAGAACTGCACGTAACTAGAGCAACGTCGCCCCATCGGCCAAAAAAGAGGCCATTGCTGCACTGAATCCGAGAAACCCTCCTTGACGAGAGTCTAACGATCGAAGGGGAGAAGATAAAGAGAAATGTCGGGAGGAGGATCATCAAAAAATGCCACCTCCTAGACATGCAAGCCGTCCGGCTGAACCTCACCGTGGTTGGAATGACGGACGAAGGAACCACGGAAACCATGCTGGTACAAGCCGGCAGGGGGCTCGTCGCAGTGAAGACCCTCCCCGGAACCGGAATAATGACACTCCGGACGGAGGCCGGCGATCAGCCGAGAACAATTCAGCTGCTCCACCCTCTCCACCAAGCAGTCATCACAACGGCTCCCAAGGGGGACAAGGAGGACGACATGGCGGAGGAGGTGGTGGTAGAAGCCGAAGTCTGGCTCCAAGGCACCGCAGCCACGGCCGACATTCGGGACGATCTCTATCCCCGAACGACGCAAGGCACAGGATCAACTCCAACATAGAGGCGCGGCGCTATGAAAACGATGATATCTACATGGGCCCAAAATGCTTCGGACCACGCATCAGAGTACAAGATTCACGGAAGGATTTTCTATCTCAAGACATATCCAAGCCTATGACGGCATTGCTCGGCCAGATACCTGGCTAGAGGACTTTTTCCAAGCTTGCTGCATCGCCAAAGGCGAAAACAGCCTGGTCGCAACCCGATATCTCCCACTTATGTTGCAGAAGACGGCATGATCATGGCACAATGAACTTCCGGAGAACACCATCCATAACTGGTATGACATACAAAGTGTGTTCTTTCGGAATTTCAAAGGCACATATCGGAGGCCCTATACGGTCGGAGACCTACAACGTTGCACCCAGAAAGCCGGAGAAACTTGCCGGGATTACCTCGGATGATGGATCGACACCAAGAACTCCTATGAAGGAGTAAACGATCAAACCGCGATTGAAGCTTTAATCGCAGGACTCCCAATTGGTCTACTACGTCACCGCTTGAAGTGTGAAAAGGTCACTGACTTGGGAGAGATGATAGAAACAGCGAGCAAGTATGCAAATGCTGACGATGATGCAGAGGGATTGCTCAATGCCCTAGTTGTGCATCAGTCGGCAAAACAGCCAAAGCAACAAGCTCAGAAACGCAAAAATACCTTGGAAGAGAAACCCAACGCGGAAACAGCAGTGGTTACTGCTACTTTCGGGTCTGGAGGACGAGGAGGACGCGGCGGAGGCCACGGGCGTGGCCATGGAGCATCAAGGGTCCAAGGTAGAGGACACCAGCAACCAGGCAAAACCTACTCTTGGGCCGACATTGCCAATAACCCATGTGTGCATCACCTAGACGCCAATGGGGGCTCGTCCTACACCAATGCTGAGTGTCGTTTCAATGACGACATCAAAAGAGATGACACCACGGGCTACAAAGCTAAGCGGAAGAAGGGAAAGAAAAATCCCGAAAAAGACAAAGAGACCAAGGAAGATTCTGACATGGAGGAAGCTGATGCTTCAAATCCCAAGCCAGAAGGGAAGAAAACTTTTCCCACCAAGAAGGACACTTACGTCACTTTCCTCGGGTCTCAACCAACAAAGGTCAAGAAAGCAGTTCTACACGAGCTCAATGCAACAGTTCCGGCTGTCCCCAATACTTGGACTGGTCGGTAGTGGCAATCACATTTGACCGCGCTGATCATTCGCCTAAGTTGCACAGGGGACGAAAATACGGCTTATTCGTCAACCCACTTATTCATGGTTATGGTTTCTCCAAGACCCTCATGGACGATGGTAGCAGCATCAATATTCTCTATGTCGAAACGCTACGCCAGATGAAGATCTCGGAAACCCAGCTGAACCATAGCTCTGTGATCTTTCACGGAGTTGTCCCAGGAAGACAAGTTAATTCCCTGGGAGAGATTACTTTGGATGTCACCTTTGGAACTCCAAAGAACTATCGGACGGAGCCACTTTCCTTCTAAGTGGTCCCGTTCAAGAGCGCATACCACGCTATATTCGGGCGTCCGGCTTACTGGGCTTTTATGGCTCGTCTGTGTTACATTTACAATATGATGAAAATTCCAGGTCCCAACGGCGTGATCACCATCAGGGGAGACCCGAAGAAAGCGCGAGAGTGCGAAGATGGAAATGTCGCCTTTGCTAAAGCCGTGCTGCACGCCCAGGAGTACCAGGAGATCAAGAAGAGCATAGAGCCGTCCGAGATGCCCGCAACGAAGAAGGAGGTGACAAAGCCAAATCTGGAGTTCAAGGCATCAAAAGAGATGAAGAAGACGCCATTGAAGGACGATGACCCCTCCAAGGTGACCCAGATAGGCGTAGGCCTAGGTAGCGCATAGGAAAGCGCACTCGCAAGTTCCTCCAAGCAAATCAAGATATCTTCGCATGGCAGCCATCTAACATGACCGGAGTACCTAGGGAACTTGCCGAGCACTCTCTAAATGTAAACCCGAACGCTAAACCCGTCAAACAGTCCCTACGACAATTTGGCGATGAAAAGCACAAGGAAATAGATAAGGAACTAGCACGGCTCGAGTTAGCCGGATTCATAGAAGAAGTCATCCACACTGAGTGGTCGGCCAATCCTGTAATGGTCCCTAAAAAGGACACCATTGATTTAAGGATGTGTGTTGATTATACTGCCTTGAACAAGGCTTGTCCAAAAGATCCGTTCGCTCTGCCTAGAATTGATTAAGTTATTGATTCTACGGCAGGCTCGGAACTCCTCTGTTTCTCGACGCATATTCCGGTTATCACCAAATTCGGATGAAGGAATCTGACAAAGTCAAAACTTCATTCATAACCCCTTTTGGAACCTTCTGTTTTGTTATGATGCCCTTTGGGCTGAAGAACGCAGGAGCTACGTACTAGCGCACGATGCAGCGTTGCCTCCACGACCAACTCGAACGCAACGTACATGCATACGTGGATGATATTGCGGTGATGTCCAAAAAGAAGGAAACGCTGATTTCCGACTTGGAGGAAACGTTCGCTAATCTATGAAAATACAACATCATGCTTAACCCGAAGAAATGCTTCTTTGGAATACCAGCCGGAAAATTGTGAGGTTTCATCGTGTCTCAAAGAGGCATAGAGGTGAACCGTGACAAAATTAAGGCTATACTCAATATTTCCAGGCCAACTCGCCTGAAGGACGTACACAGATTAACTGGTTGCATCTCTGCGGTCAGTCGATTTGTAAGCCGGCTTGGTGAAAGAGCCGCACCATTATACAAACTCCTGAAAAAGACCAAGGATTTTGTTTGGACTGACGAAGCTGAAGCTGCACTACAAGACCTGAAGAAAGTACTCTCATCTGCTCCTATCCTTGCAACGCCAGAACCTTAGGAACCAATGTTGCTCTATCTTGCTGCGACAAATAAGGTTGTTAGTATCGTCATGGTGTTGGAGAGACCAGAGGAAAATCAGGAACACCTGGTGTAGCGTCTGACTTACTTTGTCAGTGAGGTCCAGATAGAATCAAAACAGCGGTATCCGCACTAGTAAAAGTTGGCTTACGGTGTTTTTCTAGCATCTCGTAAGTTACGACACTACTTTCAGGACCATCCAATTATCGTGGTGAGCACAGCTCCCATGAGAGATATAATCAACAACAATGACGCCATAGGACGCGTCGCCAAATGGGGCATAGAGCTTTCAGCTTTCGATATTGAGTATAAACCCCGAACAACAATCAAATCCCAAATCCTTGCTGACTTTATCACTGATTGGACAGAGATGAAGGGAAATATGATCCTCCCTGAGTCAGAATATTGGACCCTCTACTTTGATGGGTCTAAGGCTCACGGGGGCTCGGGGGCTGGCATGGTGCTCAAATCAGCCCAAGGAGATAAACTTCTATACGTGTTGCAGATCCACTTCACAGCGACAAACAACATTGCCGAGTATGAAGCACTGCTGCATGGAATCCGGATTGCTAAGGATATTGGCATCCGACATTTGATGTGTTATGGAGATTCAGATCTTGTTGCTCAACAAGTGTCGGATATTTGTAATGCAAATAAACACATGGCAGCATATAAAGCTCGTGGATGATCTATCTAAACCGTTCGAAGGGTTTGAGGTTCAACACATCCCTCGAGCAGAAAATGAGGAAGTAGATGCACTATCTCGGATAGGCTCTGCACGGAAAGAAGTCCTGGATGGCGCTTTTTTAGAGCACCTCAAAGTTCCCTCAATAAAGGGAGTAGATGAGGAGTATCCAACCAAATCCGACTCACCTCTAATAGCAGTTCTGGATGTAATTCCCAGCTGGACTCAACCCTACCTAAATTATCTGGTAGATGGCAAATTACCCGAAGACGAGGTTCTGAGCCGGCAAATTATCTGACGAGCAAAAGCCTATACTACTGTTAAAGGTGAGCTCCATAGACGGAGTGTTTCTGGGGTTTTTCAGCGCTGCGTATCTCCGGAAGAAGGAGTGGAAATCTTAAGAGAAATCCACGAAGGCGAGTGTTGTCACCACGCTGCAGCCAAATCTTTAGTGGAAAAAGCTTTTAGACATGGATTTTTCTAGCTTACAGCTCAGGCAGATGCCGAACAATTAGTCAAGACATGCAAAGGTTGCCAAAAGTACGCCAAGCAAGCTCATGTTCCGGCTGATCAGCTGTGAACAATACCTATAACATGGCCTTTTCCGGTCTAGGGGCTTGATATGGTAGGACCATTTAAACGAGCTCCAAGTGGATTTACTCATCTCTTAGTGATGGTGGATAAATTCACAAAATGGATTGAGGCTAAACCCATCACTAGTTGTGATGGAGCAACAACCAAAAGATTTTTCAAGGATGTTATAATCTGGTATGGTTATCCACATAGCATTATCATGGACAATGGGAGTAACTTTTCTATGGGAGAATTGGCTGAATTCTGCGACAAGCAAAATATCCGGCTTCACATTGTGTCAATCGCACATCCACGGGCTAATGGACAAGTCGAAAGAGCAAACGGTTGAATCCTACAAGGGCTAAAACCGACACTCGAAGCACCACTACGACGTGCTGCGGGGGGCTTGGGCAGAGGAATTACGCTCTGTAATTTGGAGTTTACGAACAACTCCAAATAGGTCAACAGGATACACACCTTTCTTCTTGGTCTATGGCGCAGAAATAGTTCTTACTAGTGATTTGATTCATACTTCTCCTAGAGTGGCCGCGTATATTGAAGAGGATGCCGAGATTTCTCGACAAAATGATCTCGACTTAGTCGAAGAAGTTCGCGTCGTTGCTGAAATGAGATCTACAGCCTATCAGCAGAAGTTACGCAAGTATCATAGCCAGAGAGTCCGAAATAGATCTTTCAATAAAGGTGATATGGTTCTCCGGCTTGTGCAACAAAGAAAGCACAAACTTTCCCCAGTATGGGAAGGGCCCTTTTTAGTTAGTCGAGTATTGCACAATGGATCGTACTACTTAACTGACATGAGGCCAGTCAAAGAAAGACCTGCTACTAAGAAGAGAAAGAGAGCTGGAGGCAGTACAAATCCGGATGAATTAGACAGACCTTGGAATATTGCTCATCTATGTCCCTTTTATTCTTAGTTTATCCTTCTTTGTAATCATATATATGTACATGTTCTGTGAGAAATAAAAGTTTTGGTTGCCTCAAGTTTTTCTGAGAAGTTTTTACCATCTTATTTCCGAATGATCATGTCATAGTCGAAAATCCCAGAATGCTTGAAAGTACTTTATGCTCATGTTCGTTCTGGTTTAGATTTCCAATTCTAAAACTGCTACCCTCGGGTATAACTCTAAAAATTTCTAGTCTTTACTTTTGTTATTTGTCTGATTGCAGGATGCGGGCAGTTTCCGAGTAGTGAATTGTTGGTACTGGAAGCCGGTTTTGTTTCCGAGTTTAAACTGGTTTAGCAATTGAGCTCCGTTGCTCGGCAAAGTTTTCGACAGAAGGTTTAGCCGGCTCACGAAAGGGACGAGGCGGAAAGCCAGATAAACAATAAGTATAGACAAAAAAATACAAGTGCTTATGTAAAACATTTTAGGCACACAAAAAATTTAAAGCCAAAAGTGCTGAATAGATCAAAAGCTTAGCACTAGAAAATTATAGTACTTCATATTTACAGATGCATCATGTTTTTTCAGATAATACAAATGTTTCTGGCAATCTATGATGCATGAGGAGATGAAGGAGCTGCCGGCTCGCTGGATACGTCGCCTTGATATCGTTCCGAGATGTCCGCATCCAAGGTGGTGCGTTCATCGTCGGAAACTTCTGCTGATTCTTCTAGAGGAGGAGGCGGAGTGTCCACGCGGGTGAAGAAAGGGGTCTCGTAGCTGGTCAAATCAGCCACATGACACCCATATCCGGCGCAGGAGTGCATGATGGCTTGAAGGTCTTGCTCCTGGCCGTCTTCATCTACTTTGCAGTACCCTCTGGTCACTTGCCATATTTCTGAAGGGTAACGGGTAGGCTACACTAGCGTAAAATCAAAATTTTCTACCGCGTCAACCAGGAATACTATTGTCATAGATCACGGGATTACCGCTAGACGCGCAGGTGCGGAACTCGATGAAGCACGTTGCGGCAGTGTAGATGTTCTACGTCTCCTCCTCATCCTCGTCCCACGAGCAGCTCCCCTTTGCGCGGCTCGTCCAAGTGCTACAGATGCAGCACCTCCGAGGTATCCACAAGTCCGGAGTGGAAGACGTCACACACCAGACTGCTAGGTCTGCGCGTGCAACACAGGCGAAAGAGGAGTGGCGGCTGGGTGGAATGCTCTCTCCTTTTCAGCTCGCCTCACTCTCTCTTATATAGGCATCCCTGGTGGGCTTCTACATTAGCAGCCCATTAGCAGCCTAAGCCTGGTCTAATTCGGATCCAATCCTCATTAGGCTTCCAGCCCCTAAAGTGTGTGACCCTATAGGTTCATACACGTATAGACATGACGCGAGTACACTTACTCCGTCAATAGTTGGTAGCGGCCTCTAGCAAGACGTGCCAACTCCTGAACGCATATAAAGATCATTCGGACGAACCATCACAAGGTTGAGTACATGTCTTTCCCTTTGCCTCACGATATTTGGTCTAGCTCTAAGCTGACCTCTCTTTCTCGATACTGTGATTCAGAATCCCTTTACTAGGTTAACTCTTAACCATATGTAGCACGGCCATGCATTTCTGGATCCGATCACTCGAGGGGCCCAGAGATATCTCTCTCAAGTAGAGAGGGGCAAATCCCATCTTGATTGACCGATGCCTTGCAGCATGTATCAGGACAAACCCGAAAGCTACCTTTATAACTACCCAGTTACGGATTAGTGTTTCATAGCCCCAAAGTAGGTCGATCCACATCTCAAGTACATGCGACAATCTCAGGTCTAAGGACAAAACGTACACGATGTGTAGAGAGAGCTGCAAGTATTATTGCTAGTCTCATGTTGGGTCAGTCCAATCCCATGTTCATAACATGTGTCCACATCATTGGTTTGACATCTCCATGTCAATGACTTGCGAAACATAGTCATTAACCAATCGATGTGCTAGTCTAATATTCACGTGTGTCCTCGCATGAACTCCGACTAGGGACAATTATTAGATAACCATACAAGTAAAGAGTTTCACAAACAATTCACATAATTGCCAATCAATACAAGTTGCCTGGTATATGGATATTCAAGGAACATTATAATAACTCATGGATACACATGAAATACAATCATCTCTATGATTGCCTCTAGGGCATATTTCCTTCAGTCTCCCACTTGCACTAGAGTCAATCTGGACAGTATCTAATACCTATTGCTCTTGTGTGCGCTTCATACGCAGGCTGCGGGAGTGGCTTAGTCAAGGGATCCGCAACATTTGAGTCCGTATGTATTTTGCATAACATGACACTACCTTCATCAATGAACTCACGAATCAGATGGTAGCGCATGCGAATATGTTTGTTCTTCTGGTGCTGTCTAGGTTCTTTGGCTTGTGCAATAGCACCATTGTTGTCACAATAAACGTCCAAGGGATTGGACGAGCCCTGAACCACACCAAGAGCGATCAGGAAATTCCTAATCCAAACAGCTTCCTTTGCAGCCTCCGAGGCAGCAATATATTCAGCTTCTGTTGAAGAGGAGGCCACTGTATATCTTGCTTGGAACTTTTCCAGCTCACAGCACCACCATTCATGATAAACACATAACCTGATTGCGATTTCGAGTCATCTTAGTCATTAAGGTAACTCGCATCTGTGTAACCCTTTACACTGAGTTCAACCTCACCTCCATAAACTAGGAACATATCCTTAGTCCTTCTCAAGTACTTAAGGATATTCTTTACCGCTATCCAGTGAATCTCACCTGGATCAGCCTGGTATCTGCTCGTAACACTTAGAGCATAGGAAACATTTGGGTGAGTACATGTCATTGCATACATGATGGATCCAATAGCCGAAGCATATGGAACCCTACTCATGCGTTCTCGCTCATCAGTGGTCGAAGGACACTGAGTCTTGCTGAGTTTAATGCCGTGAGACATAGGCAAGAACCCCTTCTTAGCCTCTTCCATGCTGAACCGTTTCAACACTTTGTCAATGTACGTACTCTGGCTTAATCCAATTAGCCTCCTTGATCTATCTCTATAGATCTTGATACCCAGAATATATGCCGCTTCTCCCAAGTCCTTCATAGAAAAACTATTTTTCAATGAGGTCTTAACAGACTCGAGCATAGGAATGTCATTTCCAATCAATAATATGTCATCCACATATAATATTAGAAACACAAGTGATTTCCCATTTTCTTTCTTATACACACAAGGTTCTTGTTCGTTTTTGGTGAAGCCAAACTCCTTTACAACTTCATCAAATCGAATGTTCCAACTCCGAGATGCTTGCTTCAGCCCATAAATAGACTTTTGAAGTTTGCATACCTTTCCAGCATTGTTTGGATCGAAAAAACCTTTGGGCTGCATCATATACACGTCCTCAGAAAGGATTCCATTTAAGAAAGCCGTCTTGACATCCATCTGCCATATCTCATAATCGAAATGTGCAGCAAAGGCTAGAATGATCCGTATAGATTTAAGCATCGCTACGGGCGAGAAAGTCTCATCGTAGTCAACTCCTTGAACTTGTCGAAAACCTTTTGCAACAAGTCGAGCTTTATGGATGTGAACATTTCCATCCATATCAATCTTCTTCTTATAGATCCACTTGCACTCGATGGCTTTAAAACCATCAGGCAGGTCAACCAAGTTCCAAACTTGATTGTCTCCCATGGACTCTATCTCGGATCTCATGGCAATCAGCCATTTCTCAGAGTCTGGGTCCACCATCGCTTCTGCATAGGTCGCAGGCTCATCATTGTCTAACAATAATAACTCTCACGCTTCGCGCAGCCTCACCGACCTTCGTGGCTATGGTGCTTCTATTGCCACGGGTTCCTCAACTTGTTCTGCTACAATAGCATCACTCGTAGAAGCATCCCCGACTGGCTCATCTTGAACTTCTTCAAGTCGCACCGACCTTCCAGTCGTTCCCTTTGTGAGAAACTCTTTCTCTAGGAAAACACCGCTACGAGCGACAAACACTTTGCCCTCTTATCGGTTGTAGAAGTAATACCCTAAGGTTTCCCTTGGGTATCCCACAAAAAATGCACTTATCCGATTTGGGTGTTAGCTTGTCCGACTGAAGTCGCTTGACAAATGCATCACAACCCCAAATCTTTAGAAAAGACAAACTGGGATTCTTTCCAGTCCACATCTCATATGGTGTATTAACTACGGATTTAGATGGTACCCTGTTTAGTGTGAAAGCTGCTGTTTCTAGCACGTAACCCCAAAATGATAATGGTAAATCCGACTGGCTCATCATCGATCGAACCATGTCCAACAAAGTTCGATTACGCCGTTCAGAGACCCCGTTTCTTTGAGGCGTTCCGGGCGGCGTGAGCTGTGGAACAATTCCGCAACTCTTAAGATGATTCCTAAACTCGTGACTCAAATATTCACCTCCGCGATCAGATCGCAAGGCCTTTATTTTCTTGCCACGTTGATTCTCTACCTCATTTTGAAACTCTTTGAACTTTTCAAAAGTTTCAGACTTATGCTTCATCAAGTAGACATAGCCATATCTACTGAAATCATCAGTGAAAGTAATGAAGTAGTGATATCCTCCTCTGGCTGTCGTGCTCATTGGTCCACATACATCAGTATGTATGAGTTCCAACAAGTCTGTCGCTCTCTCGAGAAACCCCGTAAAAGGCGTCTTGGTCATCTTTCCAAGTAAACAAGCTTGACATGTCTCGTATGATTCAAAATCAAACGAAGTTAGAAGACCATCACCATGGAGCTTCTTCATGCACTTTTCACTTATATGCCCCAAACGACAATGCCATAGATAGGTAGGACTCAAATCATTTGGCCAAAGCCTTTTAGCACTAACATTGTAAACACATGCATTATCAAGATTTAAAATAAATAACCCATTCACAATGGGAGCATCAGCCACAAACATAGCATTCTTAGAGATTACACAACCATTGTTTGTACTCGCGAATGAATAACCATCCCTCATCAAACATGAAGGTGATAAAATGTTTCGACCCATACTAGGAATGTAATAACAATTATTCAACTCCATGATAAATCCTGACGGAAGGTGAAGTTGCATGACGCCGACGAACAATGCAGCAACCCTTGCTTTATTTCCGACGCGAAAATCCACTTCGCCTTTCTGCACTTCTCTAGTCCTTATTAGCCCCTGCATCGAATTGCAAATATAAGCAACCGATCCGGTATCAAATACCCAAGAGTTAACATAAGAATCTACGAGAAAAATGTCCCCAACATTTACAACAAGTGTACCTGAGTGGGAAGTACTCTTACTTCCACTTTTCTTCAAAGAAGCTTGGTACTTGCTGCAGTTTCTCTTCCAGTGGCCATATTCGTGACAAAACAAACACTCAGTGTCTCCTGCAGGACCAGCCTTTTTCTTGGGTGCAGGGTTTGGCTTAGGGATCGTATCCTTAGCCTTGCCCTTCTTCTTCTGCCAAGAAGTGCCCTTTTTCTTGAAGCTAGGCTTGTTCTGCACAGCCATCACATGGCTATGCCCTGCACACTTCTTAATGTCACATTCTGCTGTTTTCAGCATCCCACATAATTCATTAAGGCCCCTCTCCACCCCATGCATATGGTAGTTCGAAATGAAATGCCCATAGCTAGATGGAAGAGATGCCAAAATGAAGTCAGTGGCCAACTCTTGGCCTAATGGAAAACCAAGCTTTTCCAAAGTCTGACTGTAACCAACCATTTTGATCACATGGGGGCCTACAGCTGCTCCCTCTGCCAGCTTGCATTCCACAAAGGAATTAGCGACATTGTACCTCTCAGTCCTAGCCTGAGTCTGGAACATGTCCTTAAGCGCAACGATCATATCGTACGCTTCCTGATCCTCAAACTGCTTTTGAAGATCAGGTTCCATGCATGCAAGCATAAGACAACTAACCTCAAGAGATTCATCACATGCTTTCTTGTAGGCATTCTTAAGGGTAGCAGTTGCATTATCAGCAGGTTCATCCGGGATTGGGGTATCCAGAACAGTTTCCTTTTTCTCAGCCCTGAGAACAATTCTCAGGTTACGGACCCAGTCCGAATAGTTTGTTCCATTTAGTTTATCCTTTTCAAGAATCGAACGCAAAGCAAAAGGTGATGAATTGTTCGGTGCCATTGATCTACAACAAAAAAATATGCAAAATACTAAGCCATGTAACCATGAAAGAGTAAAACATATTAAACAATTTAATAGCATATACTCCCACTTAAATCAACATCCCTCTATTGATACTAAGTGATTCAAGATCCACAATTAACAAGTCGACTAGTGAGCTTTAGCATCACTGCTAGAAGACAAGGTAAATCGGTAAGCAACCTTTGCTAATCATATCACATATGACTCTTGTTGTTGGGTGACATCTCTATGTCAAAACTAGGCGCCCAACCTTTATGCCCCAAGGTCCTTAACTGTTAAGATGACTTTGTTAAGCTCACCAACCCTTATGCGTGTAGGTATCCGATACAAACCCATCCAGCCAAGGAAAACTGTGGCACTCTAATTTCATAGACCCACCAACGATTGTACAGGGCATAGGATGGTGCAAGGTTTGGTTGGGAGGGCATGGTTTAACTTAAACTTTGTGAGGGGTCGTTCTACTTCTATCATCTAAGCATGCATAGTAGTAAACCGTATAAGAATAGCATTCACATAGATGTGATACAGTATGGACCATTTTCTCATGGTGATCTCCATCGCCATAGAACCTGTCCACCATGATGATCTCCATCTTCATGCTCTATGCGAGCCATCCTCCAAGTGATGAGTTCTCCAAGAACTAATACAAGCTATTACTCCTAACATCTAGTAATCAAAATTACATGGTATTGGGATCATCACAAGTTGGCACGCAGGTCATTAAAATAATTGACAACACATATGGCTCCAGCCGTGTTGCCCAACTCACGACACGCAGGTCATGAAAAAAACATACATGCATCACATACATTTTTGGGCCATACTGATCACATAAATCCTGCAAAAACAAGTTGTGCATAGAATCGCATTCTACCGGATCATGTGAAATCGTACCACCTATGAACCTTAACGAGATACAAAAAGGGGGCTACGACTAAGGGGGGTCTAGGGGGTCTCCCCCTGCGGGGTTCGAAGGACATTTGTGAAAAATGAGAGATCAAATCTATACAATTTTCTTTAAGGATTTTGATCGGCAAATCAAATTTACCATAAACCGACCATAGTTCCGATTCGACCAAACTCCTTTGATCACGGTACGTCGATTCAGATCTAATTCCCGATTCGATCAATCATATTGATCTTCGCGTGATTCAGAAGGATTTATGTGTCACTGTCTACCCCGATGGCGGAAACCGACCGGTAGGGGTAAGTCGTTCGACGACCTTAGAATCACGATCACGGAAAGTAAGATCATAGATCAATCCAGAAACACCGCCATACAAACGATCATATCATTCATATCAATCTACATATCACCATATGCAAACTTCCCGAACCTATGACTGAATAGCATCGGCTCTGATACCACTGAAGGGTAACGAGTAGGCTACACTAGCGTAAAATCAAAATTTTCTACCGCGTCAACCAGGAATACTATTGTCATAGATCACGGGATTACCGCTAGACGCGCAGGTGCGGAACTCGATGAAGCACGTTGCGGCAGTGTACATGTTCTACGTCTCCTCCTTGTCCTCGTCCCACGAGCAGCTCCCCTTTGCGCGGCTCGTCCAAGTGCTATAGATGCAGCACCTCCGAGGTATCCACACGTCCGGAGTGGAAGCCGTCACACGCCAGACTGCTAGGTCTGCGTGTGCAACACAGGCGGAAGAGGAGTGGCGGCTGGGTGGAATGCTCTCTCCTTTTCAGCTCGCCTCACTCTCTCTTATATAGGCATCCCTGGTGGGCTTCTACATTAGCAGCCCATTAGCAGCCTAAGCCTGGTCTAATTCGGATCCAATCATCATTAGGCTTCCAGCCCCTAAAGTGTGTGACCCTATAGGTTCATACACGTATAGACATGACGCAGTACACTTACTCCGTCAATAGTTGGTAGCGGCCTCTAGCAAGACGTGCCAACTCCTAAACGCATATAAAGATCATTCGGACGAACCATCACAATGTTGAGTACATGTCTTTCCCTTTGCCTCACGATATTTGGTCTAGCTCTAAGCTGACCTCTCTTTCTCGATACTGTGATTCAGAATCCCTTTACTAGGTTAACTCTTAACCATATGTAGCACGGCCATGCATTTCTGGATCCGATCACTCGAGGGGCCCAGAGATATCTCTCTCAAGTAGAGAGGGGCAAATCCCATCTTGATTGACCGATGCCTTGCAGCATGTATCAGGACAAACCCGAAAGCTACCTTTATAACTACCCAGTTACGGAGTAGTGTTTGATAGCCCCAAAGTAGGTCGATCCACATCTCAAGTACATGCGACAATCTCAGGTCTAAGGACAAAACGTACACGATGTGTAGAGAGAGCTGCAAGTATTATTGCTAGTCTCATGTTGGGTCAGTCCAACCCCATGTTCATAACATGTGTCCACATCATTGGTTTGACATCTCCATGTCAATGACTTGCGAAACATAGTCATTAACCAATCGATGTGCTAGTCTAATATTCACGTGTGTCCTCGCATGAACTCCGACTAGGGACAATTATTAGATAACCATACAAGTAAAGAGTTTCACAAACAATTCACATAATTGCCAATCAATACAAGTTGCCTGGTATATGGATATTCAAGGAACATTATAATAACTCATGGATACACATGAAATACAATCATCTCTATGATTGCCTCTAGGGCATATTTCCTTCAATTTCCATGTTTCCATGGTGGCTCATGACCATGGTGAGAGCGTTCTGTGCCACAGTCCGCGCGTAGGACATGTTCCAATCCCGAACAAGTTGTGGCATCTCTTTTGCCTTATCCCGCACCTGAAAATCCGACATGCTGTGCATGTCCGGATTCTTGAGAGCTTTGCCGATGTCCTCAAGGGATTGGCGGAAGTCATGAAGCAGGTCACCGACTTGGGTAAGCCGGTGGGTGCGGGGCTCGGTGGAAGAAGAGTCCGTCAAGTTCAGAGGACCTGTACATAAAACAAGTTAAGAAAAATCCGACATTGACAGAAATCGAAGAAAAAGACAAGTCAGACAGATGGAACGTACCGAAAATGACGTCGTCAATTTTGGTTTTCTCCTCCCGAAGACTCTGGAGTTCAGCCCGGAGTGCCTTGGAAAGGTCCCTCTCTCTGCTAAGCTCATTATTGAGGTCCGAGATTTGTTAATCTTTAGCAGCGATCTTGCGATCACGCTCATTAGTGGCCATGGAGGAGGATTCAAGGATTTGAGAAATGCTCTTTTCATGATCCGCCTTGAACTTATCCAGCTCTTGACGAAGCTCCTTGTTCTCCACCACCAAGGTCTTGAGGTTCTCGGCCTCTTCAATCATGGCGCAGGATTGTTTCACCAGCGATGTAAGTCAAAAAGAACAACAGTTCAGGAAAAATTCGACATTGAAAATACAAAGACAAGGTTTGAGTCTCGGAATGTTTACCTTCGGCCTCATCCTTGGCAACCTTAAGTTCAGCATTTTTAAGACGGATAGCCTTGATCTCTCTCCGCTTATCACAGACATTCTTCAGCAAATCCTGGTTATAGGAATATACTTTATGTAAGTCAGAATACCCACAGTCAGAAAGCTACTAAAGACTCAGGCTAATATTTTTGCTAATATCAGCACGAGCCTTGGGGGCTACACTAGTTCGTTCTTTGGCATCCTAAGTAAGCATAAACCTGGAATATTTATCCTACTTCATGCTTGGGGGCTAGAGGATATGATATGAAATAAAAGAAAAATAGGAGTTGAAATTGCGACTTACATATTGTTCGCGAGTGAGTTTATCCAAACTCGCGTTCACCTCAACTGCAACCTTCTCAGCGAGAGTTAGAGGGGTCACAGGAGCAGTTGGTAGCTCCTCAGACCTGATCCTCTCGTTGCGAAGAAGCACTTGTTCAAGAAGATTGGAGTGCTTGACGTCCTCTGCTATTTGCGCTTCTTCTTCGGCAGATAAAGTACTTTTCTCCAGGCATTGCCTGGCGAGCCGCTGGATTTCTTCAGCAGATTTCCGGGACAGGCCAAACTTGGCAAGTCCTGGATTGCTGATAAGGTTTTTGGCGAAGGTTTCTGCCGAGGGATCATTACCCAAAGAGGGTTCACCCTTATCTAAATATAACTCACCCATGGTGACGTCAGTTTGCGATTCAAGGATCGCAGGCTCCGTCGTAGGAGCCGGATCTTCTACGACGACCGGAGAAGGAATGGTCACCGGTGTTGCAGAAGGTTGAGGGGCAGGAGTCGGAGGAGCCACGGTAGGGGAAGCTATGGTAAGCTTCGTCTGTCGTAGGGGCTTCGAAGAAATCCCCTTCCCCTTGCCCTTGATGAGCGGTTTTGCTCTGAGAATGTAGTAAAGTCGGAAACATTACATCTCGGAAAGAAATTCGAGTAAAGTACAAAGGCGGAAGTTGTGATGGAAAGTTACCTCTTCACGACGTGCACCTCCTTTGTGCCAACGGCCACTGTCGAAGCTTTGCAGCATCCGGCAATGTCACCACTTCTGTCTCCTGAGAAAACTCGAGAGGATATCCTTCGAGCGGAGCAAGTTCCGACTCGGGGAGGTCAGCAAGCTGAAAAGAAGAAAACATATCAGTATTGCTGTATAACTCAAAGATTGAAACACATAAAAAGGTGTACTGATATAAGCTTACTAGCACTACGGGGTTTTCCGCCGTATGCATATCCAGAGAAATCTCCGGGATCCTCCTCTCGATCCGCTCCCTGATCAGCCACTTAATCTGGCTTATATAGCCCTGCGTGGTGTAGGCTTTGGGGCTGATGCGGAGGGAGTCTTTCTTGGATGACATGATGGAGTGCATCAGTCGATCTCCGTGGTACTAAAGGGGCTGGATCCGACGTGAGACCCAGCATTGGACCAAGTCGGATCCCTTCAGTCCTGTGTGTTTGATCAAGTATTCGTTCCGCCTCTTAGCGAGGATCAGATCGTCAGTGAGAGCCGGAGCAGCCTCTTCCCAAGACAGTTGGGCCATGGCAGCTCCGTCAACAAAAGCCGGCAAAGCAGTAGCTTTGCTGGGAGCCGGAATATCCCTATGGTAGAAGAACGTGGCTGGCCATTGTTTGACCGAGTCACTAGCTAAGATTTTGGGATACGCGCGCTCACGTCTAAGTGAAAAACTAATAGTACCGGTGATGTAAGGAACACCAGCAGTGATAGAGTTTCTCCGGACATGAAAATAGTACCGGAATAAAGTCAAACTCGGCCTAATGCCGAGGAAGACCTCACACAAAGAAGCATAAGCGCTCATCTCTAAGAGAGAGTTGGGAGGAAGATGATGGAGTTGAACTCCAAAATGGTCAATCACCTCGAAGAAGAACTCTGAGGTTGGAAACGACAAACCTCTGTCGAGGTGGGTGCCAAAGTAGACCCACTCGCCAGCGCGTGGGTTGGGGATGGTTTCCTCGAAGCCGCTCTGCCAGTCGCCAGCGCGGAAGAGCCCTTCCTTCTCCACGTTCTGGAGCTTCTCGTCATCGAGGACGCAGGGGATCCAGAGCCCACGAAAGCTTTCTTTCTTCGCCACCCCTTCCATCGCCGCCGTCGCCGCCGCTGCCGCCAAGCCGGAGGAGGAAGAAGAAGCCATTTCTCCGGTGGCAGTTGACCTAAGATGGGCGGCGCTGGGTTTTTTTGGGGGAGGAACGGAGGAGCTCTGTGCGTGCAGAGAGATTGGGAGGAGAGGAAAAGGCCAAGGGCAGGTGAAGAGAGAAGGAGAAAATCCTAACCCCTTATATCCACCTAACCGCGTCAAGATTCGTGCAAATGCTACAGTGCAACAGCCACGCGTCGTGGAAGGAACTGGGAAGGACCCACACGATGATTACGTCGCCTCGATCTCCGCGCACGCATTGAAACGGCGCCTCGGTTCCGTGAACCGCGGACCCACCAACGGTCGTGCTGACAGGATGTCTGTCAGATGACGTGACTTGACCATGACTTGTGTCAGGTGGCGTTAGAGACTAAGTTCCGGCTTAGTTTGAAATCAAGCTGGAAAATCCAAGTAACCTGTTGATAGGTCCGACTTATTTTTAAGACCTGGATCGTATTTTTTGTTGTGAAGTTTCAGGAACCCTTCAAGATTCTGCAAGCCGAAGATCAAGCTAGACGATGATGAATCCGACTTTGGATCTTGGAGGCCTCCGGGGGCTGCTGTTGGGGATATACTTTCCGGGTATCCTCATAGTTCCTCACTGACCATGGTGGACCACTTCGGGTTAGAGCTTTGCTTCATGGGCGACCCAGTCAGGGAGAGAAGACGCAGTCCAATCCGGCTACGGGAAGGCCCAGAAGACTTATCGACTTATGCCCATAATGTTACTTGTAGTTCAAAATGTACTCTGTAACCAACTCTTAGTCATAGCCGGATAGATTTATCTTGTAAACCCTAGGACGTATATCTATATAAGCCGTCTTAGGGAGAGCCTTTAGGGCATCCAATACTTTAGACCCTCAACTCGCATAGGCGAAACCCTTGTAACCCATATTCTGGCTCTGCCGTATTACTGGATTGCTAGCAGGAGTAGGATCCGTCCAAAGCCGGCGGATTTGAACCTGGGTAAACTTGTGTGCTCACCGTCCCGGAACACCATATGTCTCACACCCCTCTCTTCCGCACGCCTCGAGGAACCCCTCATGGCGTACTTGTCCTCAATCCGACGGCATCTGTGACACCATCTTCTTCTTTATTTATTGTAGCAGGGTGGTACATACTTGCGAATGTGTGGTCCTCCAGTTACGACAAACATAATGATACCCCCACATGCCGCAGGATCCGACCAGTACCACTACTCACCAAACAAGTGCAAGGCCAATGCCTAGCTGGGAGGGCCCACCTTAAAGATAAGGGTATTTTATCTTAATCCACTTGCCATGGTATAGTCTGATTTAATTATTATCCACTTGGTTTCATGCATGCTTATCAGATGTTCAGAAACATATGTGTGATTTTATTAATTCTAGCATTGTGTTTATGTGAATCCACACCCGGATCTGTCTGTCTGTTTTATAGACTACTGCTGTATTAACAGTTGAGCTTTGTTCCTATTTATGCAAATTGAAGGTGCTGTTGCGGGAGTTGAAGGTGCTGTTGCAGGAGTTGAGGCTGCTGTAGTGGCTAGTATATTTCTGATTCCCCCACCAAAAGTGGACATCGTCTACACGTCGAGGAAGCGCAAAAACGAGACCAAGGTGGGCAATGACCGCTCTAAGAAGTGGGTATAATTTGGTAATCCACAATTTCACATGTAATGATTTTCTATGTTATTGTTATGTAACACCCCTAGTTCTACTAATAGTAATTAAGGTTTGATTTGTGCATCCATGAGCATCATCTTTTGAAAATGCATGCAAGAAAAAGAAAATATACAAAACCCTAACTCCCTTCCCTCTTTGAAAATCAATTCAAATGGTTTTGATATTTTGAAAATACAAAATGTTATGGAGCCCAAATTGTTCTAAGGGCCCCTTAGTGTTTTCATGTATTTTTGAAAACCTTCTAGTAATTTGGAAATGTTCAAAAGTAGATTTGAAATTTAAATACAACCAAAGAAATAGAAACATAAAAAGAAAAAGGATTTTTGAAATAAAAACCTATTTCTAACCCTAACCTGGGCCAAAGTCCACCTTCCCTCTCTCCTTCCTACCAACTAGCGCACTTAGAAGCTCCCACCGCTCTTGCTTTCCCATGGCCTGGTCCAGCCTAGCAGCCCATACCACTTCACCTCTTCTTTTCTTCTTTCTTCTTCCTCCCGACAGAAGGACAGCGCCAAGCTGTTGCGTGTCGATGCCGCTACCGTCCCCACCTCGCTATGATGCCCGCTATGAGGAGATGCACGCTACCATACTAGATAACGTCTATAAGTACCCCTCCTGCTGGCGGATAAGCCCTAGGCTCCTCCCTCTCCCCAATTTCTCTCTGGCCGACGAACCCTAGCCACTCGGGCTCCAACAATTCCGCCATCCGCGACCTTCCCTCGCTGTTCTGAAACCACTACCGTGACCGCCGTGGCATCCTCATTCACCTCGTCCAAGCGTGCTAGTCAGAGAAGCTCCAGGCGCGACAATCGACGGCTGCCTCCAGTGCTTCGTCCGCCGTGCACGCCATCGATTCCGGCCCCTTCTCGCCTCATGCTCGACTTCACCGTGTCCGTGGTGAGCTCCTGCACCTCTTGGTGCCCTTCACCCTCTCTCCCGCAAGTTGTAGCCGCTACTCACCAATGACCTGCAGCCACCACCGTTCGGCCTCATCGCCGACCAAGCTCCGGCGACCATTTGAGGATGGCACCACCACTACTTGGTCCACCTCGGCCTCCACTCTCCAACAATCCCACTCGCACATCCCAGCGTGCCCCCAATCGACGGCTCCGTGCTCGACCTAGGGGCTCTGCCATTGCTGACACCAGCATGACGTCATGCTGACGCAGTAATCCCCTACTTTCTTTTTATTTAAAATGTTTTTTTGTAATTATTTAATAAATAGAAATGCTGATAGGTGGGCCCAGTTCGTCAGGTTTTTAATCTTTTCAGAAATAATTTTTCTAATTAATAAAAGTCTGACATGTGGGTCTAGGATGTAAATATATAATATAATCCAAAATGTTTAATTGTTTCAAAAATGATTTAAAATGAATTAAAAATGGGAAAATCATAACTAATTCATTTTAAATAAGAAAAATATGTATAATATATCAATATGTTCAAAAAAATGATATCTACACAATAGACTTATACTCATGCATTGTTGAACTACTTTAATTGCATGTTTCATTAGAAGAACAATTGAACCCCCGCAAGTGACTCCAAGGTTTCCCTATTCTAGGGTTTGCACCGCTCAGGCCCTATTTAAATTGCCAAGCATGCTTTAGGGTGACATTTCAATACAATTTAACTTGTCATATCATCATCCTTGCTTGGGCATTGTATCGATGCCATGAGTTGATTGTTCCCCTTTTCTTTTTGGTGTTTACCTTCTCCTAGTAGAATACGATATCGAGATCAAGATTGAAGACCGAGATCAACACCATCGAAGGATATTGACGAATGATGCTAAGCAGATGAACCTGAAGATCTATACTTGGGTATCAATAGGCAAAGGCAAGCATAGCCCCACACATGATATAATCCAATGCTTTCAAAGTATTTCATTCTTGCCATGTGCATACGATTCCAAAGTCTTTTATAGATAGATACAGTAATCCTATCTGATGCATGTTACCTTTGTAGCCTATACTCCCTGATCCACTACTCCTAGCATAACTAGGGTTTGGCTTATGAGCTTCGCTAGAGCTGATATATCTGTTGCGCTTAGCCATGCTTAGTTGTTACCACTGTCCATCCGGTTGATGAATCAGAGCTATGAATGAACCTAGTTGGACAGGATGACGTGGTGTGGTAAGATATGAATGTTAAACATCCTAAGGCTTGTATGGGAGGCCATGTTGGATTGTGTTTTTTGCAGTCCCATACTTGCCACCACTAGGATCCGAGTTCTTGCCTCTTGAACCAAGACGATCTTACAGCCACGCGGGGGCCTGGAGACCCCCTCGACCAACTAACTTGCCTTGTAGATTCCATGAGTCACATAGTTCGGGTGTTCCATTCGACATATGCATTCTGGTTATTCTCGAAGGTGGCGAAGGAGGTGCATTCATACAGGTAGGTAAGTGTGTCTAGGAGCAAAAGAGGAACGGCCTCTGTAATCTTGTTCCCCGCACACATCTCTAGGGACCGGCTTTGAGACTTGACCCGTTACGGCGGCATCTCCTTAGGGTGTGACTCATGGTCTCGGCGAAAGCAAGGTAAAGGTCGTGTCCAACCGCTCTCTGCCGGCCTTCCAAGGAAGAGGGCTAACGATATCTGGCATTAAGAGGAGGTTGGTACATGTAGATAAAGTTTTGCACCCCAGAAGGGTTATTAATCTTTTTGAAAAGTTGTGTCCACAGTTATGGACGACTTGGGAATGGATTCAAAGGTCATAAAGAACTATAACCTAATCGTAAAACTTGGCAAGTAAGTAAAGTGTTCTTAAGGATGCTTCCTCGGGGATCGAGGGGGCGATCCTAGTTGGTAGGTTCAGCTGATAAAGATTCGGTGGATATCAAAAGATGATCAGAGATAGAGTTACCTCTCTATTACCCCTTTTAAAACGATCTATTTAGTCGAAGTTCTACTCCTATCCCTTCTACAAAGAAAGATGTCTTTATGCAAAATAACTCCACCATCCATAAGTCTTGCGGAGTACATCATTTACTCAGCCTTGCTTTGTTGATACTTTTGCAGCAGATAAGTGTTACCATAGAAGATGAGTTCGTTACGGCATCGACATTGATGAGTAGTTTGGGGTTCCCAGTCGGCAACCTGGAATCTATGGATTGGGACGTCATCATTATGCTTCTGGCCTCTTAGGCCATTTGTTAAGTTTGCTATAACTAATAGCATAATTTGCCGTCCGTTGCTTAAAGTTTGTGGTCAGTGACCTCTGATTGCAATAATTTGGTTCTTTGCTCAGTTATGAGCTTGGCGTAATAACGTTTGAGTCATAGGGTCACTACGATGTTACCGGTTCTTTCTCTATATGCTTCCAAGATTTAGGTTAGGCTTATATCAGACAGAGGTCTAGGATTTGTGGTGTCACATGTTATCATCTTTATCTTTACGCTTATCAGAAGTTCACAAATATCAAATCAGTTTGCTTTACATGGAATGATTCTGTTTGATATTATTAGATTTACATGATCTCTACATAATTTAACCTTTCCACTTAATTTCATTAAATACGATGCACCAGCTGCTCAGCCGTTTGTTCTACCTCCATCTTGTCAAGCTCATGGGTTGAAAGGGGGCCATGTATGCCCTTCAAAGGGAAGAGGGAAGAAAAATGGTGCATGGCCACCATTCGCGAAGTGTACCCATGGTATCAGGTATGGTTTCCTAGTGGTTTAGAACTACTTGATATAAAATCTTGTTTCTCACTTTTCTTGATGTCGTCTTACTTCTCTATTAATTTTCTCGTGAAGGTTATCCCTTGTGTCACTCGCCCCATTATAAACAACCTATGCGGAAATGAAAAGTGCCTGACTCTATATAGCGAGGGCCCTAAAGGCACGTGGCAACTATATGATGTTGATGTCTCACATACGATGGCTACCACCTATTTGGGTGGACGCGGTTGGTCCAAGTATGCCAGTGAGAATGATATGAAGTAGGGGCATGTGGTGGCCCTTGATTATAGCAAGCCTGGGTAGATACTTGCAAGTCATTGTACACCTGTTCACCTAAGGACCAAGAACAGAGGTAGTACAAAGTTAATATGCTTCTATACGCATCATAACCTCTCATGTCTTTCTTGGGAGTAATTATTCTGCACCATTGTCCTGTACTCATCATATGACTCTGACCACTTCTGAAGTATGCTTCCCCTTATAGACCCCCAAGAAGGAATCCAAAATTAAGCTGTTGGCACCGCCAGCGGCCCTAGTTCCTGCAACGACACCTGTTGTCCTAATTAGGAGAAAGAATAGAGGTAGTAACTTAATTTTCTTGAATACTCATCATATCCTTTGATCATTGTCTTAGGAGTAACTGTTGTATAAGAAACCATTTAGCTTGTGCACATCTCATATGCCTCTCTGACCACTCTTGCAGTCCCCTTACCCACCCCAAGAAGGTAACCAACACCAAGTTGCTTGCACCGGCACCGGCGCCGCACTGGCACCGACCCTTATTCCTGCACTGGCTCCTTTTTACATAAGGAGAAAGAATAGAGGTAGTAACTAAATTTGCTTGTATACTCATCATATCTTGTAATCACTGTCTTGCGAGTAACTGTATTATAAGAGAGCATTTTTCTTTTACACATCTCATATGCCTTTGCCACTCCTGCAATCAGCTTACCTACCCCTTAGAAGAAATTCAGCATCAAGCTACTAGCGTCGGCACTGGTACCAGCTCCTGCACCAGCCCCCCTACAAATAACTAAATCGACACCGTCTCCTGCACCAGCACCAGCACCAGCTACTGCACCAGCCACAACACAGGCACCGACACTAGCCCAACACCAAAACCGGCACCAGCCCCAGCACAAGCTCCTGCATCATCGTAGGCACTGCCTTGTCACATTTTTTCCTACACATGTGTGATCACCATGTCACATAGGACAATGTTTGCGAGTATATGGCGGCAGATAAACTACCCAGGATGCCTTCTCCTTAAGTTTCACATGATTCAGTGCATTGCTCCTATTAATTGTGCGTCCATCTCTTGCTTTGACTCAGAAATTGCCTAAGAGTGCCACAAAGAAACTACATGCTAGATGAAAGGGCACAATAGTCTTCAAGATGCAAAGCGAAGGAGTGTGATACATTGCAAATATATCTATAATTTTTGATGTTCCATGCTTAGTTTTATCCACTTTCTTGTGTTTTGTTCCAACTTTGGAGTACTTTTCATATGATTTCTTGGACTAACCTATTAATAAGAGCCATAGTGCCAGCTGCCTGTTTTCTGCTGTTTTTGGTTCCAGGAAAGTCAGAAAATGAATATTCTCGGAATTGGACGGGACAAAAGCCAAAGTGCCTATTTTTCCGGAAGTGATCAAGTGCCAGAATACGAGACGGAGAGGGACCAGGGGGGCACCACACCACCTGGTCACGCGACCTAGTCTGTCCCGCGCCAGGGGGTGGTGAGGCCAGCCCTGGAACCCCCTCGGCCTCTCCTTCCGCCTATATATTGCCCTCGGGACGAAAACCCTAAGGGCCCGATCAAAAATCCACGAAAGAGTCTGTAGTCGCCGTCATCTCCATCCCTAGATCGGGAGGGATCTGAAGCTCTTCCCGGCACCCTGCCGGAGAGGGGAATTCACCCTGGAGGCCTTCTTCATCACCATGCAAGCCTCTGGTGTGAGGCGTGAGTAGCTCATCCTTGGACTACGGATCCATGTAGTAGCTAGATAGCTGGTTCTCCTCCTTTGTGCTTTCATGTTTAGATCTTGTGAGCTCTGTTCATGATCAAGATCATCTATTTGTAATTCATACATGTTGTGTTTGCGGGGATCCGATGGATATTGAGATGCTATTTCAGATTGATTATTGATTCTATCATGTCTTTGTTATTTGAGATATTGCATGCTTTCCGTTGTTAGTAGCTATCTTGGCCAAGTAGATGCTAGCAACTCCAAGAGTTAGTATTTATGCTCGATAGTGGGTTCATGCCTCTGGTAATCTGGGGAAGTGACAGAAATCTCTAAGGTACTAGATGTGTTGTTGCTACTAGGGAGAAAACAACAATCCTTTGTTCATAGAACAATCGTATTGTTTACTTTACACGCAGTTCATAAAGCAATAATCTGTTGCTTGCAACTTAATACTGGAGGGGGTTCGGATGATAACCTGAAGGTGGATTATTAGTCATAGATGCAGTTGGATGGAGGTCTATGTATTATGTTGTAATGCCCAATCAAGTCTCAGAGGAGTCAAGATGATTAGTATATGCATGTATTGCTTTCTCGGTGTTTGTCAATTGCCCCGCTGTAATTTGTTCACCCAACATGTTATCTATCTAAGGAGAGCCACCTCTAGTGAACTATGGATCCCGGTCCTTTTTCTTTACATACAATCTACAACTGTTTACTGCTTTGTATTTACTTTTTGCAAACTTTTACTTCCTTCCATTCGATACGTTTAATCCTTTGTTTTCCACGAAACACGGTGAGATTGACAATCTCATCGCAAGTTGGGGACAAAGTTCTACGGTTGTGTTGTGCAGGTCTCCACGTTGCTACTAGCACCGGTAGTGCGCCCTGCCAAAGCTCAGCTAGTAACACTTTTGGGGTGTTTCCTTGCTCCTACTGGTTTGATTAAACCTTGGTTTCATAACTGAGGGAAAAATCACTGATGTGCTGATCATACCTTCCTCTTGGGGTTCCCAGCGAGCTCTACGCTGAAAGTCGAGCGCATCAAGATCTTTTCTGGCGCCGTTGCCGGGGAGTCAAGGACATCTTCACAAGGGGAGTCCCTCATAACCAATCTCTTTACTTTGTTGTTTTTGTTTTGCTTAGTTTCTTTTGCTTTGTTTGCTTGTTTTGTTCTTCAAAAAAGACAAAAAAAATTAGTTCCTTTCTTAAGTTGCCTTTATGACTAGCTCTGCTCCAATCACTATTTGATTATGGATAGCTCACTCAGTTTCCTATTTGGGAACAGTTTTATGATTGCTAAGGTAATAGATGAACCACCGCCTGCTAGAACCTCCATGGAAGAATAAATTGCTGAACCTGAAAGCTCATTAAATGAAAAGAGTGATGGACAAAAGGAGGAAGAATGGATCTACCCATGCCTACCTTCTAATGAGAGTAACTCTTTATCCTTTACATTATTTGATTGTCCCCCATGCTTATCAAAGGAGGGTGAATGTTATGTTCCCGAGGATTCTTTTGAAAAGGTTGATAATAAATCTCTAGTGCTTTTAGTTCATGAAAAGCATGCCTTATGTGATAGTTATATTGTTGAGTTTATTCATGAGGCTACTGGAAATTATTATGAGAGAGGAAAATATGGTTGTAGAAGTTTTTATGGTAATGAAACACCTCTCTATGTGCTGAAAGTTTTGAAGTTACTTTTGTTTTATCTTCCTATGCCTGGCACTTTGTTTTTTGTGCATTTATTTGCATACAAGATTCCTATGCATAGGAAGTGGGTTAGACTTAAATGTGTTCTGAATTTGCTTCTTGATGCTCTCTTTTACTTCAAATTCATATTTCCTATGAGAGCATGTTCTCAAATTTTTATGCCTAACTTAAAGGCGTTAAAGAAAAGTACTTGTTGAGAGATAACCCAAGAGTTTTAGATGAGTCTTGGAAGTTATTACCTCTGTAATAACCTCTCCTTATCCTTTTTATTTACTTTTTGTGCCAAGAGTAACCTCTAATGAGAGTGAAGTAATGATTGGGAAAGTTGTTGTCCCGAAACAGATTTTTGTGCTTCACCGTAAAAATTCGTGAGAGAGCTCTGTATGTCGGATTGAGCTGTAATTGTTTTTGATTCTGCCCCCGGTTGTTATATAACTTTCATTAGTTCAACACTTTTTGATTTGATCAACATAAGGTCTTCGTAAAAATTCGTCTTTACCTGCTGGTCTGTTTTGACAGATTTCTGCCATTTTCTGCATTTGCTTCTTGTTAGTTCCTTCTTGAGTTCTTTTGGGGAATTGAGATTTTTGAGGGAAGTGCTACAGTATCTAGTGTTCTAATGGAAGTTTATTTGGTGTTATAACTGAACCTTAAGACTTATTTATCTTAAGTGCACTAATGTTGCTAATGAGATTGTGTGAAGTTTTTTATGAACGAAAAATTTCAGGTGTATGGAAGGAATGAGTAATGAGATGAAGGATGGACTAAAGCTCAAGCTTGGGGATGCCACGCGTGTCACACCAGGAAATATCCAAGAAGTACAAGCGTCAAAGCTTGGGGATGCCCAAGGCATCTCCTTCTTCATCAATAAAAATCCGAGGTTTCTTCCAAACGCTTCATGTTTATTGTTTCATGCACAGTTGTGTTGTTCTTGGAGCGTCTTCTTTTTCGTTTTCATTTTGGTTTTTAGTTTTCTTGGTTTGCTTAGTTTTCTGAATAAATTGATTGGACCCCCTCTTTCATACGTTGGTTTGTAAATAGTTTGGTTTGGTTTGGAAAAGAGTAGGAAAGTTCATACTTATGTGTTAAAAAGAGCTCGTTTTTGACTGTGGCCTATGCTTTGTCATGCCATGCTTGATATTGTTTTGGCTTTATGCTTAGTATTATTTGCTGTAGCATGGCTTGTTATAAACAATTCAGATTGCTTAATGTGCCTTGGATGAATCATGCATTGTTTTAGCATATTAAAGCATAGTATAGTGGTATTCTCCTTTGATGCTTTATTTGGGTTGACTTGGCGCATGCTCACACCATGTTATGACTCTCTCAAGTCACCATAGCCTTTATGATCCTTTAGTTTTCAACTTGTAGTATCACTTTATGCTTTGATCAATGATGTTTTGTCGCTCTGCATGATTATGGCCATTATTGCTCTCTTAGTTGGTCGCTCCCAGTCTTTTGCTAGCCTCCACAAGAAAGTATGAGTTCCACTCATGCATCCAACTCCCTAAACCAAGTTATTCCAAAGAGTCCACCATACCTACCTACTAGCTTATGCTATTCCAAGTATATTCATGCTTTTGTTTACCTTCCACTTGTTATGAGAAAACTAGTGATTAAAGCTCTCACGAACTTGATGGCACACTTTACTTTTTTGCCTCTAATAAACTTGAACCATTGGGTCCTTCTTTGTTGCGTATATGCTTGTGCTTTATAAGTTAAAATTAGCAGAACCATGTACCATGGGGAACGCTTTCAACATTGCACTTGTACTTTGTACCCCGTTGATATTATGTTCTTTTGCTTACGGATCCCGGCGGTGTGAAATAAAAGTGGAACTTGCAAGATCATGGAGTTTGTATGTGTGTTAGATAAATGCCTAGGCCGCTAGCCTAAGCAATGCCTAATCATGGTGGAAACTTGCAGCATCACCATAATGAGCACTCTATGAAGCATCCTCAATAAAAACCTATGCAAATAGCAAATAAAAAGATCGCTGAGATGCTCATTGTTTGCTTGCCTTGTCATTTTGATTATGGGAAAGCTCCCGTATCATGTGCAAGGGGTACCCCGTTGGTGGTTCTTAATGATACACATGTACTTACAATGATAAGAGCTTACTCGTGACTGAAGTTGAGTAGCATGAGGATCGGTCTTCGTAAGTAAGGGGCATGAGATTTCGGTTTATAACTTCTCAAGCATATCCTCTTAGTTGTGTCACTTTGACCTTAATCACCTTCAAGATGCTTATGATATGGGGCAATGAGAGCTGAAAACTACAAGTACCATAATTTTTGGAAGCTCTTTATGACACTTGAATCCCTACTTCCTTTTACAAAAGGCCTTTCTTCCACCATTATATTGAGTCTCCACCTTCTATCTTTATGCACCTACTTTGAGAGCATAGTGGCCATTCTTAGTTCTATGTGCATTGTCCCAAGACTAGTTGATTGATGCATAACTAGTTGTTGCTTGTTTTAAACTATTGTATCTAGTCACTCTTATGAACTTTGAAGGTGTCCTATGCATTTATATTTGCTACTCTATTGAGGGACAAGCTGAGTACTTTTATACTATGTTTTCTTTATGTGAAACAAACAAACGTCTTGCAAAGCATTGTTTTTCATGAATCTTTTGTTTGTGCCTTTTCATGTTGTATCATAGTTTCTTTTCTTATTGCTAGAACTTTGTCTTTCAAGTTATGATTGAAGTACTATGATCCCAGCTTTGAATGTTTTGCAAATACTTCGATCAAGTCTTTGATGGTGCATGTCACCTCAAAAATTATTCTTTCTTTTTATCACTTACCTACTCGAGGACGAGCAGGAGTTAAGCTTGGGGATGTTGATACATTGCAAATGTATCTATAATTTTTGATATTCCATGCTTGGTTTTATCCACTTTATTGTGTTTTGTTCCAACTTTGGAGTATTTTCATATGATTTCTTGGACTAACCTATTAACAAGAGCCACAGTGCCAGTTGCCCGTTTTCTGCTGTTTTTGGTTCCAGGAAACTCATAAAATGAATATTCTCGGAATTGGACAGGACAAAGGCCAAAGTGCCTATTTTTCTGGAAGGGATCAAGTGCCAGAATACGAGACGGAGAGGGACCAGGGGGCTACCACACCACCTGGCCGGCGCAGCCCAGCCTGGCCCACGCCAGGGGGTGGTGAGGCCAGCCCTGGCACCGCCCGGCCTCTCCTTCCGCCTATATATTGCCCTCGGGACGAAAACCCTAAGTACGCGATCAAAAATCCACGAAAGAGTCTATAGCCGCCGTCATCTTCATCCCTAGATCGGGAGGGATCTGAAGCTCTTCCCGGCACCCTGCCGGAGAGGGGAATTCACCCTAGAGGCCTTCTTCATCACCATGCAAGCCTCCGGTGTGATGCGTGAGTAGTTCATCCTTGGACTACGGATCCATGTAGTAGCTAGATGGCTGGTTTCTCCTCCTTTGTGCTTTCATGTTTAGATCTTGTGAGCTCCGTTCATGATCAAGATCATCTATTTGTAATTCATACATGTTGTGTTTGCGGGGATCCGATGGATATTGAGATGCTATTTCAGATTGATTATTGATTCTATCATGTCTTTGTTATTTTAGATCTTGCATGCTTTCTGTTGTTAGTAGCTATCTTGGCCAAGTAGATGCTAGCAACTCCAAGAGTTAGTATTTATGCTCGATAGTGAGTTCATGCCTCTGGTAATCTGGGGAAGTGACAGAAATCTCTAAGGTACTAGATGTGCTGTTGCTACTAGGGAGAAAACAACAATCCTTTGTTCATAGAACAATCGTATTGTTTACTTTACCCGCAGTTCGTAAAGCAATAATCTGTTGCTTGCAACTTAATACTGGAGGGGGTTCGGATGATAACCTGAAGGTGGATTATTAGTAATAGATGCAGTTGGATGGCGGTCTATGTATTATGTTGTAATGTCCAATCAAGTCTCAGTGGAGTCAAGATGATTAGTATATGCATGTATTGCTTTCTCGGTGTTTGTCAATTCCCCATTGTAATTTGTTCCCCAAGCATGTTATCTATCTAAGGAGACCCACCTCTAGTGAACTATGGATCCCGGTCATTTTTCTTTACATACAATCTACAACTGTTTACTGCTTTGTGTTTACTTTCTGCAAACTTTTACTTCATTCCATTCGATACGTGTAATCCTTTGTTTTCCACGAAACACGGTGAGATTGATAACCTCATCGCAAGTCGGGGACAAAGTTCTGTGGTTGTGTTGTGCAGGTCTCCACGTTGCTACTAGCACCGGTAGTGCGCCCTGCCAAAGCTCAGCTAGTAACACCTTTGGGGTGTTTCCTTGCTCCTACTGGTTCGATTAAACCTTGGTTTCATAACTGAGGGAAAACTTACTGCTGTGCTCATCATACCTTCCTCTTGGGGTTCCCAACGAGCTCTACATTGAAAGTCGAGCGCATCAGAGTGCAAATTGAGGTACGCTATGCCATTAACTGGACAGATGGGTGCTTAGCAGCTACTTCTAGGTGGATCAAGTTCAGGAAAGCAGCCAAACTTACCATCAGAAGAATGGTCAATGTCGATGTATCTCGCCGCCCTAAATGTCGCACTCTGGTCATGAAGTTCGTAGTTGTCCAGCTCTTTGGTCACATGCTTTTGTAATTAATTATGTGGTTTTCTTATTTCCACAGGTCATATATGGGTGGTGAAACTGTGAAAACCTCTTGATGGTTTAGATCTATGACTAGTATGTACCGGCATGGTATATCTGTATCTATATGACGATTCCCTATATGACCAACTATTATGACAATGATTGTGTTCCATCTTAATTTGTATTTTGGCCATGGACAGCTGAGGAATAAGTAGATTGAACTCTGAGGGGCAAACTGACTGTGCACCTAGGTTTTTAAAGCCAAAACAACTGATTCTCTTTGAATAGTTTTTATACTTCCTCTAGTCCATATTAGTGTTCTCAACTTTGTCTAGATCCGAAAGAATCTAGTCTAAATACTTTACTAGATACATAAGAATCTAGACAAATTTGAGAATATTAATATGGACCGGAGGGAGTACATGAATATCTATCAAAATAACTACTCCCTCGGACCGAAAATAAGTGACTTGGGATTGTCTAGATTCGTATGTATCTATACACTAAAACATGTCTAGATATATTCAAATTTAGATAAATATGACTCACTTATTTGTGGACAGAGGGAGTATCTCTTCTTTTTCCTCCCTTGGCAAGGTTTGTTTTTTCAAATCCGGCCGAGCCACAACACAATGCATTTTTTGCTAACGAGTAGATGAAAGCTAGCCCATTCGGTCCCTCTTTAGCCCAAAATCTTCTAATTCGGTTTTTTCGGAGTCAGTGGACTGCTGAGCACAGGCTAGTGAAATTTGAGAATGGATCCCATGGAGCATAGCCCACGCAGTATAGCCCATGTAGAATAGCCAAAATCTTTTCAATTCAGCCTTTTAGGCATTGCCCCATGTCTTAAAAAACTCTACCAACCAATGTTTTCAAGAAATTAATCTATTATGTTGCATTTAATAAATTGATATTCCAGGAGCGTTGCCCTTTTATTTTAGAAGAGATAAACATGGACATACAATATTTTTTAAGAAGACTAATACATAAGTTATATGTACTAATCAATCTTTGATGATATCTTTTCTAGAAATATCATTGGCATAATGGCGACGCTCTCAGTTTACATCTATTGAAAGCCTTTAGTTTGAATCATCTGTGCTTACATATCTTAGGTTTAAATTTTTTGTAGAAATATTGCTTTACGATGAGGATGACATCGTGGATCCATTGCAACATCCCTCAAAATTAATGGACGGGTTTGAAAAAAAGTTAAGTACTTGTACAGAGAGGCTGACATCGGGGACCCACTAGTCAGGACATATACGGCTGCATCGAGATATGTTAAGAATATTGAAGTAACAAGCGCAATCGAAAGAAGAAAAAGTCCAGCATGCACACGTTTCTTCTAATGAGAGGCTAACATGTGGGACCCAATAGCCTGAATAAACGGTTGATGCAGCGAGAAATGTTATCGAGCTCATGTCAGGGAGGCACGAGCCAAAGAAGAAGTTCACCATGTACAAATTTCTTCTAATGAGAGGCAGATATGTGAGACCCAGCAACCTGAATAAGCGGATGATGTAGCAATATTGCTTTTCGATGAGGCTGACATCGCGGACCCACTGCATCGTCCATAGAATTTAATGGACAGGTTTGAAAAAAGTTAACTTCTTGTACCGAGACGCTGGTATCAGGGACCCACCACCTAGGACATATACGGCTGCATCGAGATATGTTAAGAATATCAATGTAACGGACATGACCGAAAGAAAAAAGTCCAGCATGCACATGTTTCTTCTAATGAGAGGCTGACATGTGGGACCCAGCAGCCTGAATAAACATCTGATGCAGTGATCAACATTATCAAAATTACATCAGGGAGGCATGAGCCAAAGAAAAAAGTCCACCATGCACACGTTTCTTCTAACGAGAGGCTGACGTGTGGTACCTAGTAGCCTGAATAAACGGCTGATGCAGCAATCAACGTTATAAAGTTAGAAACAGGAAGGCACGAGCGAAGAAAAAAATTCCAGCATGCACACGTTCCTTCTAATCAGATACTGACATGTGGGACCCAACAGCGTGACCAAACGACGGATGCGTCGAGCAATGTTATAAGTTCGAAATAGGGAAGCGCGAGCAAAGAAAAAAATTCTTTCACACACGCGATTCTTGTAACAAGAGGCTGACATGGGGACCCACTAGCCTGATTTAATGGCAGATGCATCAATCAATGTTATCAAGCTCACATAAGGAAGGCACGAGTCAAGGAAAAAATTCCATCATACATACAATTGTTTTTATGAGAGACTGACATGTGGGACCCATTTCCTGATTAAATGGCAGATGCATCAAGCATCGCTATCAATTTCAAAATAGGGTAGCGCGAGCGAAGGAAAAAATTCCATCATACACACGATTCTTCTAATGATATACTAACATGCGGGACCCAGCAGCCTGACTAAATGGCGAATGCATCGAGCAATGTTATCGAGTTCAAATCAGGGATGTGCGATAGAAAAGTTTGGTATGCTAGAGACACTGACATCATACCGATGAGTTTCTTCATGGGTTTCTCTTTGTTTATGAGATGCAGCTTTATTAGCTCATGCCCAACTCCATCCTCCACATCGTTATTTTCATCACTCTTTGTGACAGTTTCCTCAAGATCCACCCCCACTATGGCCCATGGAAACTTTTTATGTGTCTTAAGGAATGCCTCCAATACTATTGTCCATGAGGTTGGTGGTTCCATAATCTCTGTCCACTCGGACATTGATTATTTTGACCTCAAACTTGCGGATTTAGTTCAAGGCTGGCGGTCGAAGTGGTTTTATGTCAAGGACCAGCAAGTTGAGGATCGGACCTTTGGGTTAGCGCCCTTCGATTCGAAGAAAACCTGCTGGAGGATTAGTTCCTGCGAGCACCTCCCAAGTGCCGAGGAAATGAAGGAGATCAAGCCACTACTAGACCGGATTGACCAACTGCGTACTTGAGCTGTGCATCAACTTTCAGGTTTGTAGATAATGACTTATTTTCTTCAGATCTGCATCTAACCTCTCTAAGCCAGATTATCGTGTATGTTGGCATACTCTAGGAATAAATATTTGATAAGGATCTCCCGAGATAGTTTGCCCACTACCGATCTCGAGAAAAGTGTGAGATCCTTCACCAAGCTCATGAAGAAAAATGTCATGCATTTAGAGTGTTTGGTCAAACCTTTCGACAAGAAGAACTTTATTCCCAATGTAAGTTTGCTTCTTTAGTTCCAATTCATGTGCTTGTCTCTTTTACCTTGATCTATGTTTGTATGGTCTTATCGCTTTCATAGGGTCATCATCTAGATGTTCTTTCTCCATTGCCTGAGAAGGGTGAGCTGCCTGATGCTGTCGTGATATCCGAAGAATTTGCTGAAGATGACATTGAGGAGCATGATGAAAACTCTATTCCTCGTTCCTCGCATTCTCATACTAAAGTCATTTCATCCGCAAATTCTGATTCCTTCAAGGTTGTTGCCTGCCAAGGAAAAAGGAAATGCGAGGATATGGATGTCGAAGAGGTCGAAGATTCTGATGATTCCAGTGCCTCGAAGTCGAAACTTGTGCCACCACTTAGAGCAGCTCCTCCCCAGAAAAGGGGTCTTCTTCAATTTCCCAAAATTGTACGCTTGTAAGTAATCATCCTTGTTCTTTTTCTTCTAAATGTTTCCTTGTCATGATATTTTACCAAATCTCTGTTTTTTTGGGTTAGTGGCAATGAGGAGGAGAAAACTTCTCCAAGCCTACCCCCTGCTAATGTTGTTGATGGGATGGATGTCGTGGCTAGGTCACCTACTAGAATGACGGAGCCGGTGAACCCTCAGGGAGAAACTGTGGGTGAACTAAATCCGAAGGATCCTGAGGTGACTCCGACATCTCCTCCCCACAAGAAGTCAAAAAACACTAGCAACGGCATTATCCTCTCGGAAATCCGGTCGAGCCTGATATGAAACATGTAAGTGATTTTCCCCTCTTTTCGTGGTTTTCTTTTGATGTGCAACCTGAAAGTGTTTTGAGCCTGCCTTTATTTCTTTCATCCGATAATGCGCGAGATGGTCCAAATGGTCGATCGCTTTATCAGGATTCAACATCAAGCTTCTACTGCAAAAGGTATCTTGATCTTGTTTTTTAATTCGACTTCGAATAGTTTGCCCCCATAGTTTCCATGTTGAATTTTTTTTATGTTCCCGTAGGTACTACTGCTGAGTTCGGGATTATATGTGATGCTGCCTGAAGCGCGTGGATGATCTTGAAGTTGAAGGCTGCTGAGGCAAAACTCTAAAATTCTTGGGTAGCGACTAAATCCAAGGTGGAGAAGCCAAAGCTTCTTCTATGATAGGACGGGAAGCGAGTATTTGGATGAGGATTATGGAGCTGAAATTCTCCCTAACCAGTAAATTTTTGTCTCATCGTGTAACTTTAACAGTTTTTATCGGCTCTTCATATCATAATTCTTGTCCTTCCTTTCTATTTGTAGATATCATCAATTACTCGAGCTCCATGGCTAAGGACCAACATGTTGATCCTCTGTCGGATGCCGTGAGTATTTTGTAGGGTAACAGTGTTCGTGGCCGCAACCTGCTGGTCTTCTCCTCTCGCGTGTTCAAGAGTCTTCATGCGAATATCTTCCCCAAAAAGGATGCCCCCTGGACCTCAAAAAACTGACTGATTTTTTCAATGCTGACCTGAATCCAGTTACTGGGTATGGTTAGTTCATGCCAAAAGCAACATAGAGACTACAATGGCCCTTGCCTTGGCGCACGGCAAGAAGGTTGATTAGATAAGGTTAGCTCCTCACTCCCACTCACCAGCTCAAGCAAAGAGGTCAAACTCGAGCCATTCTTTCTAAAATCAGGAAGTTTGCTAGGGGGCTCCTTGACATATCCGAGGAATAAGATGTTGCCCGCACTACCCATTCTACCAAAAATCCGGCTGCCGCTCCTTCTTGCAAGATTTCTACTGCTGCCCCATCTACCAGTGCTCCTGCACCTGCTACTGGCGCTATTTAGTTAGCTTTGGATTTCTCCTACAGTAGTTGTCGTGAACTCAGTTCCCTGTATATTTTTGTGTTCCTGTGGAGAACACTAATATTTTGTATCTTTGGGTGATCCAATAATTTAAATTATTTAGTCCACCCGATGGATTTTTCTTTGTTGATTAATTTATCGTATTTCCTTTCCTTAGAATTCATCTTACCTGCCTGGTCCTTTTTCTATGCCCATTCTTCTAGATACCCCTCTTTTGTCGGGTGCTCCTTCTCCCTTGGGCCAACAACTTTCTTCGGTTGAAGCGGAGGTGTCTGCTGGTGTTGCTGCTGTTACCCCATGCATTGATCCCCCACTTTATGCTGACAAGTATCATCACATCAAACAACTAGAAAGTGAATTTCATATGGTAAAATCCCAGGTAGATGTTGCCCTCTCCAAGTCTAAAAAGTTCATGGAACATGAGGAATATCTCCTTGAAGAAATTTTGAGGGCGAGCGAAAATATGCTATGTAAGTTTTTCTCGCAAAGCCCCCGAGTACCTGAATCTTCTTTATTTTTTTAGTGGTACACGACAACTTTTGTATTCTCCAGGTATTTTCTCAAGTGTAGTTGAGGACATGCCACACCTAAAATCTCAAATGATTACCTTGATGTATGCTTCGTCGAGTGCTAGCACAAATTTTTGGACTGACCATTGGTGGGGGTACACTTTGGTGTTGCTTTAGTATTAGGTGTTGGAGATTGAGGAATTTGTCGAGTGTTGTCGTTCCACCTTGGAGATGGTGTATAATGCTATGTTTACCAAATACCCACAGCCGCAGGGACTGGCCGCATTGATGCAAAAATTCTAACATGGTGAGGCAATCTACCACTTTCTCAAGCTTCAACTTATTGCAGGTGCCAATTTTGCTCTTGCTTGGGTTTCATCATCCAATGCTGGATCTAGATGTTGTGTCAAGGGGTATCCCGGCTCCTCTAGGTGGTGGCGATGTGGCCATGGCTCCTCATTATGCGGTTGCTTGTAAACCTACCATCTGAATTATATGTCGGTACCTTGATGCAGATCAAGATTTTTTCCTAAATTTCACCATATAATTAAGATAGTGACCCTATAGAAAAGAGAACATGTAAACTATGTAAAATATGTATATGTATCATCCGAGAATATAATTGTTGTTTATGTGTAACTTGATGTATTTGTGCCAATGGCTATTGTGGTTGCGCCCTGCGCGAGACCTTTTCATTAGCCTGATGCCTTTTGGGCTGGATCAGCTACTTGGGTCAAAGCGAGTATTGGACGTATTTCATGGCGAAGTCGAAGATTTTTTGAATTTTTGGTGAGTAGCGAAGCCCCCGAGTATCGTACTATGATTATGTAATAATTATTAAACTGAGCCCTCGAGTATCGGGTGTAACAAAAAGTAGAGTAATGGAAAGTAGACTCGGTTGAAAGAACTGAGCTTTATTGATATTGGGTACAGAGCTACATGTTTTTGGCGTGATCGCCTCGCCATTACCCTTATTGGAAGTAAACATAGTTCTTTTGTCTAAGTAGCCTGGCCATTGGCCTTATTGTAAGTAATTCCGAGAAATAAATGTCCTAAGCATAAAAACGTCGCAGTTGTGCAATGTTCCATGGATAGGAGTACTTATTGAAGTATACAAATGAAGTATGATAACACTCTAAGATTGAGGTGAATTGGTATCTGGTATATGATGGAAGTTAATGTGTTAAGTTGTTAAGAGTTGAAGGACTTATTATAAGGTTGTTGTTTGAAGTAGAAAAATGAATAACTTTTAAAGGAAATATTGTTTATAAGAAGTGTATCAATCTTGCAGAATTCAGGTATTAAGGTTATGGTTTCTTACAGTTACAATTGATGGTGAGTTATCATGCTTTTGGGTTGGTTTTATCTTATACCAAAGTTAACTATAAAAGTAAAGATGAATTCTTAAACCTTGATGTTTAAGGAATTTTAGACCAAAATTAACTATAAAAATATAAATACATTAAGGTGTAATGGTATAGATTATTACCATGTTTTAAAGCTTTGATGAGTATGATTAAGAGTGTGAGTTCATACACTTCTAATTTAAGTGAATGATGAGTTTAAATTTGATTTTCTATTATAAAATAATATGCAACTTATTAATAGGAGCATAATTAGATGATCTTATTAATTTGTTAGGATTTGAAGTTAAGTTAAGAATGGTTAAGGGATAAAGATCATTCACCCACTGACATGGGTATACCCTACAGGTACTGGAGCTTGGCATATACGGTCCAGAAATGGCAGAAGCCCACGGTGTTGCCAAGGCCCAATGCAAGATTCAGGTGACCCACAGACTCTTCGATTGCTTGCAGCGCAAGATGAAGCTTAAGATAGAAAGTTCAAAGGGACGAACCCTAATCTGTAACCGACTCGACCTGCTACTTGAGAACCAGCCTATATATATAAAGGCTAGGAGGGGGCGGCGAGGAGGACAATCACAACCCTAGTTTCACCGCCATCGCCAGATTGCATCTACGCACCCCTATAATCTTTGATTCCTTCGTTAAATTCCAAGAGCAGACAAGCAGGAGTAGGGACCTCTGCGAGGCCTAAACCTGGGTAAACCTTGCGTCCCTGTGTGCTTGTTTGCTAGCCGACTGATGCCTCCAGCGCTCCCTCCTTCTCCAAAACCCAAGTCCATAACACTGGGCATTGTCGAGTTAAACCCTCGTCAATTGGCATCGTCTGTGGGAATGAGGAGTGCTGATGTTGCGGCTTCTTTGGGCCCATAAACCGCGATCTAAAACTCTGCAACAGCAGAGATTCGCCAGCTCTTTGACGCTTTCGACTTCACCGTCCACACGCCAACCACTCGCCCGACTTTCGAGTCTGTAGGCGATGGGATCATCCTGGCAATTGGGAGCCTCCACTTCCAAGTCGGTCAACTAGGCACGCTTCGCATACCTGACCAGCCGACACCACCCGCAATTTCTCTAGCATCGTGGTTCCCTCCACCAATCGGCACCCTCAGCAAGCTCAATGGCCCGACAACAGCTGGGAGCACGGACATCGACAGCAGTCGTGGATCCGATCTGAGTGATCTAGCCACAGAAGATGGAGCCTACGGCTCCGGATCTGAAAGTTGCAGGAGCAACAACTTCCCCAATCACTTCATGTGTGCCGTCATCAACGCAGGCGATACCACCGCCAATCGCAAAAATGCTGGCTCCGGCACCGGGCTGCCCAATGGCGGTATACCGAACAGTGGCCCTACCAATGGCGCACCCGTCAACAACGGGGCAGGCGGGAACCCAAGCCTCACGGCGAATGAATGCACCGAGGAACGCGTGCTGATCAAGCTCAATGACAACGAGTTGGCCCGCTGTCGAGAAGCTCTACGGGGTAATCCTTTACCCCCGAACTCATTGCAGGACATGCTGATGGGCTACCATTGGCTACTCAAGGAGGAGTTCAAGCGCTAACAACAAGTAATCGCGCAACGCGAGGCACGTAGAAAGGTGGCAGATGAATCGAGTCTTCGGCGAGGTGGGCTCTCCTCCAAAGGCAACGAGTACGTGGCCAATAAAAGGTGATCTCGACTGGCGCACCTCACCAAGCAAGAGCACGTAGAAGCCGCAAAAGTCCTCGACTTCAGCTCCATGACGGTGGATACGCGGGGCAACATGCTCCCGAAGACGCCGCAAGCTGCGATGACAGCGGCCACCATGTAGCTCCTCAACAACCAGCCACCGGCTGGAGACCCGCGAGCTGCCATGCACCGAGCTATGATCGCTGGCCTAGGACTAATCGAGGTCACCCTCGACAAAGAACCAACACCAGAGCCAAAGAAAAGCAAGGCTCTAGACAAATACTACTACTTGTACTTCTCTAGTGACGACAGTCACGATCTGTCACGACGACGTTGCTCACGGCGGCACGATCACGATTACGACGTCCGTGATGACATCACGCAGCGCAAGGTCAACAAGATGCGAGCAAGGTGTGCTCGTTCGACTGACTTGGACGAAGATGAGACTGAGCTCTACGGCGCCAGGTGCTTTAGTAGGGCCATCAGGCAAAAGCAAATGCCTAAGGGGTTCAAACTCCCGTTGGAGAACCCAAAATTTGATGGACTGCAGGACCCGAAAATCTGGTTGGAGGACCACATCTCCTCTGTCAGGCTGCACGGCAGGAGTCGAAGCACGGCTATGCAATGCCTACAGCTACAGCTGTAGGGCGCCGCTCGCGCATGGGTCAACAACCTCCCACGCGGATCCATTCGCAGCTGGGAAGAGCTGGTCTACAGCTTCGTGCGCAACTTCAAGTGCACTTACAAAAGGCCTACATCAATCGAAGAACTAAGAAGCTGCCAGCAAAGGTCTAGCGAGTCGCTGCTCTCCTACATCTAGAGGTGGTCCATCATCAAGAACTCCGCAGAAAACATCTCGGAGGACTGGCGGCGTTCTCCGTATAGAGCTCAGGGAGGAGCTGGGCCGCTCGAAGCCCAAAATGATCGACCACCTAATGGAAATCGCGAATCGGTGGCCCGACAGAGAAGATTCAGTGAAAAACCGCACCCACTCCAACGATGACAACGACCTTGGGTGCAGACGCGACCACCGAGGCAAACGTCGAATGCGCATCTACGATGACCACAACGAAGTCAATATGGTTTCATCCGGCTATGCTGACAAACGCGACGACAACCGCAATAGCGGCTATCGCAGCGGTGGACACCGCGATAGTGGAAAAACCACGCAGGTGTGGCAGCATCGCCCTCGTGAAGAGGCACCCGCAACATCTACCGAGGACAAACTGTCCGGACCATGCAACGTGCACTTCTATATCGACAAGCATGACGGCAAGAAGAAATCCAGCCACCTTCTCATGGACTATCGTGAGTTTCTCAAACTCCACGAGGGCTGGCTCGGATGAATCGCGATGCGATCAACAAGGGCTACGGAGCTGCCCCAGGCGTTGTGGCACATGGAGCTCCTCCACCACCACCCGAGGTCGCGCCAGTCTAGTACCATGGAGGTGAACCATACCCGCGAGCCGTAAGCAACATGATGATCCAAAAAGGGCGACCCTCAAATCGAGTGCAGAAGGCCATCACTCGCCAAGTCAACTTGGCGATAAACTCCTCACCTTCCACCACTCAGTACCTTAGTGGAAGTGACTCCTACATCACCTTCGACAAGCGCGACCATCCGCGTCAAGTCCATCATCCAGGCCACTGTCCCCTCGTACTCGAGGCGCAGATCGGAGGCTTCGATATGAGTCACGTCTTCATGGACGGCGGGAGCGGCATTAACCTCATGTTTGCAAGTACCTTGCGTGCGATGAGGATCCCTCTGACTTGTCTGGAAGTATTAGACACGACGTTCCACGGCATCGTCCCAGGCAAGGGCATATATCCCCTAGGCAAAATTCACCTCGACGTCATCTTCGGCACGCTGCAAAACTTTTGGCAAGAGCGTATCGACTTTGAGGTCGTCGACTGGCCCTCGCAATACCACTGCATCCTCAGACGTGTCATGTTCGCTAGGTTCATGGCAGTACCGCACTACGCCTACCTGCAGATGAAAATGCTAGGTCCACACAGCATCATCACAATCAATGGAAGCTTCGAGAGGTCCGACAGCTGTGACAGAGAATTCAACAGAATCTCTCAATCCTTCGGCATGCAGGAGGAACTCGCAAGATTAAAGGAGTCGACAGACAACAGTCTGCCTCCCCTGAGCATGCCAAGTTCACCCGATCTGACTCATCGGTGCACACGAAGAAAGTCTAGGTCCATCCAACAGACCCGACCAAGACGGCCCTCATCGCCAATAACTTGGGTTCCGCATAGGAACTCGCGCTCGTCAAATTCCTTCGTGAGCACTGGGAAATCTTTGCCTAGTGTCCAGCGGCCATACCAGGGGTTCCCAGGGAATTCACCGAGCACTCACTCAACGTGAATCCAGACGCAAGGCCAGTCAAGGAGACAATACGACGACTGTCTGAACTAAGAGCAAAAGCAGCCGGAATGGAGATCAACAGACTCATCGATGCAAATTTCATACGCGAGATCAAGGAAAGCACCTGGCTCGCTAACATAGTGCTCGTGCCTAAAAAGACACGGATATCCTACGGATGTGCGTGGACTTCACCTCTTTGAATAAGCACTGCCCAAAGGATCACTTCCCGTTGTCGCGGATCGATCAAATAATTGACTCCACTGCAGGATGCGAGCGCCTATGCTTCCTCGACGCCTACTCAGGCTATAATCATATTTGAATGAAGGAGGAAGATCAGGAGAAAACCGCTTTCACAACGCCCTTCGGTGTATTCTGTTATAACACAATGCCTTTCGGGCTAAAAAATGCAGGAGCCACCTATCAGTGGTGCATGCAGGCTTGCCTCAAGAACCAACTTGGTCACAATATCCAAGTCTATGTTGATGACATTGATACATTGCAAATGTATCTATAATTTTTGATGTTCCATGCTTGGTTTTATCCACTTTCTTGTGTTTTGTTCCAACTTTAGAGTACTTTTCATATGATTTCTTGGACTAACCTATTAACAAGAGCCACAGTGCCAGCTGCCTGTTTTCTATTGTTTTTGGTTCCAGGAAAGTCAGAAAATGAATATTCTCGGAATTGGACGGGACAAAAGCCAAAGTGCCTATTTTTCCGGAAGGGATCAAGTGCCAGAATACGAGACAGAGAGGGGCCAGAGGCGGCCACACCACCTGGCCGCGCGGCTAGGCCTGGCCCGTGCCACGGGGTGGTGTGGCCAGCCTAGGCACCCCCTCGTCCTCCCCTTCCGACTATAAGATCCCCTCGGGATAAAAACCCTAAGTACCCGATCAAAAATCCACGAAAGAGTCTGTAGCCGCCGTCATCTCCACCCTAGATCAGGAGGGATCTGAAGCTCTTCTTGGCACCCTGCCAGAGAGGGGAATTCACCCTGGAGGCCTTCTTCATCACCATGCAAGCCTTCGGTGTGATGCGTGAGTAGTTCATCCTTGGACTACAGATCCATGTAGTAGCTAGATGGCTGGTTCTCCTCCTTTCTGCTTTCATGTTTAGATCTTGTGAGCTCCGTTCATGATCAAGATCATCTATTTGTAATTCTACATGTTGTGTTTGCGAGCATCCGATGGATATTGAGATGCTATTTTAGATTGATTATTGATTCTATCATGTCTTTGTTATTTGAGATCTTGCATGCTTTCTGTTGTTAGTAGCTATCTTGGCCAAGTAGATGCTAGAAACTCCAAGAGTTAGTATTTATGCTCGATAGTGGGTTCATGCCTCTGGTAATCTGGGGAAGTGACAGAAATCTCTAAGGTACTAGATGTGATGTTGCTACTAGGAAGAAAACAACAATCCTTTGTTCATAGAACAATCGTATTGTTTACTTTACACGCAATTCGTAAAGCAATAATCTGTTGCTTGCAACTTAATATTGGAGGGGGTTCGGATGATAACCTGAAGGTGGATTATTACTCATAGATGCAGTTGGATGGCGGTCTATGTATTATGTTGTAATGCCCAATCAAGTCTCAAAGGAGTCAAGATGATTAGTATATGCATGTATTGCTTTCTCGGTGTTTGTCAATTGCCCCGCCGTAATTTGTTCACCCAGCATTGTATCTATCTTAAGGAGAGCCACCTCTAGTGAACTATGGATCCCGGTACTTTACTTTACATACAATCTACAATCTTTTACTGCTTTGTGTTTACTTTCTGCAAACTTTTACTTCATTCCATTCGATACGTTTAATCCTTTGTTTTCCGCAAAACACAGTGAGATTGGCAACCTCATCGCAAGTTGGGGACAAAGTTCTGGGGTTGTGTTGTGCAGGTCTCCACGTTGCTACTAGCACCGGTAGTGCGCCCTGCCAAAGCTTAGCTAGTAACACCTTTGGGGTAACCTTGGTTTCCTAATTGAGGGAAACTTGATGTTGTGCTCATCATACCTTCCTCTTGGGGTTCCCAACAAGCTCTACATCAACCACGCACCAAGCACTTTTCTAGGCGTCGTGCATTGAGCCATCAAGCGATTTTCTGGCGCCGTTGCTCGGGAGTCAAGGACATCTTCACAAGGGGAGTCCCTCATAACCAATTTCTTTACTTATTTGATTTTGTTTTGCTTAGTTTCTTTATGCTTTGTTTGCTTGTTTTGTTCTTCAAAAAACACAAAAAATTAGTTTTACTAGTTTCCTTTCTTATTTGAAAACCCAAAAAATGACTACTCTTGAAAACACTAAGTTGTGTGACTTCACTAGCACCAACAACAATGATTTTATGAGCACACCTATTGCTCCACCTATGGCTGAAAATACTTTCTTTGAGATAAAAAATGCTTTGCTCAATCTTGTTATGAGAGAACAATTTTCTGGTATTGGTAATGAAGATGCTGCTTCCCATCTAAATAACTTTGTTGAACTTTGTGTGATGCAAAAGCATAGGGATATAGATGGTGATATTATTAAACTGAAATTGTTTCCTTTCTCTTTGAGAGGAAAAGCTAAAGAATGGTTGAATTCCTTAACTAGGAATAGTATTGATTCTTGGACTAAATGCAAAGATGCTTTTATTGGAAAATACTATCCTCCTGCTAAGATTATATCCATGAGAAGTCAAATAATGAAGTTTAAACAACTTGATAATGAGCATGTTGCTCAAGCTTGGGAAAGAATGAAATCTTATGTAAAGAATTGTCCCACTCATGGACTGACTGCTTGGATGATCATCCAAACTTTTTATGCAAGATTGAACTATTCTTCAAGGAACCTATTGGATTCTGCTGCTGGAGGTACCTTTATGACCATCACTTTGGGTGCTGCAACAAAACTTTTGGATAATATGATGGTTAATTATTCTGAATGGCATACTGAGAGAGCTCCACAGGGTAAGAAGGTAAATTCTGTTAAGGAAACCTCCTCCTTAAGTGATGAGATTGATATTATTATGTCTATGCTTATTAATGGGAAAGCCCATATTGATCCAAATAATGTCCCTTTGGCCTCTTTGGTTGCTCAAGAAGAGCAAGTTGATGTGAACTTCATAAGAAACAACAATTTTGGCAACAATTCTTATGGTAATAACGCTTATAGGAACAATTTTGGTAGCAACAATTATAAGCCATATCCTCCCAACTGAATTACTGAAAATGTTAGAATTGATGAAAATGTTAGACTATTAGCTGAATTACATGCTAAGTGGGAAAGAGAAGATGAAATTGCTAGAAATATTAGTGTTTCTACTATTACCACCACTAGTGTTGAGGCTACTAATAGTTCTACTACTTTAGATGATAAATTTGATTTTGATCTTGATGGTTGCAATATCTCTGAAGTTATTAAGTTCCTACAAAAGCTTGCTAAAAGTCCTAATGCTAGTGCTATGAACATGGCCTTTACAAAACACATTACTGATGCTCTCATAAAGATTAAAGAAGAAAAGATGAAACATAAAGCTTCTATTCCTATAAAACAAGAAGATGGTTGGTACCCATCATTAATATGAAAGTGAATGACTTTGTTTCAAAGCTTTTTGTGATCTTGATAGTAGTGTTTCTATTATGCCTAGAAGGATTTATGATATGCTTGATTTGCCTCCTCTTGAAGATTGATATTTGAATGTCCCACTTGATGATAATGTTAAAAAGAAACTCATGGGGAGTCTTAATGATGTTCTTATTATGGTTAACGATTCCTATGTCCCTGTTGATTTCTATGTTTTGGATGTTGAATACAATGCTTCTTGTCCTATTACTTTGGGAAGACCTTTTCTTAGAACTGTTGGTGCCATCATTAATATGAAAGAAGGCACCATTAAATATCAACTCCCACTCAAGAAAGGTATAGAACACTTCCCTAAAAAGAGATAAAAGATTTATTTTGCTTCTCCTATGAAAACAAAATTTGGTTTTAATGCTTCTTCATTTGAGAATACTTGATTTTTTTCTTTGCTTCTTATGCCTAACTTAAAGGCGTTAAAGATAAGTACTTATTGGGAGATAACCCAAAAGTTTTAGATGAGTTTTGGAAGTTATTACCTCTGTAATAACCTCTCCTTATCCTTTTTATTTGCTTTTTGTGCCAAGAGTAACCTCTAATGAGAGAGAAGTAATGATTGGCAAAGTTGCTGTCCCGAAACAGATTTCTGTGCTTCACCGTAAAAATTCTTGATATAGTTCTGTATGTCGGATTGAGCTGTAACTTTTTGTGCTTCTGACCCAGGTTGTTATCTAACTTTCGTTAGTTCAACACGCTTTGATTTGAACAACATAAGGTCCTCAAAAAAATTCGTCTTTACCTGCTGGACTGTTTTGACAGATTTCTGCCATTTTCTGCATTTGCTTCTTGTGGGTTCCTTTTTGAGTTCTTTTGGGGAATTGAGCTTTTTGAAGGAAGTGCTACAGTATATAGTGTTCTAATGGAAGTTTATTTGGTGTTATAACTGAACCTTAAGACTTATTTATCTTAAGTGCACTAATGTTGCTAATGAGAATGTGTGAAGTTTTCTATGAAGAAAAAAATTTAGGTGTATGAAAGGAATGAGTAATGAGATGAAGAATGGACTAAAGCTCCATCTTCGTGATGCCACGCGTGTCACCCCAAGAAATATCCAAGAAGTACAAGCATCAAAGCTTGGGGATGCCCAAGGCATCCCCTTCTTCATCAATAAAAGTCCCAGGTTTCTTCCAAACGCTTCATTTTTATTGTTTCATGCACAGTTGTGTTTTTCTTGGAGCGTCTTCTTTTTCATTTTAGTTTTGGTTTTCCTTTTCTTTGGTTTGCTTAGTTTTCTGAATAAATTGGTTGTACCCCCTCTTTCATACATTGGTTTGCAAATAGTTTGGTTTGGTTTGGAAAAGAGTAGGAAAGTTCATGCTTATGTGGTAAAAAGAGCTAGTTTTTGACTGTGGCATATGCTTTGTCATGCCATGCTTGATATTGTTTTGGCTTTATGCTTAGTATTATTTGATGTAGCATGATTTGTTATAAACAATTGAGATTTCTTAATGTGCCTTGGATGAATCATGGGTTGTTTTAGCATATTAAAGCATAGTATAGTGGTATTCTAATTTGATGCTTTATTTGGGTTGACTTGGCGCATGCTCACACCATGTTATGACTATCTCAAGTCACCATAGCCTTTATGATGCTTTATTTTTCAACTTGCAGTATCACTTTATGCTTTGATCAATGATGTTTTGTCGCTCTGCATGATTGTGGCCATTATTGCTCACTTAGTTTGTCGCTCCCAGTCTTTTGCTAGCCTCCATAACAAAGTATGAGTTCCACTCATGCATCCAACTCCCTAAAGCAAGTTATTCCAAAGAGTCCACCATACCTACCTACTAGCTCATGCTATTCCAAGTATATTCATGCTTTTATTTATCTTCCAAATTAAACTTGTTATGAGAAAACTAGTGATTAAAGCTCTCACGAACTTGATGGCACACTTTACTTTACTTGCCTCTAATAAACTTGAACCATTGGGTCCTTTTTTGTTTCGTATATGTTTGCGCTTTATAAGTTGAAATTAGCAGAACCATGTTTCATGGGGAACGCTTTCAAAATTGCACTTGTACTTTGTACCCAGTTGATATCATGTTCATTTGCTTACGGATCCCGGCGGTGTGAAATAAAAGTGGAACTTGCAAGATCATGGAGTTTGTATGTGTGTTAGAGAAATGCCTAGGCCGCTAGCCTAAGCCATGCCTAATCATGGTGGAAACTTGCAGCATCACCATAATGAGCACTCTATGAAGCATCCTCAATAAAAACCTATGCAAATAGCAAATAAAAAGATCGCTGAGATGCTCATTGTCTGCTTGCCTTGTCATTTTGATTATGGGAAAGCTCCTGTATCATGTGCAAGGGCTACCCCGTTGGTGGTTCTTTATGATACACATGTACTTACAATGACAAGATCTTACTTGTGACTGAAGTTGAGTAGCATGAGGATCGGTCTTCGTAAGTAAGGGGCATGAGATTTCGGTTTATAACTTGTCAAGCTTATCCTCTTAGTTGTGCCACTTTAACCTTAATCACCTTAAAGATGCTTATGATAGGGGCAATGAGAGCTGAAAGCTATAAGTACCATAATTTTTGGAAGCTCTTTATGAGACTTGAATCCCTACTTCCTTTTACAAAGCCCTTTCTTCCACCATTACATTGAGTCTCCACCTTCTATCTTTATGCACCTACTTTGAGAGCATAGTGGCCATTCTTAGTTCTATGTGCATTGTCCCAAGACTAGTTGATTGATGCATACTTTGATATTGCTTGTTTTAAACTATTGTATCTAGTCACTCTTATGAACTTTGAAGGTGTCCTATGCATTTATATTTGCTACTCTATTGAGGGACAAGCTGAGTACTTTTATGCTATGTTTTCTTTATGTGAAACAAACAAACGTCTTGCAAAGCATTGTTTTTCATGAATCTTTTGTTTGTGCCTTTTCATGTTGTATCATAGTTTCTTTACTTATTGCTAGATTTTTGTCTTTCATGCTATGATTGAAGTATTATGATCCCAGCTTTGAATGTTTTACAAATACTTTGTTTAAGTCTTTGATGGAGCATGTCACCTCAAAAATTATTCTTTCTTTTTATCACTTACCTACTCGAGGACGAGCAGGAGTTAAGCTTGGGGATGTTGATACATTGCAAATGTATCTATAATTTTTGATGTTCCATGCTTGGTTTTATCCACTTTCTTGTGTTTTGTTCCAACTTTGGAGTACTTTTCAGATGATTTCTTGGACTAACCTGTTAACAAGAGCCACAGTGCTAGCTGCCTATTTTCTGCTGTTTTTGGTTCTAGGAAAGTCTGAAAATGAATATTCTCGGAATTGTACGGGACAAAAGCCAAAGTGCCTATTTTTCCAGAAGGGATCAAGTGCCAGAATACGAGACGAAGAGGGGCCAGAGGGCGGCCACACCACCTGGCCGCGCGGCCAGGCCTAGCCCGCGCCAGGGGGTGGTGTGGCCAGCCCAGGGACCCCCTCGGCCTCCCCTTCCAACTATAAGATGCCCTCGAGACGAAAACCCTAAGTACCTGATCAAAAATCCATGAAAGAGTATGTAGCCGCCGTCATCTCCATCTCTAGATCGGGAGGATCTGAAGCTGTTCCCGGCACCCTGTCGGAGAGGGGAATTCACCCTGGAGTCCTTCTTCATCACCTTGCAAGCCTCCGGTGTGATGCGTGAGTAGTTCATCCTTGGACTACGGATCCATGTAGTAGCTAGATGACTGGTTCTCCTCCTTTGTGCTTTCATGTTTAGATCTTTTGAGCTCCGTTCATGATCAAGATCATCTATTTGTAATTCTACATGTTGTGTTTGCGAGGATCTGATGGATATTGAGATGCTATTTAAGATTGATTATTGATTCTATCATGTCTTTGTTATTTGAGATCTTGCATGCTTTCCGTTGTTAGTAGCTATCTTGGCCAAGTAGATGCTAGCAACTCCAAGAGTTAGTATTTATGCTCGATAGTGGGTTCATGCCTCCGGTAATCTGGGGAAGTGATAGAAATCTCTAAGGTACTAGATGTGCTGCTGCTACTAGGGAGAAAACAACAATCCTTTGTTCATAGAACAATCGTATTGTTTACTTTACACGCAGTTCGTAAAGCAATAATCTGTTGCTTGCAACTTAATACTGGAGGGGGATCGGATGATAACCTGAAGGTGGATTATTAGTCATAGATGCAGTTGGATGGCGGTCTATGTATTATGTTGTAATGCCCAATCAAGTCTCAAAGTCGGTGTTTGTCAATTGCCCTGCTATAATTTGTTCACCCAGCATGTTATCTATCTTAAGGAGAGCCACCTCTAGTGAACTATGGATCCCGGTCCTTTACTTTACATACAATCTACAATATTTTACTGCTTTGTGTTTACTTTCTACAAACTTTTACTTCTTTCCATTCGATACGTTTAATCCTCTGTTTTCCACAAAACACGGTGAGATTGACAACCTCATCGCAAGTTGGGGACAAAGTTCTGTGGTTGTGTTGTGCAGGTCTCCACGTTGCTACTAGCACCGGTAGTGCGCCCTACCAATGCTCAGCTCGTAACACCTTTGGGGTGTTTCCTTGCTCCTACTGGTTCGATTAAACCTTGGTTTCATAACTGAGGGAAACTTGGTGCTGTGCTCATTATACCTTCCTCTTGGGGTTCCCAACGAGCTCTACATCAACCACGCACCAAGCACTTTTCTGGGCGCCATGCATTGAGCCATCAGACATCTTCATCGAAACCAAGGAGGAGACCACGTTAATCGACGATCTCCGCGAGACCTTCACTAACCTCAACCGCTACAGGATCAAGCTCAATCCGGACAAGTGCGCCTTCGGGGTACCATCTGGACAATTACTCGGGTATATCATCTCTGCGAGAGGGATCGAGGCAAAGCCGAAGAAAATAAAGGCCAAACTGGCCATGGAGAAGCCGAAGAGCTTAAAAGGCGTCCAACAGCTGGCCGGGCGAATCGCGGTGCTCAGTCGATTCATCAGTCGAATGGGCAAAAAGGCACTGCCTTTTTACCAACTCCTCCGCAAAGCTGACAAGTTCAAGTGGACAGACGAAGCACTAGAAGCATTCGAAGACCTCAAGCATCTCCTATCCACTTCGCCAGTACTGGTGATGCCTCGCGAAAAGGATCCACTACTCCTCTACATCTCCGCCACCAACCAGGTGGTCAGCACTGTCCTCGTGGTAGAGCGAGCCGAAGAAAAAATAAAGTCCACGGGGTTCAGCGCCCAGTATACTAACTCAGCGAGGTGCTCACACCAACAAAGCAGCGACACCCGCACTACCAGAAGCTGGCCTATGGCGTCTTCATGACAGCCAGGCGACTGCGCCACTACTTCCAGGAGCACCCAATCGTGGTGGTAAACGACGCCCCGCTCGGGCATATACTCAATAATCTTGACGCCACCGAACGAGTCGCACTCTGGGGAATCGAGTTGTCTCCACGAGACATCACATACGATAAGCGCGACGCGATCAAGTCGCAAGTTCTCCCGGACTTTCTCGTACACTAGATGGAGAACCAACTCCCCGACAAGCCAGATATGTCCTACCTCTGGACAATGCACTTCGACGGGTCCAAGCGAAAGGACGAAGCTAGCGCAGGTGTCATACTGACATCACCCCAACGAGACAAGATGAAATACATTCGGCGAATGCAGTTCACTACCTCCAATAATGAAGCCGAGTACGAGGCCTTAATTCATGGGATGCGGATGGCAAAAGCCTGCGGCGCCAAAAGGCTAATCATCTACGGCGACTCCAAGCTGGTGGTCAACCAAACGATGCACAAGTGCGATGCACTGAGTGACAACATGATCGCCTATCGCGACCTCTATGACACACTCGAGGGAGTCTTCGACGGCTGCGAGCTGCGGCACGTAGGACGCGAAAGCAACGAAGAGGCGGATACACTCGCCAACATTGGCTCCACCTGTGCCCCTATACCACCTGGGGTATTCCTCGAGTGCATCTGCGAGCGCTCCATCAAGCCCAAGGCTCCAGAGAAGAAAGCAAGCATGTCAACGGACTCGGGGGCTCTGCCACCTAACGAGCCAATGGCATTCGACGACATGGAGCTCGATACCGGACTCGAAGGGCCAATGGGCGTCATGATGATCAAGCCATCTTGGACACAGCCGAAGGCTGCCAGAGGACCCGACTGATGCTCAACACATCGCGTGACGATCCAAGGCATTCACCCTCATCGTCGGTGAATTATACAAACGCAGCATCACAGGAGTAGTCCAACGGTGCGTCTCCAACGGGGACGGAAGGGCCATCCTCCTCGACATACACGAAGGCACCTGTAGGCATCACGCTGGCAGTCACACCCTTGTTGCTAAAGCTCTACGAGCTAGATTCTACTAGTCCACGGCCATGCGCGACACCAAGGACATCGTCCAGCGCAGCAATGCTTGCCAGTGATTCATGGACAAACCTCACGCACCTGGCGTAGAACTCAGGCCAATACCATTGGCCTAGCCCTTCGCATAATGGGGACTCGACATGGTCGGCAAGCTCCCAAGGTCCTCGCGAGGAGGTTATGTCTATCTCTTAGTCGCATTCGACAAATTCACCAAGTGGATCAAGGCCATGCTAGTGATGAACCAATCAGGAGCCAGCGCTGTCAAGTTCTTCGAGTCCATTGTCTACCGCTTTGGGGTGACACATAGCATCATCACGGACAATGGGACAAACTTCGCCTCCAAGGAGATCCAGGACTTTGGCAAAAACCTAGGAATCAACGTAAGCTACGCCTCGGTGGCTCACCCACAGAGCAACGATCAAGTTGAATAGGCCAATGGCCTCGTGTGCAGTGGAATCAAGAAGCGACTCCTTCGACCACTCGAACAAGCCGCTGGATGCTGGCCAGAAGAACTACAATCTGTACTCTGGAGCATGTGCACAAGTCCAAACAGCGCCACAGGCTATACTCCGTTCTTTATGGTGCACGGTGCTGAAGCGGTGATATCCATAGAAGTGCGCTTCAAAGCCGCACGGGCGGTTGCGTACAGCGACAAGGAATCAAACCTCGCACTTGAAGACTCTGTCGACCTCCTTGAAGAGGCACGCGAGATAGCCGCGGAGAGATCAACGATCTACCAGCAGAGCCCCCGCAACTACCACAGCAGAAGGCTATGCCCTAGATCCTTCGTTGAAGGAAACCTGGTCCTACGACTGAAGCAACAAGGGCATCTCAATCTCGAGTCCCCTTGGGAAGGACCTTATGTGATTACAGAAGTAATCCCAGGTGGCGCCTATCGCCTTAAACATTTTGAGACCAGAGTCGCATACTCCAACCCCTGGAACGTCGCGCAGCTGCATCGTTTCTACCCCTAGTCGTTTTTACATTACAAATAAGGCTACTCGGCTAGGCTACATAGCCACACATTGTACCTCGTACTATTCTGCGACTAAATAAAGCTAAGTGCCCCAAAACTCTGTGGTTTTCCTTATTTGCTCGCAATTTCATCACTCGGGGGTTGCGCCACCCTTCACATCTTTGTTCTACGAACAAATCGTAGTATCCTGAGTAGCTGACTCAATACTAATCAAGCCCTTGATAAACACCAACCTAGTTGCAACGCACCTGACAGGTTGGCAAGGTGCTGAGATAAACACAAGTCAGGCTAACGAAAAGGAACTGCAGAGTACAACACACTCGAACAATATATAAGCTAGCAAGATCTTCATAAATAAATGGGTATTTACATACACCCAATACAATCATACGAACTTTACAACACTTATACAATTATGTGCAGGACACAAATCACGCTACTGCGGCAAGAGAAGAACGTTCGTCTGCTCCTCGAAGAAATCGACGATGTCCTCCGCTAGCTGATCAACCGCCTAATAATGCGGAACCATGTTCCAAGTCATTCCTTCTAGTGGAGGCGGCGGCCCAGCGGAAACAGAAGCAACATCTACGTCTAGACTATGCAGTCGCACCAGCGACAATGTTGCTTTAGCACCAGCTACCAACTGCTACTATACACACTCGCGGACAGGCCTCATATCCTGGAACTTCGCCAGAAGAGCCATCAAGCTTGAAGGCACCACGTCGAGAGGAAACATCGCTTCGAAAATATGCCTAAGGCACGACTGCGCCTTGTTCAGGCATTGCAGCACTCGAGAAGAATGATCCTGCAGGGTCGCCAAGGGAACTGCACGGTCGTGGTCCACCCAAAAGTACCCACTCGCTTGTAGCTGCTCCAGGGTCAGGTTGTTCATTCGAACAGCCACCAGGTCCTTCTCACCCTGTGGATGACGAGCGCTAACAACTACACCAAGCAAGTAGCAAAGTGTAAGGATAAGGCATCACCGCGATAGACTAAAGGAAAAGATAAGAAGGCAGAACGCTAACTTTTAAATTGCTCATTCAACTGCGCCACTTCTTCCAAGAGATACTTCTCGCGGGTGGTGGCCTTCTCAGCTTTCGACTTCCAAACATCCACGTTACCGCCGATGATGGGAAATTCACGCTCCAACTGCTTAATGTGGTCGCGCAGTCGCGAGAGCAATGATAGTTCCTCCACCTTTGAACATGGTTAGGCCATGGTTTCATTGGTGGGAGGAGAGTCACGAGGATCACTCAAAGGACCACTCGACGTACCCTGTCATAATCAAGCAAGAAGCAAATGAGGAACCAAGAATACATTAATAAAAGCGTGCATGCATTTAGGCACAACAAAGTTTCGACAGGAACACTCCCACAAAAGCATAGTTTAGACAAAAGGCAACTACAACTATTACAAATCGGCAACTAAGGAGCAATCTGCTTCTTCGACTTGGACTTTGACTGTAGGGGCCTCATCGAATCCGTGGCAGCCTCTGACACCACAGATTTTCCGGTAGTAGCCCCTGATGCCGCAATCTTCGCCGCCTTCTTCACTCGCTGCAGCTCCTTGGGATATTTTGCGACTGTATTGATGAGCTATGGCCCATACTTACCACAGCCAGTAGCAAAAGGAGCAAACACTACCTGTTGGCCATCCGCGTCGATGGGCATCGCCTTGGAGATCGCAGCTAGGTCCATCTCCACACCATGGGCTTGCACCATCACGAGTGCCATGGTGGTGCCGACAAACTGCTGGGAGTTCCTGAAATCCATGGGAATACCTCCAGCAAGTGATTCCACCAGGCCATCAAGATTGTCGGTCAGCCCGGCCTCTGGAGTTAAGTCCTCATGGATGCGACTGAGCACACCCTTGGCCTTCCCCAATGTCTCCTAGAGGGAGGCAGCGCGGTCCTCAACTGCAGAAACAACGTCAGCAAGGGCATCCTCGCGATGCAAAGCTTGGGCATCGAAGTCGAGGCCGGCAGAATCTGAAGGACACGGAGGTGCCAGCACAAGAGAAAGTTAATCAAGATGAGAAAAACGACACAAGTACCTGAGAGAGCCTTCGCAGTCGAAAAAAGCCGTTCCGCGAACAACTTCTCTCGCTCAGCAGCAGCAGCGCGAGGATCCCCTTCACGCTTTCATGACTCCTCCAAAGCGGTGATTGCTTCATCACGATCCTTCACCGCCGTGGCAAGCCCCTTCTCGAGGGACATAACACGGCGGAGAAGTTCATTATGCTCAACTAGAAAAGATAGGGCATATCAACATTTGAACTGACAAATTTTCATGAAGACAAAGATAAAGTCAAAAACTCACCTTCGACTACGCGATGGCGATTGTCCAGTAGGGCATGCTGTCTACCCATAGCAAGGACTTTCTCCGCAAGACGCGCAACCTCTTTCACAAGAGCTATAGCAAGGAAAACAAAGACTTAGTGGCACTCCCAAATTGCAAATTCGACTGTCAAACAGCAAAAACGACACTCACATGTTCCTCCAGGGACTCTGAGGATGTCTATCGAGCAGGCGTCCAGGCAACCATCTAGTGTTCCCCAGCATGTGGGGAACTCAAAGAATTGGCACCGGAGTGGAACGCCACTAGAGGAGAAGGAGACCATCCAGCCACCTCCTTGGCCTTGGATTCTATGACTCCGGACTCTTTCACAAATTCGACATCATCAGAAGACGTCGACGCCGCTTTACTACAAAACATGTCAAGCACCACCTCAGAAAGACAACTTCAAAAAACAAATAATACAAACTCGTAGAAATCAAGACTTACCACTCAAATTTGTCAAAATCAAAGGTGTCATTCGACGAATCCTTCGGCAGCCACAACTTTTTCCGAGCAGGAGGAGCCATAGCACGCACAGGCACGACAGGAATCGGCTCCTCCGCAGCAGCAGGAGAACCCTCCGGCGTCTTCGGAGAAGAGGCGTCAGAACCCTCACTGCGAGATAGCTTGCGAGTGCTGTGTCTGCTAGACTCGGGGGCTTCCTCCTCTTCTTCAACTGGGACGGTCGAATCCGACTCGTCCTCTTCCACCGCTTCACGCGGTATAACCCCTTCAGGCAGAGGAGGAAGGTTGGAGGCCATGCTCCAGTCCTGCAAATAGAGGATACATCATTATATATCAAGTGCTTGGTGGCAATCGACAAAGTAAGCTGCTTCGTAGAAAACTCTACCTCAAGCTGAGAGTTGGTGGCATCGAAAGGGGGGCACGACTGATTTGCCTGGGAGATCCTCCTTGGCGGTGTACTTGATCACAAGTCGCAACCTCCTATCTACCTCACCCGAAGAAATGCCCTCAGTGGAAATGCGAGTGACATCATCAGCACCAGCCCAGCGGTACATCGGGTGGGCTGTAGCTTGAAGAGGCTAGATGTGGCGGCGCAACCATGTGCGAATGAGAGCGGCACCACCCTCTTCTTTGCCTATGCAACCTTCAAGGTCACAAACACGCTGATACAACACCTTCGTTTCCTCAGACTCGCCAGGCATCACGATATTCTTCCAGGAACGCCTCCTCTTGCAAGTCGCCACAGGATGAAAGGGCGCGAGTCCAAAGTAATCTCCATCGGTTTTCTGGTCACGAATGTAGAACCACCTGTCTCTCCACCCTTGGACAGACGCGGTGAGATTGATATCAAAGTAGGTCGTGGAAGAGTCGACGTGGATCCCGTAGCCTCCTACATCATAGACTACTGAACCTGATCCTGACTGACGCTTAAGCTTAAAAAGCTTCTTGAAGAGACCAAAGTGTGGCTCGACTCTGAGCTAGCACTCGCACAAAGTAATGAAGCAGGAAATGTGGAGAATGGAATTTGAGGACAGCTGGTGTAGCTGGAGCCCATAGAAACAAAGAAGGCCCCTGACAAAAAGATGCAGGGGAAGAGAAAGACCTCGAATGATGAACGCAAGGAACATCACTCGGAAACCCAGAGGAGGACGCGGGATTACCTCATCACCAAGCACTCGCAAATCATCTTTTGTGGGCGGAAGAGCTCCATCTTGACGATGAAGGTGCAGCTCAGAGGGCTTGATGATGGACGCATGCTAGGAGCCGTTGGTGGCACGGGTGCCTGCACCCTTCTTCTTCCCAGCACCGATGGTGCTGGTGCCCACGGTGGTGGTGCCGCCCTTCTTCTTGGTGGCAGCAATGTTGGTTGCAGATCCAGCGGTGGTGCCTTCCTTCTTCTTGCCCATCTTTCGATGGTGATGAGAGCGGAGAAAGTAACTAGGGAACACACGGAGCTAGTCCAGCGCCACGAAGAGGAAGCGCACAAGGAAGCAGAGAGAACGGCAATGGCGAAGGAGGCACGAGCAAGAAGAGAGATGGGGAAAACTACCGCAGCTACGCTACTACTTAACCTCCTCGTGGATGTCATCCAACGGCCAGCAAAAACCCTACGAAACGCGTGGCGCACATCGCCATCGACACGTGGCGTAGATGAACCACGAACAGTCCCCCACTACTCCCATTACGCGCGGAAATCAAGGAGATGCAGTTAAAACAGAAGATTACACACGCCCAGTCAAATCAAAGTCAGGAAATGGGACCCACCACTCGTCACGTCCCGTCAAAACCGCTCACGCGGAAAACTGAAGTCATCATGTCGTCAGCACTGACATCATCAACTCAACCAGAAGAAGATTTCGACTACTTCAGTCCTTGCTCGAGTCTTTGACTCAACCAAGGACTCGGGGGCTACTCCCATAGGGAGCGTTGGTCGCGCACCCTACGAATATTTTTATGTAGGTGTATGAGCATTCAACACAAACCTATCACTCGAAACAATGATTCGATTGTGATTTACGGGTTACTCCCATAGGGAGCGCTGGAAGCACATTTGACTGGAACAAGCAAATAAAAGACGACAGCAGTCGCACAAAGATTTTTAGTCCCCACTCGAGTCTACGACTCGAGTAGGCACTCGGGGGCTACTCCCATAGGGAGAGCTGGTCACACACCCTATGATTATTTTTCCTTCTACATCGTACTATGTGTCAATAACATCGACACTCGAATGCCATGGCGACTCCGCCTCATTTTTCCCTGCAAAGAGACTGTGTCTCCTGGGTCACCCGTATCATCTCCGTGATGACAAAAATTTGAATGTCGTGCTTATAGCGTGAAGATAATACCTGAATAAGGCCTGGCAACACATCTTCTGCGCACTACTAGAAATATATCCGTGCCTACAGGTGCGATGAACATGCCTTGACGGACGCTTCGGGTGCCCACATTTATACACTAGAATTTGACTCATGTAAGACCTCCGCGGCCTGAGTCGAATTACGCCAGCACTTTTCAGAATTCGAGTCCGGGGACTCGAGTTTGAGTAGATTGCGTTGTTTTACCCTAAGGTAGTTAACTGATACTAATACATTGGATAAATCAGGCATGTATATCAACAATCCCTATGACACAGACAGAACACTCGAAAATATACTCGGTCATGTACTCGAAAGACTTCATAAAGTCTCCAATCGAATCTGCGATTCCACTGGACACTCGGGGGCTACTGACATGGGTATACCCTACAGGTACTCGAGCTTGGCAAATACGGTCTAGATATGGCAAAAGCCCATGGTGTTGCCAAGCCCCAATGCAGGATTCAGGTGACCCACTGACTCTTCGATTAATTGCAGCGCAAGATGAAGCTTAAGATAGAAAGTTCAAAGGGACGAACCTTAATCTGTAACCGACTCGACCTGCTACCCAAGACCCAGCCTATCTATATAAAAGGCTGGGAGGGGCGGCGAGGAGGACAATCACAACCCTAGTTTCACCGCCATCACCAGATTGCATCTGCACACCCCTGTAATCTTTGATTCCTTCGTTAAATTCCAAGAGCAGACAAGCAGGAGTAGGGACCTCTACGAGGCCTGAACCTGGGTAAACCTTGCGTCCCTGTGTTCTTGTTTGCTAGCCGACCGATGCCTCCAGCGCTCCCTCCTTCTCCAAAACCTAAGTCCATAACAATGGGCATTGACGAGTTAAACCCTCGTCACCCACAATATAGATGATTGATGCATAATGTTAGGTTAAAGGTTGTTGGTTTAAATTGTTTTTAAAGTTCTAAAGGCGTATTATAAAGTTAATAGTTTATACTTAAATTTTATTATGAATCATAATTATGGGTTTAGACTTAGTGATTAGACTTAAAGGATCCTTTTTAAGATTCTAATATTTTATAAAGACATATGATTATTTTTTATTTAAGAAATGAGCCTAAAGAATTTACAATGGAGGTATTGTTATTTTAATAATGAAGATTTACTACTTTGGAATCTTGGAATCTTTTGGAATAATCTATTTAATACTTTTCTAGTAAAACAAATTTATTTAAGATCTTAAAATGATTTTTATGTACTATCTTCATTTTATAAAATTTCACAAAGTATTACATGTCCTTAAATATTTGCTTTAAGTTTTATTTGTAAAAAAATTAGTATTTTTAGAAAATGGTAGATTTATTTTCATATACAAAAATTATTTTTATTCAATTTTAGAACTTTCATTTAGGGTTTTAGTAGCTTTAATATTGAGTTGTATTTTATTTAGCTCAAACAAGTGAATTTATATTTTTCTTTGGTAGAGATTCTTTTTATGATCATTTTGATATATATTACATATATTTTGAATATTTTTCCACATTTTTCTAGAGCCAAAATAATCTTAGGGGTATTTTTGTAATTTTTCTCTTTTTCTTTATTTCATTATTTTTGCAAGTGGTTTAGTTTATGGGTCAGCCCGACCCAACCCATCTGCCTCGATAGGGTTGGACCAACCCTGATCCTTAGGATCAGGTCAGCCCATTCGGGCCCTTTGCTCCCTAAACACCTTCCTCTCTCTCTTCTTCTCGGGCGACCTCAGTCATCATCCGATTCCGGCCGGTTCCGGCCTTCCCGGCCACCGCTATGGTACGAGATGATACAGTCGATGATGCTGCGTCATTCTACCCTACTCGATTCATCGCTCGAGTCCTCTGCTGACTGTGCTGCCATCTCCCTAGTGCCTAGGGTTTCGCCCCTTTGCCTCGATGTGGTGCTCTAGCGCTTCCCTACGGTGTTGTTATGGTATTGTGGTGGTTCTGTTCGCGTCGCCCCTCCTCTAGTGACTGCCGTGTCTGTGGCTTGGCATGGGTTGCAGCGCCCTCAGGTGCTCCCCGTGCTGCCATGTTCCTGACTATGGGTATTGAAAAGTGGATAAAAGCAAGTTAATATGATGGATCTGTTTTCAGAATCATTCAATACAAATAATGGGTTATTGATATCTATGTAGTAAATCTTGATCACCAGTTTGTCAGACCTTCACCTTGAGCTGGTACTTTCTTCTTGGACTGGCCAATGATGCAAAAAGGCTGTAGCCTAATTTCAAACAAGAATAGATACTTTCTTGGTATATTTTAATCTTGGTGATGATCTTTGCATGGGATTCCCATACAAGACTAAGAGAAAAATATACTTCTGATCCTCCTAGATTTATTCTAGTTGAAGGGTTGTTACAATGTTTTATTATGAATGATTATACTCTTATGATTCCTTGATACAAATGTTGAAAACATCTAAAGACAGATATTACATGATCTGGTGGTATTTTTATTTACCTTTCTGCCAAATATAGTTGATAGATCTGGTTGCTTAAGCTCCTGACTTGTCCTTGCTTAACACCAGCTTCACCCCCTCCTTAAGTGATCATCATGCTTGATGATCAGGTAGTTTTTGGAATGTTTTCTTGGTTTGGAACTATGGACCCTAGCTCTGGATCTCCCAAGTGCCCTTGCTGTTCTAAGTTTGGCTATGCTGCTGTGGTACTTGCTTGAGAGAGAAATATGGTTGTGGAAAGGATATGAGAGTATGGGCGTCCGGTAACTAGTGTTAATGGATGTGCTCTCCCTTTTTCTCTCTCTGGTACTATCTTTTTGTGTCGATAGAACATCTACTGCTTGCAATGAGTAAGCTGCTTACACATGGGACCTTCTTCGTTCAAGTTCCCTTACAGAGAGATATTTCTCTTGTGGATGTGATCAAAGTAAAAATAAGCTTTTACTGTTTGGCTGTTTCCTCTATTTTTTTCCCATGATCAAACTTGCATTTCTCCTTACTTTTGGTAAAACTTGCCCCTCTCAAAGCTTGTGATGGTGATATGAGGCATATTACATTAAAAGAACAGATACTGCTGGTGAAACTTGCCCCTTTTCTAGATTTAGATCAATGATGCAATTAGGCATAGCATTTCTATTCCAAGGCCTGAGAGCAATCCTAATCCACTCATCCTTCTTTCCATTATATTTCTTTTTCTTGTCTTTTTGTTTTGTTTTGTAGATATCAAGATCAGGAACAAAACCATGAAGTCATGAAGATTTAGTTCAGGCAATGTAGTTTAGGTTTTAATTTGGCAATTTTTATGGTACCTTTTACTACTCTTCAAAAGTGACTAGTATAATTTGATCTGACGGTTAAGAAAAATTTGGCCCAAGAGGCCCAACTTATAATTCCCTAGAAAAAATAGGAAGAACCCAATGAAAAAATCTGGTTTGACCAATTCGATTAGAACCGTCGCCCCGATGACGGTTGCCACAAGGACTCCATGTTCTGTGAACGAATTTTGAATGTACTCTACGAACAATTATCCACTTATTCCTCATCACGTCGCCGACAATTCGGGAAAAATTTAGGCAACGCAACAACACTGCTGAATCAAAATGAATCTAGAGTTATTCACGTCAAGAACAACACCGAATGGACAATTTCCGAAATTCTAGCAGTTCAGTTGGGAGCTTGCCCAGGGAAAGATACAGGATCGGTAGAGTCCACGATCGGCGGCCTCACGTGCGGCCGCGTCTACCGCCATCGCCGGCTCGCATGGTGTCCGCCTCCGCTGCCTGCCGCGCCGCCGATGCACAAAACAATATTCGTGATAAAGTAGAAATAAAACTGCCAGACTGATGAACATGAGCAGCAGATCCGTTGTACGGTACATAGAATAGTTCGACACCAAGAACCAATGTCGCTCGTGAGGCCAACTCCAATTGGGCAAACCTGGGCAAGCAGCACGATTCCGTCGAGACGGAATACCACTGCCGTTATGAATAAACATTGGGACCAGAAGAACATTTGGGTCGGGCCCGTCTATGGCCTGTCTACCGATTTTCTCACCAGTATAAATTGTACTAGTCTCTTTTCTAACACTAGTATAAAATGTTAGGGGCCTTTAGATTGACTAAAATGGAGGGCTATTAATCATTTGAGGGTACCATAAAAGAACTCTTTAATTTAAGATTTCTATTTGTGTTTACCATTGAAATTCTTTTCTTTGAATATTTTTTAAAGACAGTGTAATATTGTATTCTTGTAATAAAGAATTCTTTTATTTATTTCATTGTTGTAATTCCTTTTCTATTTTCCTTTTCTATTTATTTGTTTCATGGTAATTTACTTTTATTTTTTTATGTAAAAGAACAATGTAATACTACATATATATATATTAATAAATAATTCTTTTTATATCATTATTGTAATCATTTCTTTTTATCTAATTAACTAAATTTACTTGGTTTATAATATTGAATTATGGAATACCATTCCACCTTTTTTATTAATTCTTATTTGTTATAATATCATATAATATTATCCAATAATTTCCTATTATAACATCTATTTATACTTCAATATACTTTTATTTCTACTGAATTTTCTAAATCCAAATTTAAAATTCAAACTCAAGTTTGAATTCTACCCTTCCAAAACATAAAGAATACCTAAAGGTCATGTCCAAATCTATCACAAAGGTCATGTCCAAATCTATCACACGTATCCCGATGTTTCCACCAGAACAAGAGAGATCTCGATCCCTCTATAGATCTTCTAGTTTTGCGTGAAAATTCCCCTATAAATATCATTCTAAACTAATCATATATGTTGCTATTATGATGATACAAAATCCACGTATCATATGATGCTAAATCACACCAAGTCCACCATTCTAGGGGAGACTTTTGTCCAGTTTGTTCATGGTGATAACATTTTTATTGATAAATGGAATATATTAATATCATCCTTTGCACCAACAAAATATCAAGAATTAGTCAAAACATCAAAGATGCACACCCCAAAAAAGGAAAAATAGACTAGTGGTTAATCACTCGCGGCAGCTGGACTAGACCACCACCAATTATAACAATTGGACTATGTAAGTGGTTCTCCAAAAGCTAACACTAATAGGAGGCCTTGTCTCTCAAACAAAGATATGTTGTTTTTAAATTAGGATAAAATTTGAGCTCTACAGACAATGCATATAGTAAGGACGCTTTCACTATTGCTAGTAGGGGTGGAAATAAAACTCAAAGCTCGTGACCTTAACGAGTACTCGATAACTCTGCTTGACCTGGCTCGGAATCATGCACTAATGAGTTGAGCTGAGTTGGCACTTTTAGCTTGTTTAGGAAATGAGTTTAATGAGTCGAGTTGCGAGTACCCGTGAGTACTCTGTAAACTTGTTAATATCCATACATAAATATGCTAGCTCATAGATTAGGCAACATTAAAGAGAAACAAAGACTAGTAGGGCAAAGATACATGACCATCCTTGTTAAAGTCAGCAAAATATACATGAAGAGGAATATATAGATGATGGACCATTTTCTTGTACCCTTATGCTATGGTGAATTATTACATCCTCTAGTTTCTTAGTGAGCTTATCAAGCCAACTCGAGTATTTATTGAGTTGATACAAGCTGGAGTTTTCGGATCATTATGTTAACAAGTCTAGTCGAGCAAGATCGCCTACTAACGAGTATTTACAAGTTTAGCTCAATATCCACCCCTAATTTCTAGGTACAAACAATAAAGGTCAAACCTAGAGTTCTCACCCTGGACACCGAGACTTTGCATTCGAAGAGCACCACAAAAAATGAATTCCACTAGTGCTACCATCCCCATTTGCCGAGGCCGATGCTGCAAATAACCAAACACTAGGCTCACATGCATCACACCTTTGGACGGGAAAAATGCCCCACGGCAAAAAATGTACCCACATAACAGCCTATGAATTATTATCTTCATCGTATCCAATACCCCACCTCGGTCATTACTTAGCAGCCTCAAAGTTGATTTGAGTCATTGAGACCTTCTAGATTTCGAATCGTAGCCATATTAACATTCCACACCCCCGCTGACACCATGGAGAACAAGACATAGATGCTGATGTAGACATGCCCCATGCTATCGATGAATAGCGGAGTCTCGTGAGCATGATCAGATCCCAACCAATCTAGAGATCTAGGAGGGACATGCGCTTGTTGGTGTTGGAAATATGCCCTAGAGGCAAATAATAATATAGATTATTGGCATATTTCATTAAGTTCGGAAAAGGTTTTGTATCATGCTATAACTGTATTGATAGGAACGTTAATACACACGTGATATGTAAACCACCATAGTCCCTAGTGATCCTCTAGACACTGGTTCATTGGTCAATCGATGATCGACGTATCCCGATCATGGACATTTATGTTAATTGACAATGGGGACACTTCATTAGTTGAATGAAAGTGATGGACATACCCAACATAGGAATTGTAACACGATCAAGTCACAAAGTTCACCATTACAATGACTGGGAAATGTAGTAACCAATTCCTTAGACTGTGAGACCATATCTAAACACTGTCACCCGAGAGTGCCTTGATTGCATCAAACGTCACTCGGTGAAACAGTGATCATAAAGGTGTATTAAGATATTCAGAGGGGTATGTAGATCTGTATGTTTTAAGACTAGGATTTGTTCTTCCGCATGACAGAGAGATACTCTAGGCCCACTTGGAGACATGACATCCATAAAGCTGCAGCGTGTGACTAGGTCACGGGGATGGCATAGCTCGGAATGAGTAAAGTTATACTTGTCGATAATGAGATTGAACACGACATGGCCATGTCGTTGATTAGGTCTCGGACAAGTAAAGTATCAAAGTAGACTCTATGTTTAATGGTTCAACAACAAAGATTCTCGTGGAATGCAAAATGGGTCATTATGGACATCCAGGTCCCACTAATGATCATTGGTCTGAGAGGGGTCTCCACCATGTCTAGAGTGTTGCCGAACTGTTAGGGTATCACGCTTAAGGGTTTTACAACGCTCAGAGATTTTTTGGTATCATAGGAATCATCGAAGAAGAGAGAAGGGAAAACTGGAAGGGTTCTGGGAAAGTCCAGCGTGTGTCGAAAGGTGTTCCGGTGCAAGGTAATTAAATAATATGTAAATATATGTTAATTATTGAATTATACATTTATTTATATTTATTTAATAATTTAAATATGATTTAATGGGGCAGCACACTTAAATGGGCCCCGGAGAGGCCCAAGAGGGGGTCACCGCCCTAGGGATGGCCTAGGAGGGGCCACCGGACACATGTGGGCCTCCCACCACGTGGGGCCCATGTGGGAGCTAGACAGCGTGCTTGCCCCCACCTCCTCCCTTGATTAGTCCCACTTTGGGACTTTGAGGGAGGGATTACCTCCCCTCCCCCTATATAAAGGAGGGCATATGGAGGGACTAAAACACACCAATTGAGCTTTGAGGCTTCCCTCTCCAAGTCCCCTCCTCTCTCTATATCTATCTATCTCTCTATCTCTCTTGTGAGTGTGGCTCTTTTGTAAGGGATGTGCGAACGAGAGTGTTCTTCATCATGGAGCGTCGTTGTGTTACGAGGATTCTAGATCTAAAAGATCTACTTCCGCAACCTCTGCTGGATCAAGGTCTGGGAGTCGTCATCAAACACATGATATGTGTAAACTCCTACAAGGCGCTGCACTTGTGGCGCTCGAGTCGATCGAGCCATCAGAGTCAATGGAGCGAGTGGAGCTGAAGCTGGTGGAGCCGTCCAAGTTCAGAACGACCTTGAGGTCGGCGTCGGTACGAGTACATCAACCACGTTCTTCGGAACATTGAAAAAGCTTTTCGGTCTTCAAGGGTAAGTTTTTAAAATCCCCTCCCATTACTGCATTACTAATAGATAGATCTTGGCATTAGGGTTCTCGGTGCAGGAAAAATTATTTTTTCTAGCGCTAAACCCCTATAGTGGTATCAGAGCTAGATCTATGCGTAGTATTGCTAGTATCGGTAGAACACATGAGTTGTAACGTGTGGGCATTGATCTTATAGTTGTTACCCTCCCATGTGTACTTGTGCATACTGCAGAAATGCTTGATGAAGCGGCCCCAAACCGACTTTATGCGTTAGTTCGCGAGGCTGGTCCACGCTTGACATACGGCTTGTACCGTATAAGTGGATTTGGGGGTGTCTATCTCTCTCGCATTAGTTGGTACGCCATTTTCAATGGAGGGCCCCGAAAGAGGTATAGTATAGACAAATATTTACTCAACATTGTGGTTCATTCTCGTAGGTAAGAAACTGTTCTTGTGTGAAATCCCTAGCAGTCACGTAAAATATGCAAAAGATAAAGTACATACGTCTAACTTTATTTTGCAGAGGATCGTGATATGATATGGTTAAAGTAAAGGTAAAAGTAGTTTACTTTCCTATTGATAAGTTGTAATAATAGGATGGTGGCATCAAGGGCTTGGCTCCACACACCGAAGCGCACGATGGAGATCATGACATGACGATCAACGACCATGTCATGTCACACTTGTTTACATTTGATGTTTACTTGTGTACATGTGCTAGTATTAGATACTCGATGGTAGCATTAATAGGATGATCCCTTAATATAATACCAAAATTGTGTTCTCCCTTCGTGTGCACCACCAAGAATGTTCTCCGTTATGAGGCACGCTGTGATGATCGGGTGTCAGACATATCTACATTCGCACATGGTGGATGTAAGACATGTTGCATAACAAATACAGGTAAGGTTGAATTGGCGAGCCTAGCCTGTACAAACATGGCCTCGGAACATGGATGATCGAAATATTGAGCATGAGTAACATGAATGATGTGATTGACATTGGAGAATGTCTACCTTTGTAGCTATGTTGTCGATCGTGACGATGGGGGTGACATAGTGAATGGGGATCGTGTTATCACTAAAACTTCTTTAGGGATGTTTGTTTTTGTGGGAGCTCATCTAATATAATGTGATTATAATTTGAACACATATTATGAACTTAGTATAAATGTCTTTGCGAAACTTTTGTAGATCACGTCAAAACCTAAGTCTCTGTTTAGTTTTGGGGGATTCATGAAGAGTGAGAAACTCAAAGTATATGGGTCCAACTTCATAGACTGGTACCAACGCCTGAGGAATCTTTCCATGATCTATTCTATGTGCTGCGAGAACCGCTAGGAGATTTTCTAGTGGGCTTCACCAGCTTGCCCTATGATCATGATTATCGTGCCTGGCGTGACACCTTCATGATAGTAAAATACACTATGGTTCATGTCATGGAGCCTATTCTGGGAGCACGGTTCCATGATATTGAGGCCTTCAGCTTTGCCGATGGACTTCAGATGCACTTTCCATCGCAAGGCAGAATCATGGCATTTGAATACATGGATGAATTCCTCACAACCAATATGAGGGAAGACACCAGCCTAGAAGACCACTTGGATATCATGGAAATGATTCATGAGAGCCTTGTGGACATCATGGAAAACTGGGTGACAGACAAATTTGGGATAGATGTGGTGTTGCACTCGCTACCCCACAGCTACAAAGATGTCATCTTGAACTATCTTGTGGAAGGGAAAGAGTTTACCTTCCTTGAGTTCATGGCTCGAATGAGAACCCGAAATGTAGTGCCAGCTCCAAGAGCTATCATCAATAGGAAAGATATATATTTGAGATACAGAGTTATAAATCTTTAATTTTGAAACACTTATAGCAGTTTACAAAGTATTTGATAGTTGTACTATTTTGTGAAAACAGGACCCGCTGCTTGAGAAGTGATTGAAGGAGTAGGCACGACAATGCGTGTTGATGGTAAACAACATGCCACCAACGCTCTCCTTGTGAAGTTATCATTGGGATTAGAATAAATTTGTAATTGATGAGAGTGAACTACATTAGTGTGTGTCTTACATTTGTAAGACAGATATTCATATGAATTTGAGACAAATTAGTTATTTTATTCCTATGTGTAGTATATTTTATGTTCACGATTTTGATTATGAATGGATTATTCATATTTTGATCTTGATGATAGAAATTTGAATGTTTAGAAGATTGTGAAATGCCACAAGATATTCAAACTTAATAATGGCATCATTTTGAATGACACTATTGTGTTAAGTCATAATGGTATAGATGAAAGGATTCATAAGTGATGAAACCAAGGTCTTAAAGATACTTGATCTTTTGACACATACAAACCATGCCCCTATTAGGAAAAATGACTAGAACTCCACATTCTAGTAAAAATGAGTGTGTGTTGAATAATTGGATATATTACATGATGATATGTTGAATTGTTCAAGAAATGGTGGATATCGTTTTTTGTAAAACTTCATTGTGAATCTAAGCAAATAAATGTATTCTCTGAATGAGACATAAGTCTCAAACTATTTGTTATGAATAAAGAATTTCAGAGTGAAGAAGAATATTGAATTAACAAGAAGACGAGTATTTATGATTTGATCAAAATTACAAGTATTTGAGTTGGGATTCAAGCATATAAGACTTGTGAAAAGTGTTCCACAAATTACAATGCTAAGAATATGTCAATGTGTTGACATGTATAAAGAAGTGTAATCATACCATATTGGATATTGTATGGTTTAAAGTAATCTCTTGTCGAGTTAGCGTTAGTATTTAGAGAAGATAAATTAGAATAGCAAACCCTTATTGTATAAAGAATCATCAAGGATTCATGGAAACAACATCATAAGTGTATGGCACAATGTGGTTTCTAGAAATTCTAGAGTTATGTGATAATTCAGAATTAGAACGAATAAAACTTTGTAGTGTGTTCCTAGGAAACTAAGAATACATATTCCAAAACTACAACCAAAGGGGACAATTATTATTGCTCAAAGTGGTAATTTATCGAGAAGAGTTTCACAATAAAAGAGTTGATGGATAAAGGTGAAAGCTCAAATAAGGTTGAGAACCTTGCCTCCAAATGTCAGAGTAGCACAACGAATTGATTCCGAAACAAAACTCTACAAATAGTGGAGAAACTAATGATAATGACAAAAAATTTAGTGGGAGCTTTTACTAAAAGAATGTAGGATTCATGTATAAGTTCTGTCTCATTGCAGAATCGAATTCATGATTCACTTGTCATGTTAACCAAACAATGATATACCTACGAACTAGGAAGAAGCGATGGTGAACCCAAGTATGAGAAATGACTTCGAGTCATGAAATACTATACAATAAGTTTCATTCAATATGGTGAAGTAAAATGTTACTTGATATTATCAAAGTAAACATGTTACTTGATCTTCCAAAGGGACTGTCAGAGTAAATGATTATGGGGCAAGGTCGAAAGTATTCGTGCCTCTGTGCCCAAGTTCATAGACTCTCTGGGTGAATCTCAAGGAAGAAATGAAACTTAAAGTAAGACGTAAAGCTTGATTTATGTCAAGAAATGTTTTGAACAAATTCAAATGGTTGACTACAATGTGTAGCAATGCTTAAGTCAGACAAATGGAATCTTGTAGCTGGAATTCTAAATTTTATTAATGATCAAAGGATTTTTGGATTGTGCCTAGAATATTGAGAAGACCCGCATTTACAATAAACTGAGTGGGAGCTAAGAGAGTTCCATACTATTATATATAACTAACATATTTGGGTGGGAGCTTGATGAAGCATTCATATATGTGATTGACATATTGTGAATGGTATTGTTGGTAGTAGTAAATATTAGAGAATATTAAGTGGATGATTGAACATTGAAATCTATGAAGATAGATTGATATGTTTAATAGTATTAAATCAGAATGTTTTTCCTGATCGGTAGGATCCTGAAGTAGTTCAAAATGGAACAAGTTAAGATGGAAGTTCTTACTTGTCTAACTAGGCGAAGCATTGAGACTGTCTCAGTACGATAATGGTTAAAAGAAGGAAAAGATGTGTAACATCTACTATGCCTCGGTCATAGGTTCCATCTTGTAAAACCATGTTGAATACTCGACATAATATGACCCAAGTTCTTAATAAAAAGATCATATTCCGAAATGATATCCAAGTGAATCACTGAACAAGAAGTTAAGTATAGTCTTTAGTGTGTAGAAAGAGCTGAAGGTATACATCTGATCTGTAAAGGATGGTGAACTTGATCATAAAAGGGTTACGCTTGGAAGTTCCACCCAACCTAGATGATTGGAGTTATCACAACATTGAGTGCCTTAGAATAAGAGAAGCGTGGTTAGACATCAAAGTGGAATTTATTGCACTTTCGATAAGATTTGCATTGACATAAGTAGTATATGATTACTTCAAAGGTAAAATATGCAAAGTTATGTCGGGGGAAGTCCATCTTCCCACAGAGTGTGTTCCTAATGCTCATGACAATGAAAACGTTATCTTTTGATTGACTAATTGGATGTCATGATAGAAGGAACAAAAACATCACTCCGTCGCCAAAGCACAAATATTTATACCGCAAGATTATCATGTGATGATAAAAGAAGAATGTAAAATTAGATGACATTAAGAATTTGCAAATACATGAGGATCTACATAGTACAACCCATAGAAAAAACCTCTTCCATGAGCAAGAATGATCAGAACACCAAAAATGTTATGGTGTAATGATTTGCAGCTAGTTTATTTGTACTCTAGCGCAAGTGAGAGACCGTTGGAATATTCCCTAGAGGCAAATAATATAGATTATTGACATATTTTATTAAGTTCATAATAGGTTTTATATCATGCTATAAATGTATTGCTAGGAACGTCAATACACGTGTGATATGTAAACCACCAGAGTCCCTAGTGATCCTCTAGACAATGGTTCATTGGTAAACCGATAATCGACATTTCCCGATCATGAACATTTATGTCAATTGACAATGGGGTCACTTCATTAGGTGAATTAAAGTGATGGACATACCCAACACAGGAATTGTAACATAATCAAGTCACGAAGTTCACCGTCACAATGACTGGGAAACGTAGTAACCAATTCCTTAGACCGTGAGACCATATCTAATCACTATCACCCGAGAGTGCCTTGTTTGCATCAAACGTCACTCAGTGAAACGGTGATCATAAAGGTGTCTTAAGCTATTGAGAGGGTATGTAGAGGCGTATGTTTCAAGACCGGGATTTGTTCTTCCGAGTGACAGAGAGATACTCTGGGCCCACTCAAACACATGACATCCATAAGCTGCAGCATGTGACTAGGTCACGGGGATGGCATAGCTCGAAATGAGTAAAGTTATACTTGTCGGTAAGGAGATTAAACATGACATGACCATATCGTTGATCAGGCCTCGGACAAGTAAAATATCAAAGTAACAAAGGGAATAGGACTCTATGTTTAATGGTTCAGCGACAAAGATTCTTGTGGAATGCACATGGGTCATTATGGGCATCCAGGTACTGCGGATGATCATTGGTCGAAGAGGGGACTCAACCATGTCTGGAGTGTTCTCGAACCATTAGGGTATCATGATTAAGGGTTTGACAATGCTCACAGATCGTTTTGGTATCATAGGAATCACCGAATAAGAGAGAAGGGAAAACTGGAAGGGTTCCGAGAAAGTCCGGCAGGTGTCCGAAGTTATCCATAAGGAGTTCCGGTGCAACATGGATTAAATAATATGTTAATTATTGAATTATACATTTATTTATATTTAATTAATAATTTAAATATGATTTAATGGGGCAACTCACTTAAATGGGCCTCCGGAGATGCCCAAGAGGGGTCGCCGCCCTAGGGATGGCCTAGGAGGGGCCGCCAGCCACATGTGGGCCTCCCACCATGTGGGGGGCTGGCTAGCGCGTCTTCCCCCACCTCCTCCCTTGATTAGTCCCACCATAGAACTTTGAGGGAGGGATTACCTCCCCTCCCCCTATATAAAGGAGGGCATATGAAGGGATTAAAACACACCAATTGAGCTTTGAGGCTTCCCTCTCCAAGTCCCCTCTCTCTCTCTCACTCCCTTGTGAGTGCGGCCCCGTTGTAAGGGCTGCGTGAACGAGAGTATTTTTCACCGTGGAGCTCCGTCGCTCTGCGAGGATTCCAGATCCAGGAGATCTACTTCCGCAACCTCTGCTGGATCAGTGTCCAGGAGTCGTCGTCACACACCGGATGTGTGTAAACTCCTACGAGGCACTACACTTGTGGCGCTCGAGCCATTCGAGCCATCGGATTCATTGAGCCGGTGGACCTGAAGCTGGTGGAGCCATCTGAGTTCAGAACGACCTTGAGGTCGGCGTCGGTATGACTACATCAACCACGTTCTCCCGAACGTTGACAAAGTTTTTCGGTATTCAAGGTTAAGTTTCGAAAATCCCCTCCTGTTACTGCATTACTAATAGGTAGATCCTGGGTTCTTGGCGTAGGAAAAATTATTGTTTTCTGGCACTAAACCCCTACAGTTGGTGTATACCGCCGGCGTAGAAGTCCGAAACTCGTACTCGTTGACGAGCCTCGGCTCCTAGGCTACACCCACGTGTAGAGGCGCAAAGGAGTCACCGGGCCTAGCCAGCACATGAATCAACGCAAGCCAGATATAAAACAGCTGGCTAGGGCCGGATCAGAGTCTACTGACGTTGGCCATAATGAGGCTGGCGTGTAATAGTAGAAGGCGAGGTGGATGGAAGGAGACCACTGGGACTAGGGATGGCACCTGCCGGGTTCGGGTCAAGGCCCCATACCCGCCCCCGCCCCATTTTCCCTGCCCGTGACCCACCCCGATTATGCCGCCGAGTCTAGAAATCCACCAGACCCACCCGGCCGGGTATGAGGACGCGACGGGGACCCGCCAAAACGCGATGCAGAGGCCCCCCATGGCCATGGCGCAGCCTTTGAGAAGGGCACCGGTCGAGCCGTTGTGTGCCGATGGCGAGGACGATGACGAGGATGCTGCCCATGGTTGTTGTCGACGGCGGGGACAAGGATGTTACCGACAGTCGCTGCCGATGGCAGGGACGAGGATGCTGCAGTAAGGATGGAGCGGGGGTCGGCACTGCGGCGGGCGTCGGCGGCGCTCTGCGCAAGGAGTGGTGATGGGACGTGATGCGTGCGGCATGCCAGCGGCCGTGCAGAAGAAATAGTGGGGGAAGGCAGAGAGCGGTGGTGGGGATGTGGGATGGGATCATAGGGAAAACTGGGGGTGGGGTGCATTGGGGCGTTTTGGTCTTCTTAGGGCTTGTTTGGCAGAAGGGGAACCCAGCTTTTTCCCAGGGAAATAAATCCACGAGTAGGTAGGTGGGGAATAAAATCCTGATGATTTAAACTGTTTTCGTGGATTCCCGGTCGGGATTTGATTCCAGGGGATAAAAATCCTGGGACATCCAAACAAAGCCTTAGGGTGGCATCGTGGGAGGTCTGGATGGGGCTCTTAGGGTTTGACTCAATACCACACCGACATGTGGGCCAGTCCTCAAGTTTTAGCGGGTCTGCGGGTACGGGTTTGCCACCCCAGACCTGCACCCGCTAGACCCGACGGGTCTAACTTTTTACCACTAAGAAGCCCCGCAGGTTTAATTCTTTACCAGACCCTCCCGTTTAGAGCGGTTTTCCATCAAGTTAGTGGGTATCGGGTCCCATTGCCATTCCTAACCGGGACTGAAAAAAGAAAGGGAAAAAGCTTATTAGGGGCGGCTGAGATATAGTTTGAAAAGGATATACAGTGGTGCATGAAGGGAGGTTCGGGCTGTCACCGTATAGGAAGGGCCACCATTCTCTCAAGTTGCGGATTTGTACAACTATACTGTGCCCAGTTGCCCACTGGTACGTGTATCGATCGTTCACCTTACCCCTTTTCTTTCATCGACGGGATCAAAACAAATTAATGCGCGGGACTATGACTCTACAAGATATGCTACCTACCTTTCTGCTCGTGTGGACGAAACGCAGAGAATTCCACCACGCACCACCTTGTTTGCACATAAACTGCAACTAGACGCCATGTTTTGTCAGATAGTGTTGAAACAGCCAAGATAGGCCAATTACTAGCAAGAGTATACCAACTTCCTCCGATCCAAATTAATGGACTTAGATTTATATAGATTTGAACGTATCTAAATTAATGGATTTAGATTTGTCTTAGTTAGGTCATATTTTTGGATTGGAGAGAGTATTGAATTGGTGACGGCGATCTCATTTCTTGGATAATCTTATTCACACGTGTGGCGTCTACCAGTGTTGACGCTCCCGGTTGTAGTACACTACAATGACCATCACAATCTCGAACGAGTCAGGGGGAGACTTGGACTCCAACAATTTCTTACCAGGGAAGACTTGGATTCTAAGACTGGGAGCATCTCCACTCGGCCTCCCTATATAGGTTACGACGGCAACAATTTTTAGCCCATACAGGAAGACGCCGACTATTTTCTCAATTTAAGGGAAAGTGTTCCCAGTCACGCTCCCCCAATTATATATTCAATTTATTTCAACTATTCAAATACATAAATAAAAACGAAGGGTGATTCTGCATTGCCAATGCCGCGCCATCCTAATCAACTATGCTTCTTTCACCGCCGTTTTCGCTATCGGCGCTGTCCGTCGCATCATCGTCCACCTCCTCCATATCGGAATCGAGGTCGGCGATCCCGGCGGCCTTCGCTCTCCTCATGAATTTTTTACGGCACGCCACCTCGGCTTGACGACGCGCATCGTCGTTAGCGTTGTAGATAGTATAGAAGCGCCCCCTTTCTCCGGGGTTGCGCAGATCCGAGTGGAGCTGCCGCCGGTGACGTTGGCATAGCGCGAGCTCCTTCTTTCGCTCCTTCTTGAACCGCTTCGGCCGGGCGCGTACCGGGCCATCGCGCCCTCTTCCCCTCTGGCAGCTTGCGACGGCACTCCTCTATCTGCATCGCCAACTCGACGCCATAGGCACACCAGCGTAGCTGAACTCGAAACCGGCTGGAAGCCTCCCGCGCAACGGCGCGAGAATATCGTAGTGGACGAACATCACGGCCTCGTAGAAATTGAGTTTGGATCTCTCCATGATAGCGGCGGCGAGAGAAGCGAGGGAGGAAGGGACGTCTACATATAGCGAGGAAGGGCGGGAAGACGGAACGGAAAGCGGCGAAAAGGATGTGAACGAAACTTTCTTCCTATAACGCGCCTTCAGCCACCGCTCGAAACAATAGCCCCACCGCCGCAGTTACACAGAGCTTCTCCAATAGCTCACTGGGTGCAGCAGGGGAGCAACGTGAGATCCGTAAACGAATTGCATGGTGGGTGGATCGTCTCCCAGTCACCAAAAGGATGACGATGGGGCCACTCGGATTTTTTCCCTCATAGCTACTTAATCCGTGCTATAATATAGAATGTTTTGGCAAGCTAATTTGGCATGTACTTCCTCCCTTTCAAATTATAAAATGTTTTAGCTTTTATGAATATAAAATGTTTTATCTTTTATGAAACGAATGTACTTAGACGTATTTTAGTATTAAATTCACTTTGAATCTACACACTAAATGATGCTAGATACGGAAACTAAAATATCTTAAATTATGAAACAAAGAGAGCAGTAGTAACTAGCAGACCGTCTCAAAACAAAATGCAACGACTACGACTCTACAGACACAGATCTACTTGTTCGCTGTCTCCTAGTTATCGGATGGAAGTCATGGCACCCACCTTGCATGCAATATAATGCTGGCCGCCAAATTTTGTCAGCTTGTGTGGAAAAGTCCCAGAGGTCAAGCAAGAACTAGCGATACGTACTTGGGTTATTGGGTGCATGCATGCCAACAAATTAAGTGGTCAGGTTTCTACGGCGTGGTGTCATTCAGACGTACGTTTTGTGTACTAGTGTTGACGCTGCCGGCTGCAATAGATGCCAACGACCATCACAATCTCGATCGAGTCACAGGGTAAGACTAACTAGCTTGGACTCGAGAACGGTTTCGGCTCAATCCGTCTGTCTGTCCGCGATGGCGTATATTATCCAAATCTACCAGAACAAATCTGGATTTTTTTGTCGTCTGGTTTGCAGCGTTCTAGTTCGTCTGTCAACGAATCGCATTTTGGTGAGCAGCGTTATAATTCTTCTGCCAGTGATCTGAAGTTTGGTTCATCTGCTGTTCCGGTGAGTCAAGTAGTGTCTTCATCAGCTCTGGTGCCGGCGATGATCCATCTTTCGGCTCTGTCAGTTAAGTGCGCGCGCCTTCCAGACTTACACTGGAAATGTGTTACATGCATTCCGGTCATTCCGCCGAGGGATCTGATTTTTAAAATATTGGACAGTGCTCTCTTCCACAATATAAACTTTTTAGCAAGCCGTTCTATCTACGTTCTTGAGGGTCATCCCCAATTCATGAGTGTCATAGCCAGACCAGATCTACTCACGTCCCTGGACGTGCCATATATTTATATATTTAGCTAACTGATGAGCTTCGCCATTACAGTTACCGTTTTCATAATAAAAAACAGTTTCTTGCTCCGAACAAGCCTGAGCAACATCCAGATGCAACCTAATAATGACCCTAATAATAACGCAACACACAACTGGCGGGAGCCAAAGAAAGAGAAAAAATAGCACAGTCCGCTGGGATCTCAGCACATGAAAGCCCAAAGAAAAATAAAAAAAAGACGGCAGAGTTAGCCTGGCAGCACGGTGGACGCCTAGGTCACTTGCGGTCAGGGGCCGAGAAGAGATGTGCCACCGCTCTCAGAGACTGGATGGTGCCGTCCAGGTGCTCCCGATCCTCGCTGTCTAGCTAGCGGGTACCACTGCTACTGGTAGGCGAGCAAAGAAAAAATGGAGTCAGAAGCACGGCTAGGGAAGATCCGCTATCAATCACCATCTTGTTTCACATATTCCATAAGGTCTAGTCTAAGGACACAAACACTAGCCAGAAGAGGCGGCACCTCCTTCCAGTACGGTTTGCCTAAATTTTTAGGAACTCCCCGAGGTCCTCGGCCTTCCATGCAGGCCCAAGGGCTTCTCGGACAAAGTTCCACAGAAACTGAGTCGTAGAACAGGTGAACATAATGTGGGCACACGTCTCCGGTGTCCCACATAGTGGTCACTTGCCATTGCCATGGCCATTGCACTTAGCCACTTCTACTTTTTGAGGGCAGACCGTCGTGGAGAAGTTGCCAAACAAAGATACGAATGCTAAGGGGAAGCCCTTCCCAGAGGGGGTGGTCCAACCTAGCTCAGGGCCCTGGAAGAGGGCGTGGTACACCGAGCAAACTGAGAACTCTCCCGCCGAGGTCAGCTTCCATGAGACAGAGTTCCTCTCAAACGAGAGGGACTCTAGGGAGGAGGCCCTCAATCTCTGGTAATCCGCGGCCTCAGCCAGGCTAAAGGTCCTACGGAACTATATGTTCCATCGTCCCTCTCGGAAGGCCTTGCCCACCAGCATCAAGAGGAGGCACTAATGGCGAACAGGACATGGAACTCCTCACAAAGAGGGGAATCCATCAACCACAGGTCTACCCATAGAAGCACCTCTGTCTCATCGCTAATAGTAAAAGCGGCTCCCCGCTGAATGAACTTCTTGATGTCCTGAATGGATCGTCACAATTGGGAGCCCTCTCGATGCTTGCATGATAACAAGGGTGGCCCCGGATGTATTTAGCTTTGATAAGTTGCAACCATAGACCTCATCCCTAAGGATACGCCATACCCATTTCATCATCAGGACCACATTGAAGCAGTGCAAGTCAAGAATACCTATGCCCACAAGAATCTTGGGGGCGCAAATTTCAGCCTATTTAACCATATGGGCATCATTGTCATTGGCTCTGGGCCCGTCAGGACATCCCTGGTGCCAACAGGCAGACGTTGTGGCGGGAAGGGGCGGGGGTGGATGGCACGGGGCCCTGGTGTGCCGCATCTTGGTGCTAGCCAAGGGGGTGGAGTCGACCATGTATGACACCAGGGCACCAGGGTCAGGCGTGTCAGGTGCCAACGCGTAGCACACCACCCCCGGAGACCTCGGGAGGTGTGGGAGTGTACCTCCATGCCCATTCCCCCGAGATCTCCTATGGGGGCGACTGAGAGGCCGCGAGGGTCATCGTCCCCCCAATCTGAGTGAGGCCGAGGTTAGAGCCATACTGGCGATGTCAAAGTCGATGGTCACCTGGGGGTCATGGTTGTAGTAGCGCAGGAGGTCCACCGGGGCCAGCTTGCTGGTGGGCACCACCTTTGAAAGAACGGACCACCTCCCGAGGCCCCGGCCAGGGTGGACGAATGCGACTGACCCCCACCCGTGCCCTTGTACGGCTGAGATGGCGGTGGGTGGGCTCAACCGTGGTGGGAGAGCTATCCTCAACGCCGGACTTCTCCTCCGAGATCCACATATGCTCCCTGTCCTGCCCCCGCATCATCATCAACAGTGGGAGGGGAGGAAGAGGAAGTGCTGGAGTGCCCCACAATCTCGTTGAGAACCAACAGAAGGTCCCTGCCCGATGGCCGAAGAAGAAGCGAGGAATTGACACCGGGAACACTGAGGGGTCTGGTCATAGGAGCTTCATCCGGACCGCCCCCATCCCTAGGAGGGAGGACGGGTTGACCTCCTAGAACTTTCCCATTTTCTGGGAGATGAGGTCCATGATCTCCAAGGTCTTGGCCTCAGTCGGGACTCCCCGAAGGCGAACCCAAACCTCGGAGATCATGGAGGTTGATTCCTGATCTGCTGACGACATCTTGATCGAGACCTTCAGCTTGTTGATGGGAAGGGTGAATGATGAGCTATAGGGATACGCACTGGACCGGCCACTCATGGCCCGGTAGCACCTCGCAGAGCTCGGAGTGGATCAAGTCCTCCGTGATCTCAACCATGAGCGGGGGGTCCTGGGCAGGGAGGACGGTCATCATCGCTAGGGTCTCTGGGATAGTCATCTGGACCCCGCCTGACATGGGTATGCCCTACGGGTATCCATTATTAGCCTATGTGGTTCGGCCCAAGATAAGCCCACGGTATAAATAGAGCCCATTAAGATTCAGGGTGACCCAAGCCCATGAAGGCGCGACTCCTTGGAGCGTATGGCGAAGAATAGATAGGAAGTTTAAAGGGTAAAACCCTAATATGTAACCAACTTGCTTTGCTATCCTGACACCTAGCCTCCCCATATAAAGGCCAGGAGGGATAAAACATGGAGGACATCGCCAAACCCTAGTTCATACACCGCCAGATTACATCTGCACACCATCGCCATCAAGTCACCCTGTAAATCTTCGTCCCCTCAATAATCAAGAATAGACAAGAAGGAGTAAGTTTTTCCCTCTGGGGGCCTGAACCTGGGTAAACTTCGTGTCCCCGATTTTCTTACTTGTTAGCCGAACGAAGCTTCTAGCACTCGCCGCTTCCTCAAACCCAAGTCCATCAACCATGGGCATTGACGTGTTAACCCCACGTAATTTGGCACCATCTTGTGGGAAATTGGAGCACTGATGTTGCGGCTTCGACAGCCCCATCACCCACGATCTACAAATCCTCCGCGGTGGAGAACCACCTCCTCTTCGTCACCTTCGACTTCACCATCCACTCGTCGGCAGCTCGTCCGGCCTTCAAGTCCGTAGGAGACGGAACTAGCATGATGATCAAGAGCCTACGCTTCTAGGTCGGCAAGATCGACACGCTTCGCTTCCCCAATCAGTCACTGACACCGTCAATTGCACCCGCCTCGTGGTTCCGACCATCGATTGGCACACTGAGCAAGCTCAAGGCTCCGGCATCAACCTATGACACGGAGAGAAAAAATAGTTGCAACTCCGATCTGTGTGATCCATCGTCAGAGCACGACATCTACGGCTTCGAATCAGAGAGTTGCGGGAGCAACGGCTTCCCTGACCACTACATATGTGTCGTAGATACCTTCGATCCGAATTCACGGATGTAGTATATTAGCTTTTTCCCTAGAATACCTAGGTTTAATCGAACCTTGGAAAGCAATGCTAAAAAGAAATAAAAAGGACACGTCTACAAGACTTTGTTTCTCTATTTTACCTTTGTTTACCGGACCAATCTAGTTTACTTTTATAGTGGGTTGAATCAATGGATGAAGATAGGCCAGGGTTGAAGGTCCACCTGCGTCTGCATATCATATGGGATAAAAGATAATAATAACCACACTCATGTGTAAAGTTTTAATAGTGACAATCTCTTGTGGGCAACTGATACGTCCATAAAATATCTATAATTTTTGATGGTTTTATGCTAATAATATGCTTTTGACACTCCTTTTTTATAAAGTTTATGATTTATTTGGACTAACCTACTAATAGTTGCAAAAGTGCACAATGTTCTTGTTTTACACTTTGATGTGTAGGAATTATCAAGAATACAAGTGGAAACCTTGTTGGAGTCAAATTGAGATATTTCGAAAAATTTGTCTCATAACTCCTTTTGAAGATGGTCAAGTTTCGGATCGAAGACGGCATCAAATGGAAAAGTCTTCAACTAGAAAGTTGTTGGAAATTTTGTGAAAAACATTCTGGATATAACATTTAGCTGATTCCGAGTCTAGACGGGCCCGCTAGGCCCGATTTACTGCAGCCCCAAGATGGGGTGACGGGAATCCGATAAGCTTATACATAAAGGGAGGAAACCTAATTCGCCTGAGGCATATCCACCCGCGAATTTGCAGACACCAAAGCCACATTTTTGCCTCCCTCATGGATCCCATCTCCTTGGGGGAGGACTCCCAAGAAGCCATGAAGGAAGGGGGCTAAGGGGTCGTGGTCCTCCATGATACCGGCGGAAGGGAAGGAGTCCCCTACCGCCGCCGCCACCCTCTTCACCATCTTCACCGCCATCTCCATAACCTAATCCTCCTAGTATGCAGTGGTTCATCCTCCCACACACGCCTGTACCATCCTATGTAAACATGGTGTTTGATGCTACAAGTTATAATCCTATGATCTATGTCATGTTTGTGTACTTTCTTTGTTCTTAGATTGAATGGTTGAACGTCTTTGGTTCATTAGAGTTGTATGTTGATATGGTACAGTCCTTTGGTGTCCATTGTATTTGTGCATGCATGGATTAAACATCGTAGGAAGGGGAAGTTCTGTCGGAGTGACAGAAACCTGAGAACGAGAACCGGAACGTTGCACGCATGGGAGTAAGAGGACCATTAAACTTAAGGCTATGGTTGGGGAAACCTTAATGCATTGTTAGTAGTTACGGTTGTTTGCTAACAATCCAATCATATAGTACATGTAATTCCAAGTAGTGAAGTGCATGTATATTTAGCCTCTCCCACATAGAAAACTGCATCGAAGACAATGAACCCAATTTATTCACTAATTAAACTTGGACAAAGCCACCACAATTACCACCACTATTCCACACTCATGGTTCGGTTAGTTTAGTGTATTTTATTGCTGCAACAACTAACTTTAGTTTCTTGTTATTTATTATCATGCAAAGCTATCTCTAGTACTCGTATTGTTGCTCTAGTTTTATTTCCTAGATAATGCAAACGTTTAGTGTGCGTAGAGTTGTATCAGTGTTTGATATAACTTGAGAGAACATTCATCCTACCTTTGGATCCTCGTTGGGTTCGACACTCTTACTTATTGAAAAGGCTACACACGATCCCCTATACTTGTGGGATATCAAGACCTTTTCTGGCGCCGTTGCCGGGGAGCAATAGCGTGTGGGTGAATATTCTTGTGTTCACTTGTTTGCTTTATCTCTAAGTAGTTTTTACTTTTAGTTTTAAGTTGTTATCTATATTAGTATGGATAGGGAATGCGAATTAGAAAAAAATTAGTTGTACTTGTTACCTAAAAACAGTTTCAAAAAGGAAAGTGATTGGAAAGATGAGTAATGGTTAAGTGGAGGTCGACCTTGAACACTTGTGTTCATGCCTATGAAACCAAAACAAATCTTCCCATGGAAGCTTTTCAGCTAAAAACTTGTAGGAATGCATGAAGCCTTGAAAAAAATGATATTTCTGGTATTGATCTTAATGCTTATTCATTCGAAAATACTTGAATCTTGCTCCTAAGCCTAGCTGAAAGGCGATAAAGAAAAGCACTATTGGGAGATAACCCAAATTATTTTTATTTTCAGTAAGTTTTCTTTGTTGAGTCTTGGAAGTTATTGCTTCAGTAATAACCTCTCCTTATCCTTTTTGTGTGGTTTTTGTGCCAATAATAACCTCTAATGAGAGAGAAGTAAGACTTGGGAAAGTTGATATCCCTAAACAGATTTTTGTACTTCACTGTAAAAAATCGTGAAAAATCCCTATATGTCGGATTGAGCTGTAATTTGTTGTTCTTATGCCCCAGGTTATTATCTAAATTTCATTAGTTTATCACTTTTGGATTTGAGCAACATAAGGTCTTCGAAAAAATCGGTTTTACCTGCTGGTATGTTTCGACAGATATCTGCCGTTATTTGCATTTGCCTCTTAAAATCTCTTTCTCCTTGAGTTCTTGCCAATCACTTGAGATTTTAGAAGGAATTGCTACAGTAGCTTGTGTTTTAATGAAAGTTTTACGTGTGTTGAAACTAAACCCAAAGACTTATTATCTTGAATACACTAATGTTGCTAATCAAGATTGTATGAAGGAATTTTTCAAGTGTAGGGAAGAACAATGTGATGAGATGAAGTATGGAAAAAAGCTCAAGCTTTGGGATGCCACCCGTGTCACCCCAAGAAATATTCAAGAATTACAAGCGTTAAAGCTTAGGGATGCCCAAGGCATCCCCTTCTTCATCAATAAAAATTTCAAGTTTTGTTCCAAACACTTCATTTTATTATTTCATGCACGGTTGTGTTGTTCTTGGAGCGTATTCGTTTTATTTTTATTTTTATTTTGTTTGGTTTTCTTAAATAAATTGGTTGGACTCCTGCATTCATATGATGTTTCAAATAAGTTGATTGGTTGGAAAAGAGTAGGAAACTTCATGCTTATGAGTGGTACAAAAGGAGCTTGTCTTGACTGTGGCCTAGACATTATCATGTCATGTTGGATGTTGCTTTGACTTTATGCTTAGTGATTATTGCTGTAGCATGACTTGTTCCAAATAATTGAGATTGCTTAATGTGCCTTGAAAGAATCATGCGTTGTTTTAGCATACAAAAACATAATATTGTGGTATTATCCTTTGATGCTTTATTTGGGTTGACTTGGCGCATGCTTACACCATGTTAAGAATATAAACAAGTCACCTTAGCCTCTACGATCATTTAGTCTATGACTTGTAATATCACTTTATGCTATAATTAATAATGTTTTGTCGCTTTGCATGATTATGGCCATTATTGCTCTCTTAGTTGGTCGCTCCTAGTCTTTTGCTAGCCTCCACATGTACCAAGTATGAGTTACACTCATGCATCCAACCCGAAATAAAACCCAAGTTGTTCTGAAGAGTCCACCATAAATTCCTATGCATGGTGTGTTACACCATTCCAAGTATATTCATGTTTTTATCTACCTTCCAAATTAAACTTGTTATGAGAAAATTAGTGATTAAAGCTCTCACAAACTTGATGGCACACTTTACTTTCTTGCACTTAATAAACTTGAACCATTGTGTCCATCTATGTTGCGTATATGCTTGCGCTTCATAAGTTGTGAATTAGCAGAACCATGATGTCATGGGAAACGCTTTCAACATTGCACTTATTATTCAGTTGGTATCATGTTCTTTTGCTTATGGATCCCGGCGGTGTGAAATAAAAGTGGAGCTTGAAAGCTCATGGAGTTTGTATGTGTGTTAGAGAAACACCTGGGTGGCTAGCCTAAGCCATGCCTAATCATGGCGGAAACTTGCAGCATAACCATAGTGTGCATTCTATGAAGCATCCTCAATAAAACCCTATGCAAATAGCAAATAAAAAGATAGTTGAGATGCTCATTGCCTGTTGGCTTGTCATTTTGATATGGGATTGCTCCTGTATCATGGGGCAAGGGGTATCCCATTGGCGGTTCTCTATGATACACATGTACTTACAATGACAAGAACTTACTAGTGACTAAAGTTGAGTAGACTGAGGTTCGGTACTCGTAAGTAAGGGGCATGAGATTTTCAACTTATAACTTGTCAAGCATATCTTCATATTTGTGTCACTTTAACCTTAATCACCTCAAGATGCTTATGATAGGGGCAATGAGAGCTGAAAGCTAATAAGTACCATAATTTTTTGGAAAATCTTTATGAAACTTGAAATCTCTGCTTCCCTCTGTGAAGGGTCTTTCTTTTTACTTTTATGTTGAGTCTCCATCTTCTATCTTTATGCACCAATTGAGAGGGCATAGTGGTCATTCTTAGTTTAATGTGCATTGTCCCAAAACTTTTTGGTTGATTCATAACTTCGATATTACTTGTTCTTAAATTATTTGTATCTAGTCACCCTTATGAACTTTCAAGGTGTCTTATGCATTTATATTTTGCTATACCATGAGGGACAAGCCGAATACCACTCTTTATTATGTTTTCTATATGTGAAACAAACAAATGTCTTCCAGTGAATTGTTATTCATGATCTTTTGTTTGTACCTTTTCATGTTACAACATATTTGCTATGTCTTATTGTTAGAACTCTATCTTTCATGTTCATGTTTAGAGTACCTTGATCCCAACTATCAACGCTTTTACAATAATGATGACCAAGATTGTGTTGTCTAGATGTCACCTCAAAAATTATATTGTTTTCATCATTTACCTACTCGAGGACGAGCAGGAACTAAGCTTGGAGATGTTGATATGTCCATGACGTATCTATAATTTTTGATGGTTTTATGCTAATAATATGCTTTTGACACCCCTTTTTGTATAAAGTTTATGATTTATTTGGACTAACCTAATAATAGTTGTAAAAGTGCACAATGTTCTTGTTTTACACTTTGATGTGTAGGAATTACCAAGAATACAAGTGGAAACCTTGTTGGAGTCAAATTGGGATTTTTCCAGAAATCTGTCTCAGAACTCTTTTTGAAGATGGTTACGCTTCTGGTCGAAGACAACGTCAAACAGAAAACTCTTCAACTACAAAGTTGTTGCAAATTTTGCGACAAACGTTATGGACATACAATTTAGCTGATTCCAAGTCCGGACAGGCCCGCTAAGCCCGATATACTGCAGCCCAAGATGGGGTGACGGGAATCCGAGAAGCTATATAAAGGAACGAAACCTAATTCACCCGGGGCAGCTCCACCCACGAATTTGCAGCCACCAAAGCCATGTTTTTTCCTCCCCATGTATCTCATCTTCATGGAGGAGGGCTCCCAAGAAGCCATGAAGGAAGGGGCTAAGGGGCCGTGGTCCTCCATGATACCGGCGGCAGGGAAGGAGTCCCCCAAGCCGTCGCCGCCCTCTTCACAATCTTCACCACCATCTCCATCACCTAATCCTCATAGTATGCAGTGGTTCATCCTCCCACACACCTCTACACCGTCCTATGTAAATATGGTGTTTGATGCTACAAGTTATAATCCTATGATCTATGTCATGTTTGTGTACTTTCTTTGTTCTTAGATTGAATGGTTGAACGTCTTTGGTTCATTAGAGTTCTTTGTTGATATGGTACAGTCCTTTTGTGTCCATTATATTTGTGTGCGCATGTATTAAACATCATAGGGTTTGTAATATGTGTAAGAGGAAGGGGGAGTTCTGCCGGAGTGGTAGAAACGTTGTTGGAGTCAAATTGAGATTTTTCGAAAAATCTGTCTCATAACTCCTTTTGAAGATGGTCAAGTTTCGGATCGAAGACTCTTCAACTATAAAGTTGTTGGAAATTTTGTGACAAACATTCTGGATATAACATTTAGCTGATTCCGAGTCTTGACGGGCCCGCTAGGCCCGATTTACTGCAGCCCCAAGATGGGGTGACGGGAATCCGAGAAGCTTATATATAAAGGGAGGAAACCTAATTCGCCTGAGGCATCTCCACCCGCGAATTTGCAGACACCAAAGCCACATTTTTGCCTCCCTCATGGATCCCATCTCCATGGGGGAGGGCTCCCAAGAAGCCATGAAGGAAGGGGGCTAAGGGGTCGTGGTCCTCCATGATACCGGCGGAAGGGAAGGATTCCCCCTGCCGGCGCCACCCTCTTCACCATCTTCACCGCCATCTCCATAACCTAATCCTCCTAGTATGCAGTGGTTCATCCTCCCACACACGCCTGTACCATCCTATGTAAACATGGTGTTTGATGCTACAAGTTATAATCCTATGATCTATGTCATGTTTGTGTACTTTCTTTGTTCTTAGATTGAATGGTTGAACGTCTTTGGTTCATTAGAGTTGTATGTTGATATGGTACAGTCCTTTGGTGTCCATTATATTTGTGCGCGCATGGATTAAACATCGTAGGGTTTGTAATATGTGTAAGAGGAAGGGGAAGTTCTGTCGGAGTGACAGAAACCTGAGAACGAGAACCGGAACGTTGCACGCATGGGAGTAAGAGGACCATTAAACTTAAGGCTATGGTTGGGGAAACCTTAATGCATTGTTAGTAGTTACGGTTGTTTGCTAACAATCCAATCATATAGTACATGTAATTCCAAGTAGTGAAGTGCATGTATATTTAGCCTCTCCCACATAGAAAACTGCATCGAAGACAATGAACCCGATTTATTCACTAGTTAAACTTGGACAAAGCCACCACAATTACCACCACTATTTCACACTCATGGTTCTATTAGTTTAGTGTATTTTATTGCTGCAGCAACTAACTTTAGTTTCTTGTTATTTATTATCATGCAAAGCTATCTCTAGTACTCGTATTGTTGCTCTAGTTTTATTTCCTAGATAATGCAAACGTTTAGTGTGCGTAGAGTTGTATCAGTGGTTGATAGAACTTGAGAGAACATTCATCCTACCTTTAGCTCCTCGTTGGGTTCGACACTCTTACTTATCGAAAAGGCTACACACGATCCCCTATACTTGTGGGATATCAACAACACATCCTAATATACTAGAGCCCCCGTGATGCAGCGGGCATAGGAGAAGTCTTTTAATCCAACCGAGTGCACCACGAAGCAACGAGCTACAAACGATTATTAAGTGTAAACACAGATCAAAGCATTAAGTGGTGACGTTGTTGTGATCCCGAATGGGGCGCTAAGTGAAGACCGTAATACCCTTTCTGTCACTGGGGTTCCTATGAGATCGCCGCTAGCCAAGTATCTCACCTCAAGTCTTTATCAATCTATGGGATCACCTACAAGTCCATAGATCGAGACAAGAGACAAAGAAACAAAAGATACAAATCACTATTTCAAACAATACACAATGCTCCCATGAATTAGATGCATATAATCGTTGCGAGATTTATCCCCAACCCGCATCCCGTGAGGACTACTCACTCATAACAATAATATCAAGGATAGAAAACATTGTGCAAATACTTAGATTGAAATCAAATATTCTTACAATGGTTGCCAAATCACAAGGATATCTAAAGTACAAAGAAATGGCTATGGCTAATGGATGATGAATGGATGACCATTGGATGAAAAATGATGTGGATATCCTTAGGTAGTGTTTTGGTGCAATCTGGGAATGGTAGCCTCGTCCGCGTCGGCTGAGACCTCAAAATATTTAGTCGTCTTCACGAAAGTTGTAGGGTTTGACAAGACGGATCCGCTGCCACATGGTAGGGGCTGACGGTACACGCGGGCCCTGCCCGTACCAGTGGTCGTTATAGTTTCTGACGCCTGAAATTGGCTCCACAATTCCTTGGTCGTGTGGACTTCCTCAAAAACCTTCATTATGACTCCTGATTTTGCATTAAATGGCGTGATTTCCTGCACAACACAATTCAAAGCAAGGTTTTGCATATCTTTGCAATTATTAGTCATTAGTATCAAGGGTTGAGAGTTTCTTTTCAATTGCTTGACTAAAAACAATGTTTAAACACGGTGGAATATGGCTATTTTTGGAGCCACCGGTCATCATCACCAAGAGCGGCGAATGTACTCAAGGTAATACCGGCAACAACAACCCCACCAACAGTAGTCGCGATCCTCCCAACCCTCCCAACCCCAACGTCAATGGTGCAAGTGGGTCGATCGTCCACAGATCCACCTCTCGGAAGACGGATGGGAGCGAGTCAGGAAAGACGTGCGGGGCAACCGTCTTCTAGATGACACATCCCGTGACATGCTGATGGCCTACCACTAGCTCCTCATAAAGGAATTTAACCACCAACAAGCGGTAAACGCTGAACTTGAGTCAAGAAGGCAGCCGACGAGTCAAGTGCCCGGCGGGCGACACTCTCCTCCATCAGCGGATCATTGATGTCTACAAGTCCACAGATTGTTTGTAGCTAGTTTTGAAGTATAGATATCGATCCCACAGGGAGCCCAAAGGTAAGTGTTTATGGGTGAAGTCTCTATCACCCCCAAAGTTGTCACAAGTCTTCCAGTGAATTGACTGCAAGTGTAAAAATGAGAATGGAATTTGGATTAAACTGGTTGTATTTAAATAAAATTAAAATGTAAACTTCAGAAAAAAAGCATAAAAGTAAAGAACGATTCCATTGTTTGTTGTTTTCTGCAGATGGCAAAAGAGGCGCAGAGAGATACAGTTCATGGTGATAGTGACTGTGCCAGGTGAACGAGTGATGAGTGTAACAATTATAATCTTATAAATATATGTGTAGGCGAGCAACCCATAATTCGCCGGAACTCCTCTTGGTAGATTTCGTCCCAACTTCAATAATCCTACTAGCCTGTTACCAAAACCATGGTCAGACACTAGAAGATTAAGACCCTTCAGGTTGCTTAGCGATTAAGCTCCTTGGATCAGACTAATGCAATAAGCACGGTGGTTCCTTGTTATCCTCGAGTCTACTAGTTTTCCTTTGATATCCCCGTGTCACTCGGGGGTCGCCGGTCTGCTAGCGAACAAGATCATATCTATTAGAACAAAGCATCATGTTGTTTGGGCCCTAAATTGGACAACAAGCATTAGGCATCCCATAGATAGTCAAGCACACATAATATAGTAATTAAAATCAATCACAACCTAATGGAAAATATATGGAGGCACATCACATCTCACCAATCCCTTACATATCCCACGCCCAAGGAACTTACTCACACATGAGAGAACAAAGCATCATCGATATAATTAAATAAAGGGAGTTCTTCTCGATATTACCGTGGAGATCCACAATAAGAATAAAAAAGTAATCTAAGACAATTAAAGATAGGAAGAAACAATCTCAAACCCTAGTCTTGCAAGGTGAAGATATATATCTCTCTCAAGTACAAGTACTGGCAATGGGAGTGTATTGGCTAGGAGGTCGAAGATCATGGAGCGAGATGGAGAACGTCTTCCCCTTCTTCTCCGGATCTCTTCTTTCTCCTTTCTAGATGGGATGGCGGCTGTTGTGTTGTATTTTTGTCCCTGGCCTCTTCACGGAAGTTTTCCCTTTTGACAAGGCAGAGACAGCGACAGCTATACGGCGGGAACTATACGGCCGGAAAAATATTCACGTTGTATAGTTGTTCGTTAAAGCCTCTGTATGCTTCCCTCGATTGCTTCCAAAGAGAGACTTTCTTGTTTTTGCTTGAATATTGTGTTTCTCTAGTTAAAACCTTCTGTTGACGCTTAAAACCTGAAACACACATTAAAAACCAAGTTCTTTGCTACCGAAGTATTAGCGTTAGGTAAAGCTAGAAAACAATCAAATCCGGGAGAAAACCATCAATAAAAACAATAAAAAATGTGTCGAATCTCACAGCTATCAACTCCCCCAAGCTTAGATGTTGCTCGCCCTCGAGTGACAAGGAAATAAGGAAGAATAACGGAGATTCGAGACTGAAATAAAAGAACTTACAAGATTGAATTGATGTCAAATTATTTTCTTCACAATCCCTGCATCTTAAACATGATCATACAAGTATTCACAAGATTGCACTGATTCCACTTCCTAACCACGTATATCTTGCTAGGAAATAAATCATATGCCCTAGCAAGTGTCAGAAGTTTAGCGAGGCAAGTGAGACAAGTTCTTTTGGTATCCCTCTTTGTTGAGAGATGAAAACATTTTGCTCTTGTTTCTTTAATCAATTAAGAGTACTCAAGTTGGCACCAAAACATTTAATTTAACAACAACTCATCTATTCCCATGTCAAAATTTCAAGACCCTCAAAGCACCCTTTTCCTTTCCTTGCCTTTCAAAAACTTCAGCTTTTTCATAGATAAATCATGCCACTGTTTTTAACATGTAAATTGGGACTGTGTTGTGTGGTACGTTGCAAATGTATCTATAATTTTTGATATTCCATGCTTGTTTTATATCTACTTTATTATGGTTTTTCCACACTTTGGAGTAATTTTTATACACTTTCTTGGACTAACCTATTAACAAGATGACACAGTGCCAGCTGCCTGTTTTCTGCTATTTTTGGTTCCAGGAAAGTCAAAAAATGAATATTCTCGGAATTGGATGGGACAAAATCCAAAGTCAATATTTCACCGAGGGAGACATGGAGCCAGAATACGATACGGAGAGGGGCCGGGGGCCGTCCATACCACCTGGCCGCGTGGCCAGGCCTGGCCCATGCCAGGGGGTGGTGCGGCCGCCTAGGGCACCTCTCGGCCTCCCCTTTCGCCTATAAGATGCCTCCAATACAGAAACTCGAAGTACTCGATCATAATTCCATGAAAGAGTCTGTAGCCGCCATCATCTCCATTCCTAGATCGGGAGGGATCTGAAGCTCTTCCCGGCACCCTATTGAAGGGGAGAATTCACTGTGGAGGCCTTCTTCATCACCATGCAAGCCTCCGGTGTGATGCGTGAGTAGTTCATCCTTGGACTACGGGTCCATGTAGTAGCTATATGGTTGGTTCTTCTCCTTTGTGCTATCATGTTTAAGATCTTGTGAGCTCCATTCATGATCAAGATCATCTATTTGTATTCATACATGTTGTGTTTGCGGGGATCCGATGTCTATTGAGATGCTATTTCAGATTCATTATTGATTCTATCATGTCTTTGTTATTTGTGATCTTGCATGCTCTCCGTTGTTACTAGATATCTTGGCCAAGTAGATGCTAGCAACTCCAAGAGGAAGTATTTATGCTCGATAGTGGGTTCATGCCTCTAGTAATCTGGGGAAGTGACAGAAATCTCTAAGGTACTAGATGTGTTGTTGCTACTAGGGAGAAAACAGCAATCCTTTGTTCATAGAACAATCGTATTGTTTACTTTACACGCAATGCATAATGCAATTATTTGTTGCTTGCAACTTAATACTAGAGGGGGTTCGGATTGATAACCTGAAGGTGGATTATTAGTCATAGATGCAGTTGGATTACGGTCTATGTATAATGTCGTAATGCCCAATCAAATCTCATAGGAGTCAAGATGATTAGTATATGCATGTATGATTTCTCGATGTTTGTCAATTGCCCCGCTGTAAATTGTTCACCCAACATGTCATCTATCTTAAGCAGAACCACCACTAGTGAACTATGGACCCCGGTCCTTTCTTTTACCATCAATCTACAATTGTTTACTTTTTTTGTTTACTTTCTGCAAGCTTTTACTTTCTTCCACACAATACGTTTAATCCTTTGTTTTCAGCAAAACTGGTGAGATTGACAACCTCATTGTAAGTTGGGGGCAAAGTTCTGTGGTTGTGTTGTGCAGGATTCCAAGTTGGAAACAACACCTTGGAGGTGTTTCCTTGCTCCTACTGGTTCGATAACCTTGGTTTCATAACTGAGGGAAAACTTGCTGATGTGCTCATCATACCTTCCTCTTGGGGTTCCCCAACGAACTCGATATATTTTGGGTCATTATTGTGCACTCGTAATCATGCCAATAAATAATTGTTGAGCAACAATGGGTCAGAGGAGTACTACAACTTCACTTGGAACGTGAAACCATGAGGAGACTAAAATTTTACCCGTCATAGCATTGTTGCTATAGACGTTTACATAACTCAATAGCCGAAATCAAGTGATTTCCCACATTTAGATCGTTTGTTGGCCTGCAGAGTTAATAGTTCCCCATGGAGCATGATAGTGTTGTAATGACATGCGTAAAGAAATATCTTACGGGAATTATTAGGAAAAGAAGTGGCATAATCTCTACTACTTTGAAGCATCCATTTTATCAAACAATTTCATTCAAGGGTACTATCGAGTCTATTTATGTTAAGCTCAAATGGGATGGAGTAGTTGTAAAATCATATTATTTGGGCGAAACATCGACTAAGTCATCTTTTGGATGTTTTTTCCTTGTTGTAAAAATGTAGGAAATATTTTTAATCAAGTTCATTGCTCATTCTTTCAAAGATAAAAGGGAGACACTAGCAAAGGAATATAATTTATAGGATAACAAGCTAAGTGGGGAGTGACTCCAGTGCAAGCGAGTAAATAATTGTAGGATCAATTAAAGGTTGCAGGAAAGGTGATGAAAGGAATGTGATACCTCCTCTTGCTTGCTTTGTTCTCGTATTTGAGTCGAACCCCCTCTATATTTTCATATTGCCAAGTCACCTAAAATTGAGCAATCTCCGAGAGAAACAAAGAAACGAACTTGCAATAAAAGTTACAACTAATTTTTTGTATTTTTGTTTTAGGAATGCAAACTAAAAGTAAACATGCAATTTTGAAGAAGTAAAATAAACCAAAAGAAGAAATAAAAATATGAATGCAACGTTTGGAGGTTTTCAAACCTCCCCCCAAGCTTAGGCAACTACCAGGCTCAGTTGTTGCCATCATTCGACAGCTGGTGCGAATACTGCTAGTAGTAGTTGGGGAAGTGGTCATGAGTGACTGGAGTTTTGAGTTAAGGCACTCACATCTTCATTCCCTTCTTGAAGAGTGTGGTCAATATCCCCCAACGCGTTGGTTGAGCTGCTGGAGTTCTTGATAGGGGACGTAGTTGTACCCCTACTGCGGCTGGTTGGGCCATGGGTCCCATGCCCCCTTGCTGCTGCTGCTGCTGTTGTCCCTCCCAAGCAGGGTTGTATCCTTGCTCATCCTGATAGTCATGCTCATCCTCATCCTGCTGCTCTCCTTCTTCATCTTCCTCTTGATCAAGCCGGAGTTCAGCCATGATCTCCATCACTTGATCCTTGTTGAGGATCCAAGTGTCCTTCTCCACTATCGAGAAGGCTTGGGGATAGGGCAACGGAACCTACTCACCCTGTGCATCACAAAGATAACTATACTGATATGCTCAGAGCCTCCTTTTAGCTTGGTAAACACCAAGGAAGCCACAAGCAGTTAAATATTTGATCTCCATAAGTTTGGAGCCGTCAACAAATTGCATAACAGGTAATGTAATATTTAATGCATGGGCAAGGTGGGTGACCAATCCACCATTGCGAATATAACCTTTCGTCTTGTTGCTTTGGTGACGAAAGTGCTGGATGAGTAGAGCTACAGGATTGGGGCTTTGCGGTGCATCGGGGAAGCGAGCCTTGGTGATCATTGCCATGTCCGCATTGGCCATGGAACCGGTATCTCCTCTTCTCTGCAGTGTGTTGGCGAGGAACAAGGCGTAGTAGCTAATTGTTGGGTTCTTAATGGTGGACATCTTCTTCTGGTAGAATTTGGAGCCACCATTAACAGAAATAGCCTCCCAAGTTTCTCCACTTGTGACGCTATAGAGGTTAGTAACAGTTGACTCCCCAACGTGAGGGAAGCCGAAAGCATCACAAAATTGTTCAAAAGTTATTTCATAGTGCTCCCGGTTCATGGTGAAGCTTATCGTGCATGCATTACCTTTCTCCCTGCGGTCGTCATAGAAGGAGGCAAGGAACTCATAGGTAAGCTCGGCGTAGGTGTCGTGGCTTGCATAGCCGAGTACTGTCAGCCGGGACTTGTTACACATGAGGTTGAAGTCCGCCTTCAACCCCGTTGCAGAAGACTATGGTCGACCCAACGTGTGGGAAGCACCCTCCTTGATGAAACTATGGCCAACTTGGGGTTGAGCTCGGTCCTTTGCCCTAAGCTCTCGCCATGTTGGCGCTTGCTCTTGCGAAAAATATTACCGATTTTGTTCATCTTGATGCACTGAAATTTTTTCACCATAAAACCTTAGGCATATAGTTTCTACATGATATACGAACGATTCTACGTGAAATTTTTTAATCCTAATGTGAGAAATCAATAGGAAAAGCTAAACAAGCTTGAGTTCATCCACTAGATCAATGTGAGAGTTTCAACCATGGAAATCTAAAAATAAAGCATGGATAGGGAGAGAAACATACCGATCTGTTGATTCCCCCACTCAAATGGACGAAATCTGCAAAGAATCAAAAGTTCTAGGTGGGTTTTGAGAGGTTTGGAGAGAGAATATGAGAGAAATAATGAGGAAGGAGAAGAAACCTAGTCCCCTCGACCCAATTATGAGGTCGTGCCGAACTATACGGCCGCAACTATACAGTCAGGATATGTTGTTCCCGTTGTATAGTTGCGGAGGCGGCGCCAATTAGGGTTTCTTTATGCAGAACACAACTATACAGACGCAACTATATGGCCGGATTATAATGATCCCGCCGTATAGTTGGTCGTTAAACCATATGTACCCTCGAGATAAATTTTCTAAAACAGGCATCGATATCTATACGACCAGAACTATACGGCCGGAATTTTTTATCCTGCCGTATAGTTGGTCGTTAAACCGTCAGTACCTTTGAGAAGAAATTGTATGAAGGTATTGATATCTATATGACCGGAGCTATACGGCTGGAATTTTTATTCCTGCCATATAGTTGGTTGTTAAATTTTCTATTCCTTCGAAAGAAAAATTGTTGATGGCAAATATATCTATATGGCCAAACTATACGGTCGGAATTTTTATTCCCGCCGTGTAATTGGTCGTTAAACCATCACTAGTCATCAAAACAATTCTATTTCTTCGAGAATACTTTCTTATCCCTAAACTTAACAAATACCTTATTTTTTATAGAAAAATTACAGTAGAAACTGTCGACCAAAATTAGCATGTAAAGAGCACAATTTTAACCTTTGTAGGTAAAACTCAAACTTTTATTTGTATACTTATTCTATACTTGTTCAGTCGATGTTTCTACTACTTTTTGACAGCTGCATCTTCACGGGTGCGCTTCCGCAAGAATGTTTGTGAAAAAGTTGTAGGAATGCGATAAACATTTTACTCTTTAGTTTATTTTATTGATGTGATGGGTTGACTCCCATTAAGCATTTTATTAAGAGTGGTTGAATAACTCAACCCCTATTCTGTTCTCGAATTCTTACCTTGGGTTGCCCTTTATCAAAGGCATTAACCACATGAACTCGTTTTGCCGATGGAATATATATTTATCCTACTTCTAGCTTCTTTGGAAAATACCGGATGATTTCAGCATCATAAACATTGAAGTTTATTTTTCCCTCAGCACAATCAACTGATGCCCTTGCAGTACTAAGAAAATATCTTCCAAGTATTATGGATAATTTTTGATCTTCTGGCATCTCAAGAATAATAAAATCAGTGGGATAACATGCTCATTTATTCTAAGTAGAACATCCTCAATCATACCAATGGGTTGTTTGGTGGACTTGTCAGCCATCTATAAACTGTAGTAGTAGGGGCATACTCCCCTAATCCTAACCTTTTATAGAGGGAGTATGGCATTACACTAACTCCTGCACCTAAATCACACAAGGCATTGTGAATATCAGTTTTGCCTATTGAACATGAAATATTTGGTATTCTAGGATCTCCTAATTTAGAAAATACTTCCCATTAGCGGATAACTAGTCACCATGGCAACGGTTTCAGTTATTTCTTTATTTATACTAAGAATATCACAGAGGAATTTAGAATAGGTAGGAACTTTGATTGCATCCGCAAATGGAATTTCTAGACGAAGGTCACCAAGTGCCTTTGTAAAAGAATCATAGGTTACCTGATCTGGTGCTTTATTTTTTTGATCTGGATAAGGAAGCTTTTTTCACCTATCTTATTCTTGTCTTTTACCTTTTGTGGGGGGTCGGGATCTTTTGTTGCTTTCTTCTATTGTTGCTTACCGCTTTTCTTATGATCTACTACTACAACTTCATCTTCATTTCTTATCTCTTTTTCTTATCTTAGATCAATCGCCTCTACATCAGAGTCATAACGGTCATCTTGTGCATCATCTTGGTCCTCCTTGGTTTGATCTTGTGTTTCTTGAGTAGTTTCATCTTGAGGATCCACCAGTGTATCATCTTCTTGGCTTTCTTCGAGCAAGGCTTTTTGCTTTTGCTCTTTTTCAGATTCATATTCTGGTGGTCCTAATGGTCATGTAACAACTGCACCTCTTCTTGTAACAACATTAGTAGAAACAGGAATATCTATATCATCTCGAAGAAAAAATTGATAACCAGATGCTAGTTGGTCACACTAGGTTTCAATCATACTAAGATACTTGTGAAATAATTTTATTTCTTGGCCAATATCATCATAATTTTCCGTGAGTTCCGCCAAAATCTTTTTATGTTTTTGAAAGTGCTTATGCAGGTTATTATGAGATTTTTCTTGTCGATGTTTTAATTCTTGAAAAACTTTCCTAGTTTCATCTTCTTCAGTTAAAACTTGTAGCAAGTCTACTTTGTTTTCCTTAACAAGTTCAGAAGGTATACATTTTTCTTTCATTGTTTTGCGTACTTCAGGCATAAGATCAGGAGTTATCCGAAGTATCCCTTTTTCCAGCTTAGTGCTGAAATCAGGATTATATAAAGAATCATTCTTAGCCCTAGTAGACATCAATTCCAAACATTCTTTAATAGTTAAACTATTAATCGATCCTCCTGCTGAGAAGTCAAGAGACTCTCTACATTGAGTATTAAGACCGTGGTAAAATAAATGGCAAATAGTTGATTTAGAATAGCCATGATTAGGAATATTGTTGATCATTCCAAAGAATCTATCCCAGGCTTGTGGGTAGTTTTCTCCCACGTTCTGACTAAAGTTGCCTATATTATTTCTTAGTCCAGTTACCTTTTTGAAACGATTAGACCTTTTTATGAATTTAACAATGCAGTTTTCCCAACATTTAATGTAATGGGGAGGGCGAGAATATAACCAGTCTAGAGCATTACCTTTAAGAGACCAACGAAATAATATTAGATGAGAGAAGTCTCTTGGCAAACCTTTTGGTCCAAGTGATGTTATCACATCGTCGAACTCTCTAAGATGTCTTCCTAGGTCTTCATCTTCCCTTCCACTGAAAGCTGTTTCCTATAAAATTTTAATAATTCCACCATCAAATTGATATTCTCTAACTCCAGGATTAGGGAATTCTATTGGTTGTTTAAGAAATTGAAAACATGGAGAACTGTATTCTCTGAGAGTTTTCTCAGGTTTCTTGGGAGTTTTCCTGTAAATAGACATGATTTCCATAATATCACTCAGGTTGTCAACTTCAACTTTATTTGATCTTAAAAGTTTTTCAATAATTTCCTCGCGCCTATGAGAAGGCACATGTTCCATATAATCTGGTAAATAGGTCCTACCAGAGCGTGTAGACCCTTTGTCTCCTAGGGAGAACATTCTGTAGTAGTAACACCTGAAATGTCAAGAGACAAACACTTAGCGCTTGCTCCCCAGCAACGGCGCCAGAAAATAGCTTGATGTCTGCAAGTGCACAAATCGTTTGTAGCTAGTTTTGAAATATAGATATCAATCCCACATGGAGCCCAAAGGTAAGTGTTTATGGGTGAAGTCTCTGTCACACCCAAAGTTGTCACAGGTCTTCGAGCAAATTGACTGCAAGTGTAAAAATGAGAATGGAATTTGGATTAACCTGGTTGTATTTAAATAAAACTAAAATGTAAACTTCTGAAATAAAAAGCCTAAAAGTAAAGAACGATTCAGTTGTTTGTTGTTTTCTGCAGATGGCGAAAGAGGCACGAGGAGATACAGTTCATGGTGATAGTGACTGTCCCAGGTGAACGAGTGATGAGTGTAACAATTATAATATTATAAATATATGTGTAGGCGAGCAGCCCATAATTATCCAGAACTCCTCTTGGTAGATTTCGTCCCAACTTCAATAATCCTACTAGTCTGTTACCAAAACCATGGTCAGACACTAGACGATTAAGACCCTTCAAGTTACTTAGAGATTAAGCTCCTTGGATCGGACTAATGCAATAAGCACGGTGGTTCCTCGTTATCCTCGAGTCTAATAGTTTTCACATAATATAGTAATTAAAATCAATTACAACCTAATGGAAAATATATGGAGGCACATCACATCTCACCAATCCCTTACATCTCCCACGCCCAAGGAACTTACTCAAACATGAGAGAATAGAGCATCATCGATATAATTAAATAAAGGGAGTTCTTCTCGAGATTACTGTGGAGATCCACAATAAGAATAGAAAAGTAATCCAACACAATTCAAGATAGGAAGAAACAATCTCAAAACCTAGTCTTGCAAGGTGAAGATCTCTCTCTCTCTCAAGTACAAGTAATGGCTGTGGGGGTGTATTGGCTAGGAGGTCGAAGATCATGGAGCGAGATGAAGAACGTCTTCCCCTTCTTCTCCGGATCTCTTCTTTCTCCTTTCTGGATGGGATGGAGGTTGTTGTGTTCCGTTTTCATCCTTGGCCTCTTCACGGAAGTTGTCCCTTTTGACAAGACAGAGGCGGCGACAGCTATAAGGCGGGATTCCTGAGGAATCACTCGCCATCATCCGACGAGAAAGATCACGACATGTCGCGGCGACGCCGCAACCGCGGAGAAAAAGCCGCAACTACACACTCGTGACGAGATCACACAACGCAAGGTCGACAAGATGCACGCCAAACACGCATACTGGACCAAGTTAGAGGACGAAGAAACAGAGCTCTGTGGCACTAGCGTCTTCAGTAGGGCCATACAGAAAACTCGGATGCTAAAGAGCTTTAAGCTTCCTTCGGATAATCCGAAGTTCGACGGCCTCCAGGAGCCGAAGATTTGGCTGGATGACCACATTAAGTTAGTCAAGTATCATGGAGGATGCAAGAACACATCCATGCAATGCCTACAGCTACAGCTGAAGGGCGCCGCCCAAGCCTGGCTCAATAATCTACCTCGCAGTTTGATTCACAGCTGGTATGAGCTGGTGTATAGCTTTGTCCGCAATTTTAAAGGCACCTACAAGCGGTCATCATCCATCGAAGAGCTCCATGCCTGCTTTCAAAAACCTAGCAAATTCCTCTACTCGTACATCCAATAGTGGTCTATCATCAAGAACACTACGAAGGACATCTCGGAAGAGCACGCAATCGACGCGTTCAACAGCGGTGTCCGTCGTCGAGAGCTCACAGAGGAGTTGGGCCGCACCAAGCCCAAAACTATCGATCACTTGATGGACATCATTGGTCGTTGGGTAGACAGCGAAGACGCCATCCAGAACAATTGTGCTCATTTAGACGATGATGATGACCTCGACCGCAGGCGTGACCGCCGAGGGAAGCACCAGATGCACGGCTACGAGGACCTCGAATAGGTTGACATGGTCACAGCCAGCTACGCTGATAAGCGCGACGACGGCAACCACGATAGTGGATACAACAGCAGCAGCTACCCCAATAGCGGCAAAAAAGTGCAGGTGTGGCAGCATCGTACCCATAACGATGCACCCAGTGCCATGGAAAGGCTAACGGGGCCTTACAGAATCCACTTCTACATCGACAACAAGGACGGCAAGAAAAAATCTAGCCACCTCCTCAAAGACTACTGCGAGTTCTAGAAGCTCCAAGAAGCATACGCCCAACTGCATCGTGATGCGATGAACCAAGGGTATGGAACTGCACCAGGCCCCATAGCATACGGCGCACCACCACCACCTAGAGGACCCGTGCAGCTCGCGGCTCCACCCGTGCCGAACAATAGGGCAAAACAGTACCCACGCCCGCTGGGGAACATGGGCATGATCCAGAAAGGGCACTCCTCCAACAGGACCCAGAAAATGATCACTTGCCAAGTTAACTTGGCAGTCACCGCTCCATGATATGTTGCAAACATATCTATAATTTTTGATGTTCCATGCTTGTTTTATATCTACTTTCTTATGTTTTGTCCACACTTTAGAGTATTTTACACATTTTCTGGAACTAACCTATTAACAAGATGCCACAGTGCCAGTTGCCTGTTTTCTGCTGTTTTGGGTTTCAGAAAAGCTGGAAAAGAAATATTCTCGGAATTGGACCGGACAAAAGCCAAAGTCGATATTTTACCGGAAGACTCACGGAGCCAGAAGACGAGACGGAGAGGGGCCAGGGGCTGGCCACACTATAGGGTGGCGCGGGTCCCCCTGGCCGCACCACCATGTGGTGTGGAACCCTCGGGCACCCCCTCGGCCTCCCCTTTAGCCTATAAGAAGCCTCCCGATGAGAAAACCCTAAATAATCCAGCCTCCAGCCACCAAAAGTTCCACAGCGCCGCCGCCACCGAAGGGGAGATTCGGGGGATAGAAAGTCTCTGTTCCAGCACCTTGCCAGGATGGGGAAGTGCCCCCGGAGCCATCTCCATCGACTGCACCACCATCTCCATCGTCGTTGCTGATTCCCATGATGAGGAGGGAGTAGTTCTCTCTGGATGCTAAGGGCTCTACCGGTAGCTATATGTTCATCTCTCTCTCTCTCTCTATGCATGATCTTATTGAGATCATGAGCTTTGTAATCTATAGATCTATTCTGCTACTCAAGTGCTTTAATGAATCTCTGCTTATCCCCATGTGTGTGAAGCTGACAGTGTGCACACCGTGTGGCACTTTGGCTAAGGTTACATAAATACTTGTTATGAGTTATATTTGGAGTTGGATGTCTCTATGAAATTGTGGTGTTTTTTGGAACCATCTAGCGCTCAAGGTGACAGTGTGGGGTTATCTAGATGGGGAAGGCGGACTTTAAGGAGTGCTGTTATAGCCCTACCATGGATTAGAGTGTCCAACCGGAGAGTAGTTAAGAGTAGTATCATAAAGAGAAGATATTTATATGAGAGTGTTCACTAGTGAAAGTATGATCCCTAGGCCTTGTTTCTAAACATTGAAACATCGTTTGCAATTAGATCTATTACATATTTGCTTGCTTCCATCTTTATTTCAGTTTGCCTTTAGTCTCTTCCACGCCATCAAGCTATTTTCTGGCACCGTTGTCTTATATCCATACCACTTGTATTTCACTATCTCTTCACTGAACTAGTTCACCTATACACCCGACAAGTGTATTGGGTGTGTTGGGGACACAAGAGACTTCTTGTATCTTGATTTCAGGGTTGCTTGAGAGGGATACCTTTGACCACTTCCTCCCTGAGTTCGATAAACCTTGGGTAATCCACTTAAGGGAAACTTGTTGCTGTTCTACAAACCTCTACACTTGGAGGCCCAACAATTGTCTACAATAATAGAAGTGCATAGACATCACTCCACCTACCATCCCTGAGTACCTTAGTGGGTCTGAGTCCTACATCACCTTCGATAGAACCAACCACCCGCATAAAGTATCTTGCCTAGGGCATTCTTCCCTGGTGCTCGAGGCACAAATCAGTGGCTTCGAGATGAGTGTCATCAACCTCATGTTCACTATCACCCTGCGCGCCATGCGAATCCCCATATTTAGCATGGAAGCATCTGAGACGACCTTCCACGACATTGTACCAGGGAAAGGAATCAACCCCCTGGGAAAAATCTGGTTGGATGTCATATTTGGCACACCCAAAAACTTTCGACATGAGCGCCTTGAGTTCAAGGTGGTCGACTGGCCTTCTCAGTACCACGCCATCCTCGGACACATGGCATTTGTAAGGTTATTGGTAGTGCCACACTACGCGTACCTCCTGATGAAGCTGCCAGGACCGAATGGCGTCATCACCATCAAGGGGAGCTTCACCAAATCTGATAGCTGTGACAGGGAATTCAACAGAATCTCCCAGTCCTTCAGCATGCAAGTGGAGATGGCAAGGCTCAAGGAGTCTACAGACACCAGTATCCCCCTGTGAGCAAGCATAACGCACCCGAGCAATCATTTGACTCCACGGTCAACACTAAGACAGTCCAGGTTCACCCGACGAACCCGACCAAGACGACCCTCATCACCAACAACCTAAGTTCTGCATAGGAACTCGTGCTCATTGAATTCCTCTGTTAGCGCTAGGAAATCTTCGTCTGGTGTCCTGCAGACATGCTAGGAGTTCACAGGGAATTCGTCGAGCACGCACTCAATGTCGTGGTGGTGTCACGGCAGATGCCATGGATAGGCTAAAGGTGGGGCCAATATGCACTAGAGGAATCCAGGGAGGGATAGTGTGGTGATTCCACACACAGATGCTTTGTATTCTCCAAGTTCACTAAGTTTACAGATGCTCCTTGAGCTGTATTGGGGAGAGGAGGAAGAAGAAGTTCTCTTACTCTCACCACTACTTTCGCCTCGAGAACCAACTACTCACCTGCCAACCCCCTCTATAGAGGCCCTAGCGCTCATTATATAGGGAAGGCTAGGTTCCCAGTTAGGGCATACATGGAGGCATATTCCAGCGAATATGCCTCTCCCAAAATAGCAAACCGACCGGGTCTCCTTTTCCCTTCGTAAGCCATGCAGAGGCTACGTAACCCTCTGCGGCGCCAGCGTCAGCCGACATAGGCAACATCACCTTTGTCGGCCACGCCCTGCTGGTCCCTCCCTCTGTTTGCTTCGCTCACGCTCCAGCGCACAGACACCACCTTTTGACCAGCGAGATACCTTCCTTCTCTCGCAAGCCTAGTGTAACCCGGCTCAGGCCTGGTTAACCCGGCCTCGTGGGTACCTGCATACAAGTTACAAATAGCCTGCCGGCATACGACATACGTCGGCCGGGACTCAGTTAGGTGGACATCTTTCGGTCCGGGTTACTCCGTAAGTCGGCCTGCCTTGAGGTGACTCGGCCAGCTCTCGCTTTGACCTTGCCTTACCTTGGCGTGACCCTACCCGAGGGTATCCCCCCAACATTAGTCCCCAAAGCTGGTCGGTCTTAGCAACTTCAGCTGCTAAGGCCACGACAGGTTCAATCTACCAAGATTTTTGCTCCCCTTTATGAGTTACCCTGTAGTTCGGATTTCGTGGCTTAGCTTTCCCTTGGCACTTTCCGAGTTTTCACTCGTTGGCCGGGTTACTCAACGGTTTTCCGTGTTATCCTTCCTTCTCTCATACGCTTCCCCACGTCCTACGTGGAGGGTAATCATCACCTTGCCTCATTTTAAGGGCCTGCGCCAGTTACTGCATTGATTGTCAGGGGTTACTGTTGTAATCGTCACGTCGTGTCTGCCTCATTGTTAACTGTATCACCACGTCGCGTCATGGGATCCCCTGTTTCCTGTGGCCCTTCCTGTGGCTTGCCTCTGATTGGTTGAGCCGGCAAATACACGGCCACACCATGTGGCCTCAACGCACTGCCCGATCCCACTATCATCGCAAGGGCGCCGTTAAATAAGGGAGGGGGCGCGTCCCTTGGTCATTTTCCCCCTTCTCACGCCCTCAGCCTTCCTGCTCCTTCTTCTTCCTTGCGACAGTGTCGCCATCTGCCTCTCATCCACAATGCTACCATTGGGCCCCTTCTGTTCCACAGTGCCACCGCCGCGCCCCTTCTGTTCCACATCACCACCGCCGCGTCTCTCTTGTTCGTCACGGGGCCGTGCCAATCCAAGCCTCTATTCCCCACCTCTGATTGGGCCGGTGAGGACAGTGACCTGGAGATGACTGAGGAGGAGCTCGCCATCGTCGATGAAGAGATGGAGGAGGGCGAAACCTTGGAGCGTGGTGCCTGGGCCGGTTCATGGGTGTGCCAAGACGATCTTGATTGGCTCTACCGCACCTACCACATCCCCGAGGGCGTGATTTCTTGCCTTGCCTCCGAGGAGCTCGCTCCCTCACCCAATCCGGGTGAGTTTGTCGTCTTCCTCTCTCACTTCCAGCGCGGCTTCAGCCTGCCAGTTAGTGACTTCTTCCACGATTTCGTTAACACCTACGAACTCAAACCTCATCATCTTCCGGCGAATGCCATTACATCCCTCTCCTCCTTCGCATTCGCCGTAGAAGGATACCTCGGCTTATGGCCTACCAAAGAGCTCTGGATCCGGTTCTTCGGTCTGTGGAGGAATGTAGTCCTGGATAAGGAGCGTGCCCCAGAGGACAAGAACCTGACCCAATGTGGTGCCGTCTCCATCTCTCCTCAGAAACAATCTGTCTTCCCCCGAGTCACGGGGCTTGAATCTTGCAAGGGCTAGGCCTGGACCTTCTTCTATGTGAGGAATGGCTCGGATGCGGATCCGATCCGGCAGCGTCCCTTCGCGATGGGTCCTCCTAATCCGGCTCTTTGGGACCGGGTTCCCAAGAAACCAACTGTCTTGGCGAATCAGGTTAACAAGCAGTTCAAGGAATTGAAGGATCTGGGGCTGCGCAACGAGGATGTGATGATCACGTTCGTACGCAGCTGGATTTCCCCCCTTCAGAAGCGCACACACAAACTTTGCCATATGAGCTGGCGACTTGACCCCAACCGGACCTCCTCCTTCGATTTAAGAAACACTGAGATCTTCCGCCGGGTCAAGGCCCTCTTCACGACCCACAAGGACTTCGACGCTGAGTGGGAGTGGGGGCTGGAGCATTACTGCCGGGACAAGCCTCCTCCTGCGGTAAATCTCATTACCCCATCCTTCTTCGAGTTATATCCTATGTTGGAGCATGCTGTTTATTTGATCCCTTTGCATTTTCCTTTTAGTTGTTTCTTCAGCAGACCATTGAAGATGGCATCGAGCCTTCCCTCAAATGGGGGAAGGATCGACTTGTTCTCGACGAGGAGGAGCCGAATCAAGAAATGTTCTTGCCTACCCCGGACACAACCAAGCGACCTTCTGGTAACTTCTTTTCCTTAAGGAATTGGCCTGACGATGAGGATGATTCTGACATTGAAGTGGTGGAGGTATTTAACCCGGTGCCCCTTTCTTACGCGTTTCTGGCTTCAGCTAACTCGGCTGCGCAGATCCACGAAGATCACCCTCTCGCTACGGGTGAGTCAGTTCCTGCCACGTCTAAGAAACGGGCCGCTACCTCGGCTGCTTCTTCCAAGCCTCCCCAAGCAACCAAACGGCGGAAGAAGTCCGCTGACAAAGCCGCCACCAAGCCTCCGACGAAGACCATAGTCCGGAGAGCTCGAAAGCCTAGGGAGCCGTTGACTTCTAACGAGTAAGTCACTTGTTATAACTTGTCCAATTCTCTGCTTCATGCTTCTCTGTCTATATGCCTTTATTTTTGTTGTAATGTGTTATTCGTTGTTTGATTCGATAGGGCTACGATGAAGGTTCCCTAGAGCGGCTCTAGTATCGCCTCCTCTTTCCGGCGCACCCCATCTCCCCCTCGTGGTGATGACACACGCCCACTGAGCCCAATTCAGGAGGGTTCAGCGGCTGCTCTGGGTCATAGCCCACCTCGTCCAGAGGAGGGCAACCTTGGAGCAGGGGGAAGTGGCACGGCCGAGGTAGCGGATGCTCCCAGCTCTTCATCAGATCAGTCGCAACCCGTCACTTCTATGGTACCAGCAGCAACTGCAGCACCCCCGTCAACACCAGCAACAGTACAAGTATCATCACCAATACCACCAGCAGCACCAGCAGCATCAGCAGCAACACAAGCACCAGCACTAGCACCAACTCCTTCTGCCTCGTCTGAGTCTTCCAAGACTCGGCGAGAAGACCCCGCTAGCACCAAGGCTGCACCCAAGTCCAAATCTGCAGTACCAGCCTCAGCCTCCCAACAACAACCCAAGGCTAAGAAAGGTTCTGGTGCCACCAAGGCAACACCCATCAAGGCTGGACAGCGCACGCTCGCGTCCATGCTTCTGAAGAGAGATGCCTCCTCCGGGTCAGCTAGCAGCAAGCAACTTTCACTGCATACCAGCCCTACTGCCGCCCAAGTTGCGAGGATGGAGGCCCACACCAAAGGCTTGGTTGTGCCTCACATTCTTAGTGGGGAGAGCTATCCTCAAGCTTTGATTGAATACGTTAACAATTGGAACAAAGCGGAGTTCGTCGATCCAAACGACAATCTCCCAGAGAAGTTTGGACCCACTGAATTCAGCACACAAATGAACACAGCAGCCAAGGCTATCAACATTGCTGGCCGGATGATGGAGGTACGCTACTCTGTCTTTTCCTTAATACGCACAAGTACTTAGAGACATATCCATTAGTCCCCGAGCCTCCGGGGGAGGAACTTGTTACTCGGCCGGATGCTCCTTAGAGAACTAGCGTAGCTCCTTAGTAGCTTCGAATATGCACACACCTAGAGCCAGGTTAAGTTCCACTTGGCCCGGATTTTGTACACTTCAAATATGCACACACCTATAGCCGGGTTAAGTTCCACTTGGCCTGGATTTTGTACACTTCGAATATGCACACACCTAGAGCCGGGTTAAGTTCCACTTGGCCCGGATTTTGTACACTTCGAATAAGGACACACCTAGAGCCGGGTTAAGTTCCACTTGGCCCGGATTTTGTACACTTCGAATATGCACACACCTAGAGCCGGGTTAAGTTCCACTTGGCCCGGATTTTGTACACTTCGAATATGCACACACCTAGAGCCGGGTTAAGTTCAACTTGGCCCGGATTTTGTACACTTTGAATATGCACATAGTTGAGCCAACCTTGCTCTTTTCAGATCACTACTAATCGTCGGACTGCTGAGTTTCAGTGCCTCTTGGACTCACACAAGGTGCTACGCTCGAAACACACCGCGCTTCTTGCTGAGTTCGAGAAAAGGGGTAAGTTTTCTCCTCGATTTCTCCCCCCATCTTTCTTTCTCTTTTCCCGCCGAACTAATTTCTCTTTCGGATCACGCAGCCAATGTGGAGGCCGAAAATAAAATTATGAGAAAAAATTTGGACGAGATAAAAGGTAATTCGCTTTGGTTAACCCTTCTTCGTGCTCTTTCTCCTTTCTTCTTGGCTCGGCAGATATTTACACCTCGGCTCTGCCGGGTCAACAAACCGTTGCAGCATCCCATGAAGATAGTGTGTCCGTGCCTGATATGATGTTGCATTTTCTCGAACAAGCAGGGCAACATCAGGCCGAGCTCAAGAAGAAGGATGACGAACTTGCCAAACTCCAAGCCAAGGATGATGAACTTTCCAAGCTCAAAGCAGAGATGAAAAAACTCAAAGAGCTCCACAAGACTGAGATGGACAAGGCTGGCCAAGACTTCACCGAGGAACGAGAACGTCTCAGCCTTCAACCTGCAAAATATCAAGAGCTACTGAAGGAGGCCGACGTCAAGCTTGACTCGGCAAATGTTGAACTTGAGCAGCTCCGGAAGAGGCATGATGATTGCACCAAAGAGCTAACCCGGATCCATAGTCATATCTTTCGTAAGCTCTTTTCCTTTAGCTGACATGTATTTCTCTGGGTTAAACTCTTTTACTTATCTCACTTGTTCTGTTTCAGGCAAATTTCCAAAGGGTGATGTCATTGCGTTTGCTTCCGTTGCCAAGTTTCGTCAGCAGAGGGGTACCCCAACTGGTCTTGGCTCTCAGGGCATTCCTTATGACATGGAGGACCTGCTGGTCAGCTTATCCTCCCGAATTGAAATTATCAAGAACTATGGTTCGGGCATCTTGGATTCAGCCATCCAGATCTTCCGCGCACTTTGGCCCGGCGAGGATCCTCCGGAGGGGTCCACTGCTCTGATCAACAAATTGATGGATTGCGAGACCCAACTCGACCTCTGGACGGAATCCGACGCACGTGCCGGAGTTGATACTGTCCTCCATTTTGTGCTCTCCTGGTATGAAAAGCTAGATTTGAAGGTTCTCGAGCGCCTGCGAACCGGGTCTAGGTGGTCAAACGATCCGGATTGGATTGCTCGGCGCAAGGCTTGTGCCCACAACCTTATTAAGTTTGCCCCGGTCCATCAATGGAACGAAGGACCAAGCTTCCTTGATGTCGTGGACGATGAGTATGTCGAAGATGGTTCGGGTGAAGAGGACGAAGCCTCAGATCTCGAAGACACCAAAGATGATGACGAGATTGAAGCCGGAGTTCCACCTGCTCGCGCCGAGTTACCTCCTCCTCCTCCTGCTGCTGCTCCTTGATCATAAAAAACACTTTGAAATTTATCAGATCCCCGGTATGCCGGGTGCAGATGTATTAAGCATACTGAGTATGTTTTGCCACTAAGTTGTTCACACCGGATTTAACTTGGGCGTAGCCCCCGAGTATCATTTTCTAGTTTCTTCAATTTTATGGCTCGGCTTGTGTCTACCTTGATTCAGTTTTGTGACTTACGAGTCCGAGTTTCAAAAATTGACTTAACAATACTTGGAAACTTTAGGATTAGCTCAAAATAACCCAACACAGTAAAGATTAAGTAAATGTAGGGTTAGTTCGAACAAAGAATGTCGGCTCAATTACGTTCTTTTCCTTAGTCGTTTTTCGTGTGCTTCGCAACTCTAAACTTGTTCTCTTGCTTGCCATGAAGCCAATTCTTGTTGGACAGCAGCAAGTCGAAGAGTTGAGTTTTTGGTGCTCACACACTACTAATCCGGCTTAGGAAAAAGCAACTTAAGCCAGCCGACATAAAAATAAATAACAAACACAGAAGACAACAAATATTATTAAGGTAGTCCCCGAGTTACTGCTCGAGGTGCCACGATTTCTTTGATAAACTCATTGTTGGCATACATACCGACATACGAGAGACTCTGATACATACACTTCTTTGTTAAGTGTAGAACGGATGAAGTAGGGCTACATTCCATGGACGCTTAGATTCCTCACCAGACCTGTCCGCCTTGTTCTTCTCCTGTGGTTGTGCATCAATGAGATAGTAAGAGTCATTGTGCAATGGTTTGCTCACGATGAATGGCGCTTCCCATGGGGGGATAACTTATGCATGCCAGCACTACGTTGTACCAGCCGGAGTACCAGATCACCTTCCCGAAAGACTCGGGGGTTTACTTTCCGGCTATGATAGTGTCAGAGATTTTGCTGATATATGGCGGATCTAGACAATGCCAATTCTCTCACTTCTTCTAGCATATCAACATCATTTTGTCGGGCTTCTCGCACTTCGGCTTCTGTGTATTGGGTGACCCTCGTTGAATCATGCTCTATGTCGGCTGGTAATACAGCTTCTGCCCCATATACCAGAAAATATGGCATATAGCATGTTGATCGATTCAAAGTTGTTCTTAAACTCCACAGTACCGCTGGTAGTTCTTCTATCTAGCACCCCGCTGATCTTTGCAGCGGCTCAATGAGCTGGGGTTTTATCCTAGATAACACTAATCCTTTGGATCTTTCCACTAGTCCGTTCGATGCGGGGTGGGCTACCGATGCAATGTCCAGCCGGATCTTCTTATCCCGGCAAAATCGCGCAAATGCTCCTTCAGGGAAATTGGTGCCGTTATATGTTATGATACTATGAGGATAGCCATATCTCAGAATGATATCTTTGAGGAATGACATGGCTGTAGCCCCATCACATTTTCTTATCGGCTTTACTTCTATCCATTTGGTAAACTTGTCAACCATAACCAAGATATGGGTCATATTTCCTCTTGTCAGCTTAAATGGGCCAACCATATCCAAACACCATACGGCAAATGGCCAGGTAATTGGTATGGTCTTGAGCTCCAACATTGGCATGTGTGTCTTGGTAGCATATCTCTGACAACCATTACATTTTCTTACTAGATCCTCTCCTTGTTCCAAGTCACTTGGCCAGTAAAACCCATGCCGGAAAGCTTTTTCCACTAAGGCTCTGGATGAGGCGTGATGCCCACATTCCCCTTGATGTATATCTCGGAGGATGTCAAGCCCTTCTTCCGGGTCAATGATACATTGCAATTGTATCTATAATTTTTGATGTTCCATCCTTGGTTTTATCCACTTTCTTGTGTTTTGTTCCAACTTTGGAGTACTTTACATAGGATTTCTTGGACTAACCTATTAACAAGAGCCATAGTGCCAGCTGCCCGTTTTCTGTTTTTTTGGTTCCAGGAAAGTCAGAAAATGAATTGTCGTTGGATTGATGACAAGTACGCCATGAGGGGGTCCTCGAGGCGTGCGGAAGAGAGGGGTGTGAGGCGTACGGTGTTCCGAGACGGTGAGCACACAAGTTTACCCAGGTTCGAATCCACCGGCTTTGGACGGACCCTACTCCTGCTATCAATCCAATAATACGGGAAAGCCGGAATATGGGTTACAAGGGTTTCATCTGTGCAAGTTGAGATTTTAGACTATTGGTCGTCTGGTGTTGCCCTAAAGGCTCTCCCTAGGACGGCTTATATAGATATCCGGCCTAGGGTTTACAAGAGAGATCAATCTGGCTATGACTAAGAGTTGGTTACAGAGTACATCTTGAACTACAAGTAACATTATGGGCCTAAGTCGGTGAGTCTTCTGGGCCTTTCCGTAGCCGGATGGGACTCCGTCTTCTCTCTCCAACTGGGACGCCCGTGAAGCAAAGCTCTAACCCGAAGTGGGGCACCCTGGTCAGTGAGGAACGTTGAGGATACCCGGAAAGTATATCCCCAACAGTAGCCCCCGGAGGCCTCCAAGATCCAAAGTCGGATTTTATCATCATCTAGCTTGATCTTCGGCTTGCAAAATCTTGAAGGGTTCCTGAAACTTTACAACAAAAAGTACGATCCGGGTCTTCAAAAGTAAGTCGGACCTTTCAATTAGTTAGTCGGATTTTCCAGCTCGCTTTTTAAACTAAGCCGGAAAACTTGGTCTCTAACGCCACCTGACACAAGCATGGTCCAGTTGCATCATCTGACAGACGTTCCGTCAGCACGACCGTTGGTGGGTCCGCAGTTCACGGAACCGAGGCGCCGTTTCAATGCGTGCGTGGAGATCGAGGCGACGCAATCATCGCACGGGCCCTTCCCAGTTCTTTCCACGACGCGTGGCAGTTACACTATAGCGTTTGCACGAATCTTGGCGCAGGTAGGTAGATATAAGGGGTCTAGATTTTTTCTTCTCCTCTCCACCTGCCTTTCGCCGTTCCTTTCTTCCCAAATCTCCAGCGCGCTCAGAGCCCTTTCGCTTTCCTCACCCAGAGCTCCTAGCGCTGCCACTTTAGGGTCACCCCTTTCCACCGGAGAGAAATGGCTTCATCCTCTTCTTCCTCTCTGGCGGCGGCGGCGGCAGCGTCGGCAGAAGCTGCTGCAGAAAAAGAAAGTTTCCGGGGAATCTGGATCCCTTGCGCCCTTGACGAGGCGGCGCTCAAGAACATGGAGAAGGAGGGGCTTCTCGCCGCCGGCGACTGGCGGAGCGGTTCTGGCGAAACCATCCCCAATCCGCACGAGGGCGAGCGCGTCCACTTCAGCACCCATCTGGACCGAGGTTTGTCTTTTCCTCCCTCGGAGTTCTTCTCCGAGGTGATTGACCATTATGGAGTTCAACTCCATAATCTTCCTCCCAACTCCCTTTTAGAGATGAGCGCGTTTGCTGTGCTTTGTGAGGGCTTTCTCGGCATTAGGCCGAGTTTGCTTCTTTTCCGGTATTACTTCCATGTCCGGAGAAATTCTATTACCGCCGGTGTTCCTTATATCACCGGTACTATTAGTTTTTCTGTTAGACGAGACCGGTCCTATCCCAAAATTGCTGCCAGTGACTCGGTCAAACAATGGCCAGCCACCTTTTTCTATCATAGGGATATTCCGGCTCCCGGCAAAGCTACTGCTTTGCCGGCTTTTGTCGATGGAGCCGCCACAGCCCAGCCTTCCTGGGATGAGGCTGCTCCGGCTCTTACGGACGATCTGATCCTCACTAAGAGGCGGATCGAATATCTTATCAAGCACAAGGGTTTGAGGGGATCCGACTTAGTCCAGTGCTGGGTCGCACGTCGAATCCAGCCACTTTAGTACCACGGGGATAGACTGATGCACTCCATCACGTCTTCCAAAAAAGATTCTCTCCGCATCAGCCCCAAGGCCTACACCAGCCAAGGCTATATAAGCCAGATCAAATGGCTGATTAAAGAGCGGATCGAGAGATAAATTTCGGAGATCTCTCTGGACAAGCACACGGCGGAAAACCCCATGGTAGCGGTAAGCTTCCATCAGTACACCTTTTACGTGTTTCAATCTTTTAAGTCATATATTGCAATGCTGATCTGTTTTCTTGTTTTCAGCTTGCCGAACTCCCCGAGTCGGAGCTTGCTCCACTCGAAGGATATCCTCCTGAGTTTTCTCAGGAAGCTGAAGTGGTCCCATTGTCGGACCTTGCGCTCAAGAAGCGCAAAGCTCCGACAGTGGCTGTTGGCACAAAGGAGGTGCCTGTTGTGAAGAGGTAACTTTCATTCACAATTTCCGCCTTTGTACCTTTCTCGAATTTCTTTCTCAGATGTAATATTTCCGACATTACTACATTCTCAGAGCAAAGCCTCTCATCAAGGGTAAGGGGAAGGGGATTCCTGCAAAGCCCCTGCGACAGGCGAAGCTTACCATAGCTTCCCCCGCCACGGCTCCTTCAACTCCTGCCCCTCAACCTTCTGCAACACTGGCGATTACTCCTTCTCCGGTTGTTGCAGAAGATCCGGCTCCTCCAACGGCGCATGTGATCCTTGGATCGCACGCTGATGTCACCGTGGGTGCGTCAGCTCAAGATAAGGGTGAACCCTCTTCGGGTAATGATCCCTCGGCTGAAGTCTTCGCCGACAACCTCCTCAGCAACCCCGGACTTGCCAAATTTGGCTTATCCCAGAAGTCCGTAGAGGAGATCCAGTGGCTGGCCAGGCAAGTCCTGGACAAAAGCCATCTATCCCTCGAAGAGGAAGCGCAAGAAGCAGAGGACGTCAAGTTCTCTGACCTTCTCGCCCAAGTCCGCCTTCGCGACGAGAGGATCAGGACTGGAGAGCTTCCAACAGCCCCAGTAATTCCTCTTACTCTCGCCGAGAAGGTGGCAGTTGAGGTGAACGCAGTTCTAGACAAACTCACCCGCGAGCAATACGTAAGTCGGAATTCCAACTCTTGTTTTTTACCTTATGTTATATCATATCCTCTAGCCCCCAAGCATGAAGTAGGATATAGAAATCCGAGTTTATGCTTTCATTAGGATGCCAAAGAACGAACTAGTGTAGCCCCCAAGGCTCGTGCTGATATTTAGCAAAAAATATTAGCCCGAGTCTTAAGTAGCTTTCTGACTTTGGGTATTCTGACTTACAGAAAGTACGTTCCTATAACCAGGAATTGTTAAAAAATGTATGTGATAAGCGGAGAGAAATCAAAGCTCTCTGGCTTAAGAATGCTGAACTCAAGCTAGCCAAGGATGAAGCAGAAGGTAACATTTCGAGATTCAAACCTTGTCTTTTACTTTTTCCAATGTCGAATTTTTCTGAACTGTTGTTCTTTTTGACTTATAGCGTTGGTGAAACAATCCATTGCTATGATTGAAGAGGCCGAGAACCTCAAACCCTTAGTGGTGGAGAACAAGGGACTTCGCCAAGAGCTAGATAAGCTTAAGGCTGATCATGAAAGGAGCATAGCTCAAGTTCTCGAGTCCTCCTCCATGGCCACTGAAGAGCACGATCTCAAGATTGCCGCTCAGGATAAGGTTATCTCGGACCTCAAAAATGAGGTTGGCAGAGAGAAGGATATCTCCCAGGCGCTCCGGGCTGAACTCTTGAGTCTTCGGGAAGAGAAAGCCAAGATTGACGACGTCATTCTTGGTATGTTCCATCTATCTGATTTATTCTTTCTTCGACTTTCATCAATGTCGGATTTTCATTGACTTGTTTTGTGTGTAGGTCCTCTGAACTTGACAGACTCCTCCTCGTCCGAACCCCGCACTCACCGGCTTACTCAAGTCAGTGATCTCATTCATGACTATCGCCAGTCCCTTGAGGACATTGGCGAATCTCTTAGGATTCCGGACATGACAAGCATGTCAGACTTCCAAGTGCGGGAAAAGGCCAAGGAGATGTCGTAGCTTGTTCAGGACTGGAACATGTCCTACGCGCGGACCGCTGCACAGAACGCTCTCACCATGGTTATGAGCCACCATGGAAACATGGAGATATGGCAAGTGACCAGAGGGTACTGCAAAGTAGACGAAGACGGCCAGGAGAAAGACCTTCAAGCTATCATGCACTCCTGCGCCGGATATGGGTGTCACGTAGCTGATCTGACCAGCTACGAGACGCCCTTCTTCACCCACGTGGATACTCCGCCACCTCCTCCAGAAGACGCCGAAGAAGTTTCCGACGATGAACGGACCACCTCGGATCCGGACATCTCGGCACGATATCAAGGCGGAGTAACCAGGGATCCGACAGTTCCTTCATATCCTCATGCATCATAGATCAGAAAACTATGTATTATTCTGGAAAGACATGATGCGTTTTGTATATATTAAGTACTATGACTTTTGCTAGTGCCAAGTTTTTTTTATCTATTCAGCACTTTTGTCTTATATTATTTGTGTGCCTGAAATGTTTGCATAAGCACTTGGAATTTTCCGCCTCTACTTATCGTTTATCTGGCTTTCCGCCTCGTCCCTTTCGTGAGCCGGCTAAACCTTCAGCCGGAAACTTTGCCGAGCAACGGAGCTCAATTGCTAAACCAGTTTAAACTCGGAAACAAAGCCGGCTTCCAGTACCAACAATTCACTACTCGGAAGATGCCCGCATCCAACAATCAGACAAATAACCCAAGTAAAGACTAGAGTTTTTTAGAGTTATACCCGAAGGTAGCAGTTTTAGAATCGGAAATCTAAACCACAACGAAACATGAGCATAAAGTACTTTCAAGCATTCTGGGATTTTCGACTATGACATGATCATTAGGAAATAAGATGGTAAAAACTTCTCAGGAAAATTTTGAGATAACCAAAACTTTTATTTCTCACAGAGCATGTACATATGCATAATTACAAAGAAAGATAAAACTAAGAATAAAAGGGACGTAGCTGAGCAATATTCCATGGTCTGTCTAATTCTTCCGGATTTGTACTGCCTCTAGCTCTCTTTCTCTTCTTAGTAGCAGGTCTTTCTTTGACTGGCCTCATGTCAGTTAAGTAGTACGACCCATTGTGCAATACTCGACTAACCAAAAAGGGCCCTTCCCATATTGGGGAAAGTTTGTGCTTTCTTTGTTGCACAAGCCGGAGAACCAAATCACCTTTATTGAAAGATCTAGTTCGGACTCTCTGGTTATGATACTTGCATAACTTCTGCTGATAGGCTGTAGATCTTATTTCAGCAACGACGCGAACTTCTTCGACTAAGTCGAGATCATTTTGTCGAGAAATCTCAGCATCCTCTTCAATATACGCAGGGACTCTAGGAGAAGTATGAATCAAATCACTAGGAAGAACTGCTTCTGCGCCATAGACCAAGAAGAAAGGTGTATATCCTGTTGACCTGTTCGGAGTTGTTCGCAAACTCCAAATTACAGAGGGTAGTTCCTCTGCCCAAGCCCCCGCAGCACGTCTCAGTGGTGCTTCGAGTCTTGGTTTAAAGCCTTGTAGAATTAAACCATTTGCTCTTTCGACTTGTCCGTTAGCCTATGGATGTGCGACTAACGCAATGTCAAGCCGGATATTTTGGTCATCGCAGAATTCAGCCAACTCTCCCATGGAAAAATTACTCCCGTTGTCCGTGATAATGCTATGCGGATAACCATACCGAATTATAACATCCTCGACAAATCTTTTGGCTGTTGCTCCATCACAACTAGTGACAGGTTTAGCCTCGATCCATTTCGTGAATTTATCCACCATCACTAAGAGGTGAGTAAATCCACTTGGAGCTTGTTTAAAAGGTCCTACCATATCAAGCCCCCAGACCGCAAAAGGCCATGTTATAGGTATTGTTCGCAGCTGATCAGCCGCAACATGAGCTTGCTTGGCGTACTTTTGGCAGCCTTTGCATGTCTTGACTAATCGTTCGGCATCTGCCTGAGCTGTGAGCCAGAAAAAACCATGTCGAAAAGCTTTTGCCACTAAAGATTTGGCTGCAGCGTGGTGACCACACTCGCCTTCGTGGATTTCTCTTAAGATTTCCACTCCTTCTTCCGGAGATACACAGCGCTGAAAAACCCCAGAAACACTCCGTTTATGGAGCTCACCTTTAACAATAGTATAGGCTTTTGCTCGTCGGATAATCTGCCGGCTCAGCACCTCGTCTTCGGGTAATTTGCCATCTACCAAGTAATCAAGGTAGGGTTGAGTCCAGCTGGGAATTACAGCCAGAACTGCTATTAAAGGTGAGTCGGATTTGGTCGGATACTCCTCATCTACTCCCTTTATCGAGGGAACTTTGAGGTGCTCTAAAAATGTGCCATCCGGAACCTCTTTCCGCGCAGAACCTATTCGAGATAGTGCATCTGCTTCCTCGTTTTCTGCTCGAGGGATGTGTTGAACTTCAAACCCCTCGAACGATTTAGATAGATCATCCACGACAGCTTTATATGCTGCCATGTGCTTATTTGCATTACAAATATCCGACACTTGCTGAGCAACAAGATCCGAATCTCCATAACACATCAAACGTCGGATGCCAATATCCTTAGCAATCCGGATTCCATGCAGCAGTGCTTCATACTCGGCAATGTTGTCTGTTGCTGTGAAGTGGATCTGCAGCACATATAAAAGTTTATCTCCTTGGGGTGATTTGAGCACCACGCCAGCCCCCGAGCCCCCCTAGCCTTGGATCCGTCAAAAAAGAGGGTCCCATATTCCGACTCCGGGAGGACCATGTTCTCCTTGGTCTCTGTCCAATCAGCGACAAAGTCGGCAAGGATCTAGGATTTGATTGCTGTCCGGGGTTTGTACTCAATATCGAAAGCTGCAAGCTCTATGCCCCATTTGGCGACGCGTCCTGTAGCATCGCTGTTATTGATCATATCTCTCATGGGAGCTTTGCTCACCATGGTAATTGGGTGCTCCTGAAAATAGTGTCGTAACTTACGAGATGCCAGAAAAACACCGTAAGCTAACTTTTGATAGTGCGGATATCGCTATTTTGATTCTGTCAGGACCTCGCTGACAAAGTACGTCGGACGCTGCACCAGGTGCTCCTGATTTTCTTCTAGTCTCTCCACCACCATAACTATACTGACAACCCTATTTGTCGCAGCAATGTAAAGCAACATCGGTTCCTAAGGTTCCGGTGCTGCAAGGATAGGGGCAGATGAGAGTACTTTCTTCAGGTCTTGTAGTGCAGCTTCGGCTTCGTCAGTCCAGACAAAATCCTTGGTTTTCTTCAGGAGTTTGTATAATGGTGCGGCTCTTTCACCAAGCCGGCTTACAAATCGACTGACCGCCGCGATGCATAACCAGTTAATCTTTGTACATCCTTCAGGCGAGTTGGCCTGGAAATATTGAGAATAGCCTTGATCTTGTCACGGTTCACCTCTATGCCTCGTTGAGACACAATAAAACCTAACAATTTTCCGGCTGGTATTCCAAAGAAGCATTTCTTCGGGTTAAGCATGATGTTGTATTTTCGTAAATTGGCGAACGTCTCCTCTAAGTCGGAAACCAATGTTTCCTTCTTTTTGGACATGACCACGATATCATCCACGTATGCATGTACATTGCGCCCGAGTTGATCATGGAGGCAACGCTGCATCGTGCGCTGGTACGTAGCTCCTGTGTTCTTCAGCCCAAAGGGCATCATAACATAACAGAAGGTTCCGAAAGGGGTTATGAATGAAGTCTTGATTTTGTCAGATTCCTTCATCCGGATTTGGTGATAACCGGAATATGCGTCGAGAAAACAGAGGCGTTCTGAGCCTGCCGTAGAATCAATAACTTGATCAATTCTACGCAGAGCGAACGGATCTTTTGGACAAGCCTTGTTCAAGGCAGTATAATCAACACACATCCTTAAATCAGTAGTGTCCTTTTTAGGGACCATTACAGGGTTGGCCGACCATTCAGTATGGATGACCTCTTCTATGAATCCGGCTAACTCGAGCCGTGCTAGTTCCTTAGCTATTGCCTTACGCTTTTCGTCACCAAACCGTCATAAGGACTGTTTGACGGGTTTAGTGTTCGGGTTTACATTTAGAGAGTGCTCGGCAAGTTCCCTAGGTACTCCGGTCATGTCAGATGGCTGCCATGCGAAGATATCTTGATTTGCTTGGAGGAACTTGATGAGCGCGCCTTCCTATGCGCTACTTAGGCCTCCGCCTATCTGGGTCACCTTGGAGGGGTCATCATCCTTCAATGGCGTCGTCTTTGTCTCTTCTGATGCCTTGAACTCCGGATTTGGTTTTGTCACCTCCTTCTTCGTCGCGGGCATCTCGGACAGATCTATGCTCTTCTTGATCTCCTGGTACTCCTGGGCGTGCAGCACGGCTTCGGCAAAGGCGGCATTTCCATCCTCGCACTCTCATGCTTTCTTCGGGTCACCCCTGATGGTGATCACGCCGTTGGGACCTGGAATTTTCATCATATTGTAAATGTAACATGGACGAGCCATAAAAGCCCAGTAAGCCGGACGTCTGAATATAGCGTGGTATGCACTCTTGAATGGGACCACTTCGAAGGGAAGTGCCTCCGTTCGATAATTTTTTGGTGTTCCAAAAGTAACATCCAAAGTGATCTCTCCCAGGGAATTGGCTTGTCTTCCTGGTACAACCCCGTGAAAAATCACAGAGCTATGGTTAAGTTGCGTTTTCGAGATCTTCATCCGGCGTAGCGTTTCTACATAAAGAATATTGATGCTACTACCACCATCCATGAGGGTCTTGGAGAAACCATAACCGTCTGTAAGTGGATTGACGATTAAGGCTTATTTTCCTCGCCTATGTAACTTAGGCGGATGATCAGCGCGGTCAAATGTGATTGCCACCTCCGACCAGTCCAAATACTAAGGGACAACCGGAACTATTGCGTTGAGCTCATGGAGAACTGCTTTCTTGACCTTTGCTGGTTGAGATCCGAGGAAGGTGACGTAAGTGTCCTTCTTGGTAGGAAACGTTTTCTTCCCTTCCGACTTGGGATTTGAAGCGTCGGCTTCCTCCATGTCAGAATCTTCCTTGGTCTCTTTTTCTTTTTCGGGATTTTTCTTTCCCTTCTTCCGCTTAGCTTTGTAGCCCGCGGTATCATCTCTCTTAATGTCATCGTTAAAACGACATTCAGCGTTGGTGTGGGACGAGCCCCCATTGGCGTCTAAGTGATGCACACATGGGTTATTGGCAATGTCGGCCCAAGTGTAGGTTTTGCCTGGTTGTTGCTCTCCTCTACCTTGGACCCTTGATGTCCCATGACCACGCCCGCGGCCTCCACCACGTCCTCCTCGTCCTCCAGTCCCGGAAACAGTACTGACTACTGCTGTCTCCGCGTTGGGTTTTTCTTCCGAGGTGTTTTTGCGTTTCTGAGCCTGTTGCTTTGTCTTTGCTGACTGTGGTACAGCCAGGACGTTAAGTAATCCCTCTGCATCATCGTCAGCATCTGCATACTTACTCGCTGTTTCTATCATCTCTCCCAGATCAGTAACCTTGTCACACTTCAAGCAATGGCGCAGTAATCCAATTGGGAGACCTGAAATAAAAGCTTCAATCGCAGTTTGATCATTTACTCCCTCGCAGGAGTTCTTGGTGTCAATCCATCATCCGAGATAATCTCGGCAAGTTTCTCCGGCTTTTGGGTGCAATGCTGTAGGTCTCCAACCGTACAGGGCCTTCGATATGTGCCTTCGAAATTCCGAAAGAACGCACTTTGTAAGTCATACCAGTTGTGGATGGTGTTTTCCGGAAGTTCATTGAGCCATGATCGCGCCGTCTTCTGCAACATAAGTGGGAGATATCGGGTTGCGACCAGGCTGTTTCCGCCTTTAGCGATGCAGCAAGCTTGGAAGAAGTCTTGTAACCAGGTGTCTGGCCGAGCAATGCCGTCGTAGGCTTGAATATGTCTTGAGATAGCAAATCCTTCCGGGAATTTTGTAGCTCTGATGCGTGGTCCAAAGCACTTTGGGCCCACGTACACGTCATCGTTTTCGTAGCGCCGAGCCTCTATGTTGGAGTTGATCCTGTGCCTTGCGTCGTTCGGGGATAGGGATCGTCCCGAATATTGGCCGTGGCCGCGATGCCTTGGAGCCAGACTTCGGCTTCTGCCACCACCTCCTCCGTCATGTCGTCCTCCTTGACCTCCTTGGGGGCCGTTGTGATAACTGTGCAGTGGAGAGGGTGGTGCAGCTGGCTTGTTTCCGGCTGATCGCCGGCCTCCGTCCGGAGCGTCATTATTCCGGTTCCGGGGAGGTTCTTGACTATGACGAGCCCCCTGCCGGCTTGTACTAGCATGGTTTCCGTTGTTCCTTCGTCCGTTGTTCCCACCATGGTAAGGTTCAGCCGGACGGTTTTCATGTCTAGGAGGTGGCATTTTCTGACGATCCTCCTCCCGATGTTTTTATTTATCTTCTCCCTTTCGGGAAGGATTCCTCGGATTGAGTGCAGCGATTGCGTCTTTCTCGGCTACTGGAGCGACATTGCTCCAGTTATGTGTAGCCATGCGGTGCTGCTTCGTCGATCCGGTTCTTGAATAATTGTCTTCCCTGCGTTCGGGGTTATGATACTGCGCCCGAACATAGTGGGATCTTACGCCAGCCCATGCCGGATCTGTGTGACATTGGTCAGAATCCGAGACCAGCTTTTGGCTTCCCGACAGGGCGACCTTTTGCTGCTCCAGTCCCTTGTTGAGTAACTTGATACCCAAACGTATGTCTTCTGGTCCTGGATTAGCTGATAGGATTTCGCGAGCTGCCACGGTATTTTGCACTGGTGTTGGGTAAACCCAATCTCTATTGGTGTCCTTCCGTGGCTTTCCCATCTCATCTCCAAAAAGGACGGCATGGACACGTGGGAATTGGTTGTCATCCACGTGACGCTTCCGTGTCTTCTGATGTAGACGGGACATGTACTCCTTGTTTGACATGCGCTTCTTCTCCACCTCGATGTTTTTGGCTTCATCGAGGAGTTGTTGACGACGCGCTTCTAGGGCTTGGGCCCTTTTGTCCAGCTCATCTGCGGTAAGTTCTGCAGCTGTAGGGATAGGTGTGGTTAATGCGGCATCGATGAGTTTACACGCACCTTCAGTGATCACGTGCCCATCCACCGATGCTTCTTTTTTTGGCTCGTCTGGGATAAGTGCTCCATCCGAGTCTTCCTCGGCAATCACCTCCTCTGTCAGAGGGTCTTTTGCCGGGGTCTTGTTCTTATTCTTTGCCCTCTTGGCAGCGCCGGTAGCAAAGACGGCTTTGGGTCCGTTTCCCGGACTCAAGCTCTAGGCGGTACTTTCGGACATCTGGAGTTCAGGATTGTCTCCGACCTCCATATCATCCTGCGCTTTGGGAGAGTGTTCCCCGGATCCTTCGTCCATGGCTTCTCCGTCTTCTGCAGTTTTGGAGTTGTACTCCTTGTCATATTCCACGGAGAACTTTCAGAAGTCTGCCGACATCATGGACTCATCCGAGGATGCGGGAACATCGGCGTTTGTTCCAATTGCCTCCAGCACCGAGTCGGTGTTTTCTCCAGCATCGGTGCGTGCTTCCTGAGGTACCTGAGGAAAGGCATGTCTGTCCCGGCATCGTCAGAGCCGGAATCAGTGTCGTTGATATGCTCCTTCTGGATTTCGACTTCCACGGGTGGGTCGATCTGGGATCTGGCTTCTCCAGGGAGATCCACTCTAGATTCGACTTGGTCCGCGAGGTTTTCTTCAGGCTCGGATTTCTCCACTATCTCCGCAACTGGTGCGGGCTAGGTGGGATTAGGGTTTTCTGAGATCCAGAACTCTGCCGCCTCCGCGGACAAAGGGGACCCAGAAGTTTCTTCTACCTCTATCATCACCGCTGGGGTGGGTTGGGCAGGTTCAGCGAAACCGATGTAAACATCGATCTCGCCAAAGGACATGATTGTATAAGTAGTCACGGCCTCCCTAGCCGGAATCCAAGTCTCGTCGAGAACGATGAGAGGGACGTCGCTGGCGTAGAGGATGCGACCAACGGCGATGGTCTCACCGATTCCGATTCTTGCAGATTCCGCTCGGAACGTAGATCCGAAGCTCACTTGCCCCATGGTGGGCGCCAACTGTCGTCAGATTGATGACAAGTACGCCATGAGGGGGTCCTCGAGGCGTGCGGAAGAGAGGGGTGTGAGGCGTACGGTGTTCCGAGACGGTGAGCACACAAGTTTACCCAGGTTCAAATCCGCCGGCTTTGGACGGACCATACTCCTGCTATCAATCCAGTAATACGGCAAAGCCGGAATATGGGTTACAAGGGTTTCGCCTGTGCGAGTTGAGATTGTAGACTATTGATCGTCTGGTGTTGCCCTAAAGGCTCTCCCTAGGACGGCTTATATAGATATCCGGCCTAGGGTTTACAGGAGAGATCAATCCGGCTACGACTAAGAGTTGGTTACAGAGTACATCTTGAACTACAAGTAACATTATGGGCCTAAGTCGGTGAGTCTTCTGGGCCTTTCTGTAGCCGGGTGGGACTCCGTCTTCTCTCTCCAACTAGGCCGCCCGTGAAGCAAAGCTCTAACCCGAAGTGGGCCACCCTGGTCAGTGAGGAACGTTGAGGATACCCGGAAAGTATATCCCCAACATGAATATTCTCAGAATTGGACGGGACAAAAGCCAAAGTGCCTATTTTTCCGGATGTCATCAAGTGCCAGAATACGAGACGGAGAAGGGCCAGGGGCCACCACACCACCTGGCCGCGCGGCCAGGCCTGGCACGCGCCAGGGGGTGGTGTGGCCGCTCCCGGCACCCCCTCGGCCTCTCCTTCCGCCTATATATTGCCCTAGGGACGAAAACACTAAGTACACGATCAAAAATCCACGAAAGAGTCGGTAGCTGCCGTCATCTCCATCCCTAGATTGGGAGGGATCTGAAGCTCTTCCCCGCACCCTACCGGAGAGGGGAATTTACCCTGGAGGCCTTCTTCATCACCATGCAAGCCTCCGGTGTGATGCCTGAGTAGTTCATCCTTGGACTACGGATCCATGTAGTAGCTAGATGGTTGGTTCTCCTCCTTTGTGCTTTCATGTTTAGATCTTGTGAGCTTCGTTCATGATCAAGATCATCTATTTGTAATTCTGCATGTTGTGTTTGCGGGGATCCGATGGATATTGAGATGCTATTTCAGATTCATTATTGATTCTATCATGTCTTTGTTATTTGTGATCTTGCATGCTTTCTGTTGTTAGTAGCTATCTTGGCCAAGTAGATGCTAGCAAATCCAAGAGTTAGTATTTATGCTCGATAGTGGGTTCATGCCTCTAGTAATCTGGGGAAGTGATAGAAATCTCTAAGGTACTAGATGTGTTGTTGCTACTAGGGAGAAAACAACAATCCTTTGTTCATACAACAATCGTATTGTTTACTTTACACGCAGTTCGTAAAGCAATAATTTGTTGCTTGCAACTTAATACTGGAGGGGGTTCGGATGATAACCTGAAGGTGGATTATTAGTCATAGATGCAGTTGGATGGCGGTCTATGTATTATGTTGTAATGCCCAATCAAGTCACAGAGGAGTCAAGATGATTAGTATATGCATGTATTGCTTTCTCGGTGTTTGTCAATTGCCCCGCTGTAATTTGTTTACCTAGCATGTTATCTATCTAAGGAGAGCCACCTCTAGTGAACTATGGATCCCGGTCATTTTCTTTACATACAATCTACAACTGTTTACTTCTTTGTGTTTACTTTCTGCAAACTATTACTTCTTTCCATTCGATATGTTCAATCCTTTGTTTACCGCAAAACACGGTGAGATTGACAACCTCATCGCAAGTTGGGGACAAAGTTATGTGGTTGTGTTGTGCAGGTCTCCACGTTGCTACTAGCACCTGTAGTGCGCCCTGCCAAAGCTCAGCTAGTAACACCTTTGGGGTGTTTCCTTGCTCCTACTGGTTCGATTAAACCTTGGTTTCATAACTGAGGGGAAACTTGCTGTTGTGCTCATCATACCTTCCTCTTGGGGTTCCCAACGTGCTCTACATCAACACCGCCATCAAGAATTTTTCTGAGCGCCGTGCATTGAGCCATCAAGCATTTTTCTGGTGCCGTTGCTGGGGAGTCAAGGACATCTTCACAAGGGTACTCCCTCATAACCAATCTCTTTACTTTGTTATTTTTGTTTTGCTTAGTTTATTTTTTCTTTGTTTTCTTGTTTCTTTATCAAAAACACAAAAAAATTAGTTTTACTAGTTTGCTTTCTTATTTCAAAAATATAAAAAATTAGTTCCTACTATAGTTGTTATTTTCGTTGGTCTGTTATTGTCTTGCTTTGTCATGCTTTCTATCAATGGTTGGTTTCTTTGAAACTGAATCTTATTGGTAAGGTGGGTTCACGGAAGAACAAAAATATTGTTATAAGGAACACCGCTTGTCACAAAAAGGGAAACACTTATGGTAAAAAATTGATAAATTGAATATCATTGCTAGAAACGTGTGCTCTACTTATAATGTTACTTATTGCTTTGATATATCTTGTTGATGTAGGAGGTATAAACACCTCCCTTTTCGATGTGAGTATAATGATAATGTTACCATATATTCTTATGTTAAGGGAAATTATGACTTTTATGATGTGGAACAAATTGAAGAATTTATTGCTTGGAAGGGTGCATTCGAACTAGCTTATTTGCTTAAAAATACTGATGATGCACCTTATAAATATGAGGTTTATGTTATACTTCAATTTTGCTTTGATAATTACAAGGAAGAAAATGGCTATATTCTTGAATATCTTAATAGATGCTCTCCACAAACGGAAGAGACTAATGCCTTGTAGGAGCCTATGGAAGAAGAAATTGCTGAACTTGAAAGCTCATTAGATGAAAAAGAGGAGGAGAGTGATGAACAAAAGAAGGAAGAATGGATCTACCCATGCCTACCTTCTAATGAGAGTAACTCTTTACCCCTTACATTATTTGATTGTCCCCCATGCTTACCAAAGGAGGATGAATGTTATGTTCATGTGGATTCTTTTGATAAAAATCATGTTTTATGTGATAGTTATATTGTTGAGTTTATTCATGAGGCTACTGAAAATTATTATGAGAGAGGAAAATATGGTTGTAGAAGTTTTCATGATACTAAAACACCTCTCTATGTGCTAAAAGTTTTGAAGTTACTTTTGTTTTATGTTCCTATGCCTGTCACTTTGTTCTTTGTGAATTTATTTGCATACAAGATTCCTATGCATAGGAAGTGGGTTAGACTTAAATGTGTTTTGAATTTGCTTCTTGATGCTCTCTTTTACTTCAATTCATATTTCTTATGTGAGCATCTTCTCAAACTATCATGTCTAACTTAAAGGCGTTAAAGAAAAGTACTTACTGGGAGATAATCCAAAAGTTTTAGATGAGTCTTGGAAGTTATTACCTCTATAATAACTGCTCATTATCCTTTTTATTTGCTTTTTTGCGCCAAGAGTAACCTCTAATGAGAGAGAAGTAATGATTGGGAAAGTTGTTGTCCCGAAACAAATTTTTGTGCTTCACCGTAAAAATTCGTGAGAGAGCTCTGTATGTCGGATTGAGCTGTAATTTTTTGTTATTCTGCCCCAGGTTGTTATCTAACTTTCATTAGTTTAACACGTTTTGATTTTAGCAACATAAGGTCTTCGAAAAAACTCGTCTTTACCTGCTGGTCTGTTTTGACAGATTTCTGCCATTTTCTGCATTTGCTTCTTGTGGGTTCCTTTTTGAGTTCTTTTGGGGAATTGAGCTTCTTGAGAGAAGTGCTACAGTATATAGTGTTCTAATGGAAGTTTATTTGGTGTTAGAATTGAACCTTAAGACTTATTTATCTTAAGTGCACTAATGTTGCTAATAAAGATTGTGTGAAGTTTTGTATGAAGGAAAAATTCCAGGTATATGGAAGGAATGAGTAATAAGATGAAGAATGGACTAAAGATCAAGCTTGGGGATGCCACACGTGTCACTCCAAGAAATATCCAAGAAGTATAAGCGTCAAAGCTTGGGGATGCCCAAGGCATCCCCATCTTCATCAATAAAAATCCCAGGTTCCTTCCAAACGCTTCATTTTTATTGTTTCATGCACAACTGTGTTTTTCTTGGAGCGTCTTCTTTTTCGTTTTCGTTTTGGTTTTTAGTTTGCTTGGTTTGCTTAGTTTTCTGAATAAATTGGTTGGACCCCCTCTTTCATACATTGGTTTTCAAATAGTTTGGTTTGGTTTGGAAAAGAGTAGGAAAGCTCATGCTTAAGTGTTAAAGAGAGTTTGTTTTTGACTGTGGCCTATGCTTTGTCATGCCATGCTTGATATTATTTTCGCTTTATGCTTAGTATTCTTTGCTGTAGCCTGACTTGTTATAAGCAATTGAGATTGCTTAATGTGCCTTGGATGAATCATGCGTTGTTTTAGCATATTAAAGCATAGTATTGTGGTATTCTCCTTTGATGGTTTATTTGGGTTGACTTGGCGCATGCTCACACCATGTTATGACTATGTCAAGTCACCATAGCCTTTATGATCCTTTAGTTTTCAACTTGTACTATCACTTTATGCTTTGATCAATGATGTTTTGTCGCTCTACATGATTATGGCCATTATTGCTCTCTTAGTTTGTCGCTCCCAGTCTTTTGCTAGCCTCCACAACCAAGTATGAGTTCCACTCATGCATCCAACTCCCTAAACCAAGTTATTCCAAAGAGTCCACCATACCTACCTACTAGCTTATGCTATTCCAAGTATATTCATGCTTTTGTTTACCTTCCGAATTAAACTTGTTATGAGAAAACTAGTGATTAAAGCTCTCACGAACTTGATGGCACACTTTACTTTATTGCCTCTAATAAACTTGAACCATTGGGTCCTTCTTTGATGCGTATATGCTTGCGCTTTATAAGTTGAAATTAGCAGAACCATATATCATGGGGAACGCTTTCAACATTGCACTTGTACTTTGTACCCCGTTGATATCATGTTCTTTTGCTTACGGATCCTGGCGGTGTGAAATAAAAGTGGAACTTGTAAGATCATGGAGTTTGTATGTGTGTTAGAGAAACGCCTGGGCCGCTAGCCTAAGCCATGCCTAATCATGGTGGAAACTTGCAGCATCACCATAATAAGCACTCTACGAAGCATCCTCAATAAAAACCTATGCAAATAGCAAATAAAAAGATCGCTGAGATGATCAATGTCTACTTGCCTTGTCATTTTGATTATGGGAAAGCTCACGTATCATGTGCAAGGGGTACCCCGTTGGCGGTTCTTAATGATACACATGTACTTACAATGACAAGAGCTTACTCGTGACTGAAGTTGAGTAGCATGAGGATCGGTCTTCGTAAGTAAGGGGCATGAGATTTCGGTTTATAACTTGTCAAGCATCTCCTCTTAGTTGTGTCACTTTAACCTTAACCACTTCAAGATGCTTATGATAGGGGCAATGAGAGCTAAAAGCTATAAGTACCATAATTTTTGGAAGCTCTTTATGAGACTTAAATCCCTACTTAATTTTACAAAGGCCTTTCTTCCACCATTATATTGAGTCTCCACCTTCTATCTTTATGCACTTACTTTGAGAGCATAGTGGCCATTCTTAGTTCTATGTGCATTGTCCCAAGACTAGTTGATTGATGCATACTTTGATATTGCTTGTTTTAAACTATTGTATCTAGTCACTCTTATGAACTTTGAAGGTGTCCTATGCATTTATATTTGCTACTCTATTGAGGGACAAGCTGAATGCTATTATGCTATGTTTTTTTATGTGAAACAAACAAACGTCTTGCAAAGCATTGTTATTCATGAATCTTTTGTTTGTGCCTTTTCATGTTGCATCATAGTTTCTTTGCTTATTTCTAGAACTTTGTCTTTCATGCTATGATTGAAGTACTATGATCCCAACTTTGAATGTTTTGCAAATACTTTGATCAAGTCTTTGATGGTGCATGTCACCTCAAAAATTATTCTTTCTTTTTATCACTTACCCACTCGAGGACGAGTAGGAGTTAAGCTTGGGGATGTTGATACATTGCAAATGTATCTATAATTTTTGATGTTCCATGCTTGTTTTTATCCACTTTCTTGTGTTTTGTTCCAACTTTGGAGTACTTTTCATATGATTTCTTGGACTAACATATTAACAAGAGACACAGTGCCAGCTGCTTGTTTTCTGCTGTTTTTGGTTCCAGTGCCTATTTCATATGAATATTCTCGGAATTGGACGGGACAAAAGCCACAGTGCCTATTTTTCCAGATGTCATCAAGTGCCAGAATACGAGACGGAGAAGGACCAGGGGGGCACCACACCACCTGGCCGCGTGGCCAGGCCTGGCCCGTGCCAGGGGGTGGTGTGGCCGCTCCCGGCACCCCCTCAGCCTCTCCTTCCGCCTATATATTTCCCTCAGGACGAAAACCCTAAGGTCCCGATCAAAAATCCACGAAAGATTCTAGCCACCGTCATCTCCATCCCTAGATCGGGAGGGATCTGAAGTTCTTCCCGGCACCCTACCGGAGAGGGGAATTCACCCTGGAGGCCTTCTTCATCACCATGCAAGCCTCCGGTGTGATGCGTGAGTAGTTCATCCTTGGACTAGGGATCCATGTAGTAGCTAGATGGCTGGTTCTCCTCCTTTGTGCTTTCATGTTTAGATCTTGTGAGCTCCGTTGATGATCAAGATCATCTATTTGTAATTCTGCATGTTGTGTTTGCGGGGATCCGATGGATATTGAGATGCTATTTCAGATTGATTATTGATTCTATCATGTCTATGTTATTTGTGATCTTGCATGCTTTCTGTTGTTAGTAGCTATCTTGGCCAAGTAGATGCTAGCAACTCCAAGAGTTAGTATTTATGCTCGATAGTGGGTTCATGCCTCTAATAATCCGGGGAAGTGACAGAAATCTCTAAGGTACTAGATGTGTTGTTGCTACTAGGGAGAAAACAACAATCCTTTGTTCATACAACAATCGTATTGTTTACTTTACACGCAGTTCGTAGAGCAATAATATGTTGCTTGCAACTTAATACTAGAGGGGGTTCGGATGATAACCTGAAGGTGGATTATTAGTCATAGATGTAGTTGGATGGCGGTCTATGTATAATGTTGTAATGCCCAATCAAGTCTCGAAGGAGTCAAGATGATTAGTATATGCATGTATTGCTTTCTCGGTGTTTGTCAATTGCCCCGCTGTAATTTGTTTACCCAGCATGTTATCTATCTAAGGAGAGCCACCTCTAGTGAACTATGGATCCTGGTCCTTTTCTTTACATACAATCTACAACTGTTTACTTCTTTGTGTTTACTTTCTGCAAACTATTACTTCTTTCCATTTGATACGTTTAATCCTTTGTTTACCGCAAAACACGGTGAGATTGACAACCTCATCGCAAGTTGGGGACAAAGTTATGTGGTTGTGTTGTGCAGGTCTCCACGTTGCTACTAGCACCGGTAGTGCGCACTGCCAAAGCTCAGCTAGTAACACCTTTGGGGTGTTTCCTTGCTCCTACTAGTTCGATTAAACCTTGGTTTCATAACTGAGGGAAACGTGCTGATGTGCTCATCATACCTTCCTCTTGGGGTTCCCAACGAGCTCTACATCAACACCGCCATCAAGCATTTTTCTGGGCGCCGTGCATTGAGCCATCAGTCAACATACCGTTGCAAGACATTCGTGACACTCCTCTTGTATAGCTTGGCATTGATAATCGTGTATGCCTTTGCCCTCTTCTGAATTTGCCTCGAAAACACTTCTTCATTGGGAAAAGATCCATCCTTCAGGAACTGGAATATATGCAGTGCCCAAGTCGGTATGACTCGCACCGGAAACACATCCTCGTCAATTTCCATTTGATCCACCGACATAACCTCGGCTGGATCACACTGCGCAGTCCCCGGATTTGCCGAAGCAGTCCCCGGGTCTCCTGAACCACTTCCCACATCAATGTCCATGGGGATAGCTCCGTACGTCGTATCAGCCGGTATATAGATTGACTTGGATTATGGGGATGGCATGATAGATGGCTTTCTGAGGTGCTCTAGTGCTACACCCGGCGGGATCGCTTGTCAGGTTGATCCGAGCTTCGACAGTACGTCGGCAGCCTTATTTTCCAGCCGAGGTACATGGTGAAACTCACATCCCTCGAAGTATCCTGATATCTTCTGCACATGAAATGTGTATAATGCCTTGTTTGCATCCAAAGCATCCCATTGCCCTTAGACTTGTTGAACCACCAAATCCAAGTCACCGAAGCACTAGATCCGACGTATTCCAATTTGTTTTGCTACTTTGAGTCCATGCATAAGTGCTTCATATTCTGCAACATTGTTTGATGCTGCGAAGGGGATCTGCATCACATATTTCAGCTGGTCTTTCTTGGGAGAGGTAAGCACAACTCCGGCGCCTAACCCGGTTTTCGTTTTTGATCCGTCAAAATGCATTCTCCAGTAATTCGGATCTGGCAACGGTGGTCCATATTGCATCTCGGCCCAATCTACGAAAAAGTCAGCCACTGCATGAGACTTGATCGCATCTCTTTTGTCGAATTGTGGAGCATAAGGGGCTAGCTCAATTGCCCATTTTGCAATCTGGCCGCTTGCATCCTTGTTGCTCATTATCTCAGATATGGGGGCTTCACATATCATTTTGATGGGGTGCTCTTCAAAATAATGCTTTAGCTTCTTTGCCGCCATATACACACCATAGTGAGGATAGTTTTGCTTCGATGCTGATAATACCTCGCTCAGGTAATAGACTGGCCTTTGCACTGACTTACCCTCCTCGTCACGCTCTACCACAATCACTGCACTTACAACCCAGTTAGTTGCGGCTATGTAGAGCAACATTGGCTCTTTTGATAGTGGAGAGGCTAACACTCGTGCAGTAGCTAACATTTTCTTTAACTCGATGAAGGCTTCATTTGCCTGCGGCGTCCATACGAATTTGTCCGACTTTTTCATTAGCTGATAGAGAGGCAGTGCCTTTTCTCCCAAAAGACATACAAACCAACTTAAGGATGCCAGGCAACCAGTGAAATTCTACACATCGTTAAGACACTTCGGTAATTCCATTCGCTCTATGGCTCGGATTTTAGTTGGGTTAGCTTCGATACCTCGGCTGGAGACAAGATATCCGAGTAATTTTCCAGCCGGGACACCGAAGGTACACTTCTCTGGGTTAAGCTTCATTCAGAACCTCCTTAGGTTCGCGAAAGTTTGCTTGATATCATCAAGGAGCGTTTTGATTTTCTTGGTTTTTTATAACCACATCATCAACATACACTTGCACATTTCGACCAATTTGATCGTGTAGACATTTTTGCATACATCTTTGATACGTTGCCCCTGCATTACGTAAACCAAAAGGCATAGTGCAGTCTTTATTTGATCATCTGGCTTTAGTGGTATCTGGTGGACACCAGAATACGCGTCTATGAATGACAACAGTTCACACCGAGCAGTAGAATCTATGACCTGATCTATCCTGGGTAGCAGGAATGGATCTTTTGGGCACGCCTTGTTTAGGTTCATGTAATCGATGCACATACACCAAACCACTACTACATTAGGATCATCTTTCTTCTTTTCCACAAGCACCGGATTAGATAACCAGTCCGGGTAAAGTACTTCCATGATGAACCCGGCTGCTAGGGGCCGAGCTATCTCATCTCCAATGACTTTTCTCCTATCTTCGGCGAAGCGGCGAAGAGGTTGCCTCACCGGCTTTGCTCCGGGTCTCACATTCAAAGAGTGCTCGACCAATTCCCTCGGAACACCTTGCAAGTCCTGTGTGGCCAAGCAAAGATATCCCGATTCTCACGGTGGAAATTGACGAGCTCGCTTTCCTATTTCTCAGTTAACCCGACACCAATTGTTACGGTGTGCTCTGGGAAGAGATCATCAACGGGAACTTTCTTTGTATCCTTTGTTGCTTGAAATGAGACACTTCCATGCGGGTTACTCAGCGTCGGCATATATTGCTGCGCGGACTAAGCCAACGCCGCTACTTCCTGGATCTTTCTTTTCTCTTGTGCAATCACGAGTGACTTGGCCAGGTTAGACCCGGCTGAAGCACACTCAATGGAACGTCGGAAATCCCCAGCTATAGTAATTACTCCATTTGGCCCAGGCAACTTCATCTTCAGGTAACTGATGTGAGTACTTGTCATAAATTTGTTCAGGGCTGGCCTACCGAGTAACGCGTGATATGCGCTTTCTAAGTTCACAACCTCATACTCCAAATTCTCAGTTTGGCAGTTATCCCTTGTGCCGAATAACACATCAACCCGGACTTTGCCAATGGGTTCACATGAGATACCAGGTACAATGCCATGGAAAGTTGTCCTTGTAGCTTGGAGCATGTTCTCTGAGATACCCAACTTGCGCATTGTATCCACGTACATGATATTGATGCTGATGCCATTGTCGATCAGCACCTTGGAGAACCTCACATTGATATTTGGCCCGATGAACGTTGGGTCCAGCACTAGTGCATAGGAAGCAGGACTCGGCATGATCCTGGGATGGTCCTTGATACTCCAGGTAATTTCCTGATCAGACCAAGGCATATACCTCGTCACTGCCAGCATAACCGCATTCACCTCCATATGTCAGCGTTGCATGCTCTTTCTATCCGTTTCCTCCGTGCTAAACACACAGTAACTCTGGTGATGCTCTCTATATTCATTTCTCCCCTCATTGCCGGGATATTTTTGATCTGGCTAATGCTGGTTTTCCACCTGATGCACTGCATCCCTTCTCTCATGATTCTCATACCTCGGCGGAGGTGGTGGCAACATTAACTGTTGTGCATTTGCTTCGGAGAGTAGTTGCTTCCTAGGTAACTCCTGCCAAGGTTGATCGTTCCGAGGTGCCTGAGCATTCCCTGAACCACTTTGCTCTATCTTCCTCATCCACTCACATTGCCGGGTTGTATGGCCTGCTGGATTACTCGGATTTGGCGTGTGAAATTTGCACGGCTGATCTAGCATTGCCTCATATGTATACCTCGGCCGGTCTTTCTTTTCTTGCCACTATCTCTTTTGCTCGGGAGTCCAAGTTTTCTTGCCATCATTTCTTGGAGTCCACTGTTGCCCTCCAGTTTTCTGACGCTGATTACTCCCTGCTCCGGGTTGATCTTGATTTACAGCAGCAACTTGTTGCGAACTGTACCTATAATCCGGTCTATCATCTCTTCTCTTACCCTGGTAGTAATTTCGCCAGGATGATCCGGCTCCGTCTCACTGGTAGTACTCCTCATTTGACTCGTTTGACACTAGTCGGGGTTGAGTTGGATCACCCAAAGCATATGAATCGGCAATCCGGATTGTCTCTGCCAGTGTAGTTGGCATATCCCTTTGTAACCTTTGCCACAACATGTGCTTGCATATCTATAGCCTTGTGCAAACCAAGCTATGGCCTGAGACTCAATCACGCCTTCACATGAGTTTCTCATGTTGCACTAGCGAGTTAGAAACTCTCGGTCTGTTTCATTTGGTCTCTGCTTGCACACTGCTAAGGTCTGTGGCCTATTCGGCCTCTGATACGTGCTTGAGAAGTTGCTGACTAACATTTCCTCAAAATCTAGCCAGCAGTTGATACTACCGGGTGGTAAATTGTTTAACCATACCCTCGCTGGCCCCTCCAGCATCTGAGGTACGTATCTCACTGCCCATCTCAAATTGCCTGTCGCAATTTTTACTACCGTTGCGTAGTTGATTAACCAATCCTCCGGCTTGGTGCTGCAGTCATATGTTTTCGTGCCTCTGGGTAACTGGAAGTTGGGTACCGGAGGCTCTTTCATGATCCGGGGCCCAAAGCACGCTGGACCCGGAGGACCTTGCCCCTCAATTTGCTCCTACCTATAGAGCCGATCCAGCTTTAACCTGGCGTCATCAGGCAGCAAGTTCCTGCTTCCCAATCTTGACCCTATCACATGATGATCCGGCCTATGGTATCATGCATTCACCATTTCTAAATCACCGTCATTGTATCTGTCTTGTTCTTGTCGAGTACCATTTTTCCGCATACCCTGGCTGACACTCTGCTCTTGCCGAGGTACATTCCACTGCTGCTGTTGCCGAGGTTGGTTTTGCCCTGCACCTGCCGAGTTACGCTGTCTGGCATTGCCGTTTTCAGCGTTTCTCTGACCGGCATTGCCTTGGTCGCGGTTACCTCGGCCAGCTTCACCTCGGCTGACACTTTGTCGATCCTCATTTCCCTGTATTGCTTTTCCTTTTCCTGCCCTTGACGGGTCATACAGGACTATCTCTTTGTTTCTCCTTGCCGAGGTTACCACTTCCTCTCTTCTAGGGCCATCATGTGGGGATGATGCAGCTCCATCAGATTTCTCCGGGTTACCCACTGCCGAGTAAATGACCTTGGAAGCCCCAGCTCTTGTCGGGTTAGTCCTGAGCAACTCTTCATTATGTATGTTAGTGATCCAAACTAACTCGTTGACCCTCTCCTGCTGTCTTTGCCTGGCTTCACCTGCCAAACCTTCTAGTTCGGACGCAGCCGCATCCACAGCTCTAAGGTTCTTTGCTAGGGTGCTGTACTTCGGCAGCCCCATGGACAACAGGTTCTCTGATTCCTCAAATCTAGTCTCACCCTCTTTGTTCATTTCACTAATGAGGTTTGTCCCTTTTACTTTTACAGCATCTACCTTATTTGCTCTTGCGTACTCACGCAGCGTCATGTTCAACGACTGCTGAGTCGCGGCTATCTTTTTTGCACCCTCTAGTATTTTCTGCCTAGTTTCCTCTAACTCGGCCTATGCCTGAGCCAGATCTACCACATGCGCTATGGGGCTTGCAAGGCTATCTATCGCCTGCTGCAGCACATTTTCTGGCCTCTCTAGCGGAGGACCTCTACTTTTCCTCGGCGCCTTGGGTGTTACCTCTGGATCTGGTGCCGGGTCCTTGCTTGCGCCAATGGCAGGCGCTGTCATCATCACCTCAGCACGGTCAGGAGAGCGAGTGATACGCGCACCGTAAACCGCGCTAAGGGGTTGCTCGCCTCCTTCAACGACGTGTTGCAGATGAACGCATGACACATCAACACCGACGTAGATCTTGTGGGCGCCAAGCTTGACGAAGAGGCCATTGCACAGTGGAGGTCGTTTGCCGAAGCTACCAGCATTGTCGCTGACGTAGTCCAGCGCTCCAAAGCGCTGAACGAGCCCAGAGACGATGTGCTCGCCGTTGCCGATGATGCTTCCCATCCAGATCTTCACCCCTGCTAGCGCCGCTAGCCCCATGGTGGGTGCTAACTGTCATGGTGGTGTCATGGCAGATGCCATGGATAGGCTAAAGGTGGGGCCAATATGCACTAGAGGAATCCAGGGAGGGATAGTGTGGTGATTCCACACACAGATGCTTTGTATTCTCCAAGTTCACTAAGTTTACAGATGCTCCTTGAGCTGTATTGGGGAGAGGAGGAAGAAGAAGTTCTCTTACTCTCACCACTACTTTCTCCTCGATAACTAACTACTCACCCGCCAACCCCCTCTATAGAGGCCATAGCGCTCCTTACATAGGGAAGGCTAGGTTCCCAGTTAGGGCATACGTGGAGGCATATTCCCTAGAATATGCCTCTCCCAAAATAGCAAACCAACCGGGTCTCCTTTTCCCTTCGTAAGCCATGTAGAGGCTACGTAACCCTCTGCGGCGCCAGCATTAGCCGACATAGGCCACGTCACCTTTGTCGGCCACACCTTGTTGGTCCCTCCCTCTGTTTGCTTCGCTCACGCTCCAGCGCACAGAGACCACCTTTTGACCAGCGAGATACCTGCCTTCTCTCGCAAGCCTGGTGTAACCTGGCTCAGGCCTGGTTAACCAGGCCCCGTGGGTACCTGCATACAAGTTACAAATAGCCTGCCGGCATATGACATACATCGTTCGGGACTCGGTTAGGTGGACATCTTCCGGTTCGGGTTACTCCGTAAGTCGGCCTGCCTTGAGGTGACTCGGCCAGCTCTAGCTTTGACCTTGCCTTACCTCGACGTGACCCTACCCGGGGGTATCCCCCCAACACTCAACGTGTTCCCAGATGCAAGACCTATCAAGTAGTCAATGCATCGACTATCAGAAGAGAGGGTGAAAGTGGTCAGCATGGAAGTCAACAGGCTCCTCGATGCCAACTTCATCTACGAGATCAAGGAAAGCACCCGGGTAGCTAACCCTATGTTGGTTCCAAAGAAGGACACGGACATCTTGCGTATGTGTGTGGACTTCACCTCCCTCAACAAGCACTACTCGAAGGATCACTTCCTGTTAACACGGATCGATCAAATCATCGACTCCACCGCGGGATGTAAGCTCTCTCCTTCCGCGACGTCTACTCGGGCTATCACCAGTTCTGGATGAAAGTGGAAGAGCAAGAAAAAACGGCCTTCATCACATCATTCGGACTCTACTGCTACAACACGATGCCCTTCGGGATGAAGAACGGAGGTGCCACCTACCAATGGTGCATGTAGGCTTGCCTTAAGAATCAGCTTGGACGCAACATCTAGGTCTATGTCGACGACATAGTAGTCAAGACAAAGAAGGAAGCTATGCTCATTGACGATCTCCGTGAGACCTTTGACAACCTTGACCGCTACAAGTTCAAGTTGAATCCAGACAAGTACACTTTCGGTGTTCCATCAGGGTAACTGCTTAGGCACCTCATCTCTGCAAGGGGAATCAAAGCAAACCCTAAAAAGATAAAGGCCATACTAGCCATGGAAAAGCCGAAGAACATTAAGGGCGTCCAGTAGCTGGTTGGGCGAATCATGGCGCTCAGCCGATTCATTAGTCAAATAGGTGAGAAGGCACTGCCGTTCTACCAACTCCTCTACAAGACGGACCAGTTCGAGTAGACTAGCAAAGCGCAAGAAGCATTCGAAGATCTCAAGCGCCTGCTCTCAACCTCACCGTCCTGGTGATCCCCAAGGAAAAGGAGCCAATGCTGCTAACATAGCCACCACTCACCGGGTGGTCAGTACTGCACTTGTGGTCGAGCGAGCTGAAGAAGGCAAAGTCCATGGGGTGCAACATCTGGTGTACTACCTCAACGAGGTGCTCACAGCCACCAAGCAGTGGTACCCGCATTACCAAAAGTTGGCTTATGGTGTCTTCATGACTGCATGGAGACTGTGCCACTACTTCCAGGAGAACCCAATAATCGTGGTGAACGATGCCCCGCTAAATCACATCCTCAACGACCCCTCAGCAACAAGGCGGGTCACCCTCTGGGGCATCGAATTGTCTCCACGAGACATCACCTATGAGTGGCGAACGGTGATAAATTCGCAAGTTCTGTCGGACTTCCTCGTCCACTAGATGGAGCTCCAGCTACCAGCTACACCAGACATGTCAAGTCTATGTACAATGCATTTTGACGGGTCCAAACGCCAAGAGGGAACTGTGATGGCTCTGAAATATAGCCATCTACGTCCACATTTAAACTGGATATTACTCATATTCTTGATGAAATATCTCTCTAAACCCTACAACTAATGCTAATATTCAGAAGGCTATGCAATCCTTTCTTTTGTATTTTTCCTGCGTGGATAATGTCGTTTAAAGGAGGGAATCACTACATTAAAGTCAAAGTACGATATTTCCAACAACAAGAAGAAACCAGGAACCGTACAACGGAGGCAGACGCTTTAATGACCAACTATACGACCGGAGCAGAAATTACGGTCGTATAGCTCTGGTTGTATAGTTGGCGCCGCCACCGTTAGGTCAAACAGAACAACTTTTGTGAAGGGACCCCTATATAAAAAAGCCTCGGGCAACGAGAAAACAAGCTAGACCTCGCCAAAAAGTCTCTGCCACAGATCACCAGCCGCCTCTAGATCTCCAAACCCTTCTCCATCTCCATAGCCATATTCCACCACTTGTAATAGTAGATATCTTCTCCAATTGGCCACATTGTAAGACTATTGCTATCACTCTTATGATTTTCATTACAATGTTTGTGAGTGTTGATCTCATCTCTATGTGTGAGTAATTCTCCTTGGGCTAAGGGCTTTGGCCTAGCCATGTAGCAATCGTGCATGTTATTTATTATGGATGGCGGGATCGTGTATTATTTTGTATGACATGATGATTATTGTATTCTCTCTTGCCTCAATCCAAGGACTTGTCAGGAACCCAAGACCTGAGGGTTGAGCCAGGAATAGGGAGTACGAGTGATGACTGATCTGCAGGTTGGGAACCCCAGTGACAGAAGGGGTAGTATGGTTGTATGTGAGGGATTTGCTTGGGATTAATGGTGACATCACTATGCATATCATTAGTTCCCTTTCTTCTATGGCTGAGACTAGTAGGTTATTTCTATAAGCGGTTGCGGAGGCAATAGCAATTATGGATGCACTGCCCACATATAATGTATCTTGATCTAACAAGTACACGCAAAATTTATTTCTATCTTTTATTCCCATCAGATGTTTTGCACAGCTACAGGTGAAACCGAACGCCCTAGGACCTCTCTCTCCAACATCGACAACAACAAAAAGACGCAAGCTATTGGTCTGGTAAAAACACAAAAGGAATTCTAAAACTCCTGAAGGTCTGTTAAAGTAACTTCACTACGCATGCACTTCCCGAGGATTCGATAACCTAGGTCTACTAGGGAAAAAGAATCTATACTACATCCGTAATCCGGATCGAAGGTATCAACCCTTTTTCTGGTGCCGTTGTCGGGGAAGCAATAGCTACCCTGGTGAGGTTATTAGGAACCTTGCTAGTTTTAATTCTTGTTGTTAATTTTGTTAGTTTGCTTTTAGTCTTTATTTGATAAACCAAAAAAAATAGTTAGCCTTTAGGCTACGCATGGCACCAACCAGTCCAGCACCACTGCTGTCAAGTTCTTCGAGTCCATCGTCTTCAGCTTCGGGGTGTCGCACAACATCATCACTGACAATAGGACAAACTTTACCTCGAATGAGTTTCAGGACTTCTACGACAAGCTGGGCATCAATGTCAGTTACGCTTCCATGGCACACCCCTAGACCAACGGTCAAGTCTAAAAGGCCAACAGCCTAGCCTACAACAACACCAAGAAGCGACTCCTTCGGCCTATCGAACGAGCGGCTGGAGTATGGGCGGAGAAACTGCCCTTCGTGCTATGGAGCCCGCGCACAACTCCAAATAGCGCCACTAGCTACACACCTTTCTTCCCGGTGCATGGCGTAGATGCATTGTTACCATCCAAGGTATGATACAAGGCCCCATGGGTTGTCGCCTACAGCGAAGCCGAATCTACGGTCGCACTCGATGAGTCCGTCAACCTCTTAGACGAGGCACGTGAAATCGCTGTCGCACGGTTAACGGTGTATCAGTAGAGCCTCCGCAACTACCACAACCGAAGGCTATGCCTAAGGTCCTTCTCCGAAGGTGACCTCGTCTAGCGACTAAAGCAAAAAGGACACCTTAAGCTCAAATCTCCATGCGAAGGACCCTACGTGGTCATAGAGGTGATTCCAGGCGGCATCTATCGCCTCAAGGACGTAGAAAATGGAGTCGCATACACCAACCCATGGAACATCGCGCAACTGCGATGCATCTACCCTTAGATGTTTTTACCTTTCAATACGGCTACTCAGCCAGACTACTTAGCCAAACAATGTACCTCCTGCTATTCTTCAATAAATAAAGCTAAGTTCCTCAACCGTGAATTTTGTTATGTTTTACTTTATACATACTACACTCGGGGGTTGCGCCTCCCTGACGACCTTGTCATAAATACAACCAACTCACCATCGCGATGGCCCGAGTAGCTGAATCTTCTTACAATCGAACCCTTGAAAACTCCAACCTAGTTGCAGCCGAACTGATAGGTTGGCAAGGTGCTGAGACTTATAGGCATCAGGCAAACGAAATGGCATCGCATAATCACACTCGAACAGATACAAACTAACAAGTTTATGTAAGTTACAAGGGCCACAATGCCCAATTGAAACTATACACGCTTTACATCACTTGTATGTCCTAAGCAGGCTAAAACTACGTTACTGTCACTGAAGCATGACATTAGTCTGTTCTTTGAATAACTAAACGACAACTTCCGCAGGCTGGGCAACCGCTCGGTAATGCGGCCACATATTCCAAGCCATGCCATCCAGAGGTGCCAGCGGACCCTAAGCAATGGCCTCCAAGTCCACATCGGGCCATTGCATATGAACGAGAGCCAATGCAGCCTTGGCACCTACAACCAGTTGCTGACAGACGCACTCGCGAACTGCACCCATGTCACGAAACTTGCGCAGCAGCGCAAGGACGGTGGATGGTGCCTCATCCAATGGAAGCATGGTGCCATATATAGCCTCTAGTGCCAATCGTGCGCGCTTCAGGACATCCAGTACCTAGAAGACGCGGTCTTGCAGTGTCGCCAACACAGTTGCCCGATTCCTATCGGTCCAGAAAAACTCTCCGGCCTCGAGGTCAGATTGAGTAAGGCAATTGAGTCAGATATCAAACCGCTCTCTTTCCTCCCGCGGAATAAGATTCACAACTGCATATACAAGACAAAGACATGTGAGTCGTCATCATGACAAGCCAAGAAGAACAAAAATTAGTCAGATAAAGCTCACATTGCAGTTGTTCACCGATCTGGGCAACTTCGCAGAGCAGATACTTCTCCCGCTCAACACCCTTCTCCGCTCTCAATTTCCACACATCAGTGTTTCCACGGATAATCACCAGATATTTCTCCAAATCCTTCACACGGTCACGCAGGAGGGGGAGCTGCGACAGTTCATCCACCCTTGAGCATGGAGGAGCTAAAGGAGTAGAGGACGATGGTGCGTCATGTGTGCCACTCCCATGACCCAGTCAAGCAAGCAATTGAAGGATAAGCACTTTTGTTCGTGAGGCAACATGTCGAAGAAGCACGAAAAAGGGCAAGCGACCAATATATACATAGTTAATTTAAAAGACTGAGACGGGTTATGGTGATTCAAGCTCACAAAAGCATTCGAAGAAACTACAAAGTCCTAACAGCACTATACAACAAAAGAACTAAAAATGGCACGGCATGACCTACACAGAAGCATCCGAAGGCTTCGCGGAACCCACAGCAGCCTCCAACGCCATGACTTCTGCCATGGCTAACCGTTTTTGCTCCACGGAGTAGTTCGCAAGCATCTCGAAGAGTCGTGGGTCGTACTTCTTACAACGCTGGACAAAGGAAGCAAAGGCTACCTCTTCGCCTTCTGCTTTCACCGGCATCTTGGAGGTAATCTTGTTGATTGATACGTTGCTAACGTATCCATAATTTTTTATGTTCCATGCTTGTTTTTATCTACTTTCTTATGTTTTCCCACACTTTTGAGTACTTTTTATACACTTTCTTGGACTAACCTATTAACAAGAGCCACAGTGCCAGCAGCCTGTTTTCTGTTGTTTTTGGTTCCAGGAAAGTCAGAAAATGAATATTCTCGGAATTGGACAGGACAAAAGCCAAAGTCAGTTTTTCACTGAGGGACACACGGAGCCAGAATACGATACGGAGAGGGGCCAGAGGGCGGCCACACCACCTGGCCGCGCGGCCAGGCCTGGCCCGTGCTAGGGGTGGTGTGGCCAGCCCAGGCACCCCCTCGGCCTCCCCTTTCGCCTATAAGATGCCTCCCATACAAAAACCCTAAGGACCTATTCAAAATTCCACGAAAGAGTCTGTAGCCATCGTCATCTCCGTCCCTAGATCGGGAGGGATCTGAAGCTCTTCCCGGCACCCTACCGGAGAGGGGAATTCACCCTGGAGGTCTTCTTCATCACCATGGAAGCCTCCAATGTGATGCGTGAGTAGTTCATCGTTGGACTATAGGTCCATGTAGTAGCTAGATGGCTGGTTTTTCTCCTTTGTGCTATCATGTCTAGATCTTGTGAGCTCCGTTCATGATCAAGATCATCTATTTGTAATTCTACATGTTGTGTTTGCAGGGATCCGATGGATATTGAGATGCTATTTCAGATTGATTATTGATTCTATCATGTCTTTGTTATTTGTGATCTTGCATGCTTTCCGTTGTTAGTAGCTATCTTGGCCAAGTAGATGCTAGCAACTCCAAGAGTTAGTATTTATGCTCGATAGTGGGTTCATGCCTCTAGTAATCTGGGGAAGTGACAGGAATCTCTAAGGTACTAGATGTGCTGTTGCTACTAGGGAGAAAACAACAATCCTTTGTTCATAGAACAATCGTATTGTTTACTTTACACACAATGCGTAATGCAATTATTTGTTGCTTGCAATTTAATACTTGAGGGAGTTCGGATGATAACCCGAAGGTGGATTATTAGTCATAGATGCAGTTGGATTACGGTCTGTGTATAATATTGTAATGCCCAATCGAATCTCAAAGGAGTCAAGATGAGTAGTATATGCATATTGCTTTCTCGATGTTTGTCAATTGCCCCGCTGTAATTTGTTCACCCAACATGTCATCTATCTTAAGGAGGGCCATCACTAGTGAACTATGGACCCCGGTCCTTTCTTTTATCATCAATCTACAATCAACTGTTTACTGTTTTATGTTTACTTTCTGCAAACTATTACTTTCTTCCACACAATACGTTTAATCCTTTGTTTTCAGCAAAACCAGTGAGATTGACAACCTCACTGTAAGTTGGGGGCAGAGTTTTGTGGTTGTGTTGTGCAGGTTTCCAAGTTGCTATTGGCACTGGTAGTGCACCCTGCCAAAGTCTAGATAGCAACACCTTGGAGGTGTTTCATTGCTCCTACTGGATTGATAACCTTGGTTTCATAACTGAGGGAAAACTTGCTGCTGTTCTCATCATACCTTCCTCTTGGGGTTCCCCAACTTGGCATAACTGACATTGATGCCCAGCTTGTCATAGAAGTCCTGAAACTCACTCGAGGTAAAGTTTGTCCTATTGTCAGTGATGATGTTGTGCGACACCCCGAAGCTGAAGACGATGGACTCGAAGAACTTGACGGCTGTGGTGCCGGACTAGTTGGTGCCATGCATAGCCTCTATCCACTTGGTGAATTTGTCGAATGCGACGAGGAGGTAGACGTAGTCTACGAGCGACCACTTCTGGCCCAAAATATATCGAGCTCATTGGTGAACCCCAAGAGGAAGGTATGATGAGCATAGCAGCAAGTTTTCCCTCAGTTATGAAACCAAGGTTATCAATCCAGTAGGAGCAAGGAAACACCTCCAAGGTGTTGCTAGCTGGACTTTGGCAGGGCAAACTACCGGTGCCAGCAGCAACGTGGAAACTTGCACAACACAACCACGGAACTTTGCCCCCAACTTATAGTGAGGTTGTCAATCTCATCGGTTTTGCTGAAAACAAAGAATTAAACGTATTGTGTGGAAGAGAGTAATAGTTTGCAGAAAGTAAACAGAAAACAGTAAATAGTTGATTGTAGATTGATGATAAAAGAAAGGACCGGGGTCCATAGTTCACTAGTGGTGGCTCTCCTTAAGATAGATGACATGTTGGGTGAACAAATTACAGCGGGGCAATTGACAAACATCGAGAAAGCAATATGCATATACTACTCATCTTGACTCCTTTGAGATTCGATTGGGCATTACAATATTATACACAGACCGTAATCCAACTGCATCTATGACTAATAATCCACCTTCGGGTTATCATCCGAACTCCCTCAAGTATTAAATTGCAAGCAACAAATAATTGCATTACGCATTGTGTGTAAAGTAAACAATACGATTGTTCTATGAACAAAGGATTGTTGTTTTCTCCCTAGTAGCAACAGCACATCTAGTACCTTAGAGATTCCTGTCACTTCCCCAGATTACTAGAGGCATGAACCCACTATCGAGCATAAATACTAACTCTTGGAGTTGCTAGCATCTACTTGGCCAAGATAGCTACTAACAACGGAAAGCATGCAAGATCACAAATAACAAAGACATGATAGAATCAATAATCAATCTGAAATAGCATCTCAATATCCATCGGATCCCTGCAAACACAACATGTAGAATTACAAATAGATGATCTTGATCATGAACGGAGCTCACAAGATCTAGACATGATAGCACAAAGGAGAAAAACCAGCCATCTAGCTACTACATGGACCTATAGTCCAACGATGAACTACTCACGCATCACATTGGAGGCTTCCATGGTGATGAAGAAGACCTCCAGGGTGAATTCCCCTCTCCGGTAGGGTGCCGGGAAGAGCTTCAGATCCCTCCCGATCTAGGGACGGAGATGACGATGGCTACAGACTCTTTCGTGGAATTTTGAATAGGTCCTTAGGGTTTCTGTATCGGAGGCATCTTATAGGAGAAAGGGGAGGCCGAGGGGGTGCCTAGGCTGGCCACACCACCCCCTAGCACGGGCCAGGCCTGGCCGCACGGCCAGGTGGTGTGGCCCCCCTATGGCCCCTCTCCGTCTCATATTCTGGCTCTGTGTGTCCCTCGGTGAAAAACTGCCTTTGACTTTTGTCCCGTCCAATTTCAAGAGTATTCATTTTCTGACTTTCCTGGAACCAAAAATAGCAAAAAACAGGCAGCTAGCACTGTGGCTCTTGTTAATAGGTTAGTCCAAGAAAGTGTATAAAAAGTACTCCAAAGTGTGGACAAAACATAAGAAAGTAGATAAACCAAGCATGGAACATCAAAAATTATGGATACGTTAGCAACGTATCATGAGGTACTGGAGGCATCATACCATCCACCTTCCAATCCTGGAACATGGGAAACAACACAAGTCAAATCTGACTCGAATAAAAGCAAGGCAAAGAAAATACAAGAAAGTAGGTTACCGCTGGCACGGGATCAGAAACGCTGAACGGCTCAGTCGCTGTCTCTGCCAGGAGTGTCTCATCCTCTATCAATCTGGTCAACGACCTAATTTTCTTCTCAAGCTCCTAGGAAGACAAGTCTTCAGCAGAGATGCAAGTGGAATCAGCTGCACCGGCCCATAGAAACATTGGGTAGGTCCTGGCCTGCAGAGGCTGCACTCAGCATCGCAGGAATGTCCAGAAGATGTCAAAAATGGTGACCTCCTTACCACGGATAAGATGCAGAGCCTCCACTCGGCGGTACAAGGCCTCGACTTCGTCCATATCACCTAGCATAACGGTGTTCTTCCAGGACCAGTTTTTATTTGTCTCCAAGGTCAAGTCGAATGGAGCTAGGCCATACTTCTGGCCATTAAACTTCTGGTCACGGATGTAGAACCACTTGTCCCTCCATCCTTGAGCAGAGTCGATTAAATTGAAGCTGAAATACTACATGTTGGGACTCACAGATATCCCACAGCCACCAACATCATACACCATAGAGTCAGTGCCTCCTAGCCTCTTCAGCCTGTACAACTTCTTAAAGAGGCCAAAGTGTGGCTCGATTCTGAGCGAGCACTCGCATAGGGTGATGAAGCAAGCGATGTGAAGAATCGAGTTGGGAGACAGCTGGTGTAGCTGAATCCCGTAGAGAAAAATAAAACCACAGAAGAAATCATGGAGGGGAAGTGAAAGACCGCAAATAAGAAAGGAAACAAACATCACCCAAAATCTGGCCGGAGGATCGGGGATTATCTCAGCGCTCATAATCTTGTAGTCCGCCTCGTCCGCTAGAATCAGGCCAGCTTGGCGAAGGGGTCGTAGGTCGCACGGCCTCACTTTGTGCAACGGTAATTTTTCTTTGACTCGCTGAGGTTTTACTTGAGTCTACGACTCGACCAAATACCTGGGGGCTACTCCAAACAGGAGCACTGGTTGCGCACCCGGGGATTTTTTGGGTCCAGTGCAGGCACAAGGGTAGTATGCCTCGACTCTTTCTTCGAATCCATGATTAGATTATGGACTCGAGGCTACTCCCATAGGGAGCGCTAGAAGCACAATCGATAGCATAGGGCCATTGACAGTAGTCGTAGATGGTCAAAGTCCCCACTCGAGTCTACGACTCGAATAGGCACTAGGGGCTACTCCCATAGGGAGCGCTGGTCATGCACCCCGTAAAAAGTAGGAAAAAATGTAGTGAAATCATTAGAAAAACTGTGTTGACTACATCCACATCATAGCATCACAAGCAATCAAAACTTTCGGTATCTGCAATCGTCTTGTAAAGAGACAACGTCTCCTTGTCCACCCGAATCACCTCCGTGGTGACAAAACATTCGGATGCCGCGTTTACGACATGAACATAAGACATGCAGATATAATCTAAAGGCCTAGCAACGCACCTATTGTGCTCTACCAGAAACATGTCGTGCCTACATGCGCGATGAAAAATCCTCGACGGACGCGTTGAGTGCACACATAGAACACTGGAATTGGGCTCTGTAAGTCCTCCACGGCATGAGTCAAATTGCACCAATAACTTTCGAATTCGAGTCTGAGAACTCGAGTTTGAGTAGATAGCGTTTTTTCCCTGAAGGCAGTTAACTAACCTTGATCCGTCGGATGAATCTGGCATGCATATCAACTATCCCTATGACCTGAGAAATAAGACCCGATAAAACTTTCGAATGACAAAATAAGCAATTCTGCGCACTCAAAGGCTTCATAGTCTCCATCTAAATCTACGATTCGGATGGACACTCGAAGGCTACTGACATGGGTATTCCCAATGCGTACCTAGGATTAGCCTATGTGGTTTGGCCCAAGATAAGCCCATGGTAAATAGAACCCATGAAGATTCGGGTGACCCAAGCCCATGGAGGCGCGACTCCTTGGAGGATACGACAAAGAATAGATAGGAAGTTTAAAGGGTAAAACCCTAATCTGAAACCGACTCTTTTTGTTATCCTAAGACCTGGACTTCCCATATAAAGGCCAGGAGGGAGCAGCATGAAGGACATCGCCAAACCCAAGTTCATACACCGCTAGATTACATCTACGCACCATCACCATCAAGTCACCATGTAAACCTTCAATTCCCTCAATAATCAAGAACAGACAAGTAGTAGTAAGGTTTTCCCTCTGAGGCATAAACCTAGGTAAACCTTGTGTCCCCGATTTGCTTGCCTATGAGAAGAACGAAGCTTCCAGCACTCCCCTCTTTGTAAAACCAAAGTCCATCAACCATGGGCCTTAATGTGTTAACCCCACATCACAGCCAATCTCGATTTAGTATAATCCCCCATTGATGCGCTCGACTTTCGACGTAGATCTCGTTGGGAACCCCAGGAGGAAGGTATGATGAGCACAGCAGTAAGTTTTCCCTCAGTTATGAAACCAAGGTTTAATCAAACCAGTAGGAGCAAGGAAACACCCCAAAGGTGTTACTAGCTGAGCTTTGGTAGGGCGCACTACCGGTGCTAGTAGAAACGTGGAGACCTGCACAACACAACTACAGAACTTTGTCCCCAACTTGCGATGAGGTTGTCCATCTCACCGTGTTTTGCGGAAAACAAAGGATTAAACGTATCGAATGGAAAGAAGTAAAAGTTTGCAGAAAGTAAACACAAAGAAGTAAACAGTTGTAGATTGTATGTAAAGAAAAAGGACCGAGATCCATAGTTCACTAGAGGTGTCCCTCCTTAGATAGATAACATGCTGGGTGAACAAATTACAGCGGGGCAATTGACAAACACCGAGAAAGAAATACATGCATATACTAATCATCTTGACTCCTCTAAGACTTGATTGGGCATTATAACATAATACATAGACCGCCATCCAACTGCATCTATGACTAATAATCCACCTTCAGGTTATCATCCGAACCCCCTCCAGTATTAAGTTGCAAGCAACAGATTATTGCTTTACGAACTGCATGTAAAGTAAACAATACGATTGTTCTATGAACAAAGGATTGTTGTTTTCTCCCTAGTAGCAACAACACATCTAGTACCTTAGAGATTTTTGTCACTTCCCCAGATTACCAGAGGCATGAACCCACTATCGAGCATAAATACTAACTCTTGGAGTTGCTAGCATCTACTTGGCCAAGATAGCTACTAACAACAGAAAGCATGCAAGATCTCAAATAACAAAGACATGATAGAATCAATAATCAATCTGAAATAGCATCTCAATATCCATCGGATCCCCGCAAACACAACATGTATGAATTACAAATAGATGATCTTGATCATGAACGGAGCTCACAAGATCTAAACATGAAAGCACAAAGGAGGAGAAACCAGCCATCTAGCTACTACAAGGATCCGTAGTCCAAGGATGAACTACTCACGCATCACACCGGAGGCTTGCATGGTGATGAAGAAGGCCTCTAGGGTGAATTCCCCTCTCCGGCAAGGTGCCGGGAAGAGCTACAGATCCCTCCCGATCTACGGATGGATATGACAGCGGCTACAGACTCTTTCGTGGATTTTTGATCGCGTACTTAGGGTTTTCGTTCCGAGGGCAATATATAGGCGGAAGGAGAGGCCGAGGGGGTGCCAGGGCTGGCCTCACCACCCCCTGGCGTGGGCCAGGCTGGGCTGCGTGGCCAGGTGGTGTGGTGGCCCCTGGTCCCTCTCCGTCTCGTATTCTGGCACTTGATCCCTTCCAGAAAAATAGGCACTTTGGCATTTGTCCTGTCCAATTCTGGGAATATTCATTTTCTGACTTTCCTGGAACCAAAAACAGCAGAAAACAGGCAGCTGGCACTGTGGCTCTTGTTAATAGGTTAGTCCAAGAAATCATATGAAAAGTACTCCAAAGTTGGACAAAACACAATAAAGTGGATAAAACTAAGCATGGAACATCAAAAATTATAGATACATTTGCAATGTATCAACATCCCCAAGCTTAACTCCTGCTCGTCCTCGAGTAGGTAAGTGATAAAAAGAAAGAATAATTTTTGAGGTGACATGCACCATCAAAGACTTGATCAAAGTACTTGCAAAACATTCAAAGCTGGGATCATATTACTTCAATCATAACATGAAAGACAAGGTTCTAGCAATAAGCAAAGAAACTATGATGCAACATGAAAAGGCACAAACAAAAGATTCATGAATAACAATGCTTGCAAGACGTTTGTTTGTTTCACATAAAGAAAACATAGCATAATAGTATTCAGCTTGTCCCTCAATAGAGTAGCAAATATAAATGCATAGGACACCTTCAAATTTCATAAGAGTGACTAGATACAATAGTTTAAACAAAGAATAACAAGTTATGCATCAATCAACTAGTCTTGGGACAATGCACATAGAACTAAGAATGGCCACTATGCTCTCAAAGTAAGTGCATAAAGATAGAAGGTGGAGACTCAATATAATGGTGGAAGAAAGGCCTTTTGTAAAAGAAAGTAGGGATTCCAGTCTCATAAAGAGCTTCCAAAAATTATGGTACTTGTAGTTTTCAGCTCTCATTGCCCCTATCATAAGCATCTTGAAGGTGATTAAGGTTAAAGTGACACAACTAAGAGGATATGCTTGACAAGTTATAAACCGAAATCTCATGCCCCTTACTTACGAAGACCGATCCTCATGCTACTCAACTTCAGTCACGAGTAAGCTCTTGTCATTGTAAGTATATGTGTATCATTAAGAACCGCCAACGGGATACCCCTTTCACATGATACGGGAGCTTTCCCATAATCAAAATGACAAGGCAAGCAAACAATGAGCATCTCGGCGATCTTTTTATTTGCTATTTACATAGGTTTTTATTGAGGATGCTTCATAGAGTGCTCATTATGGTGATGCTGCAAGTTTCCACCATGATTAGGCATGGCTTAGGCTAGCGGCCCAGGCATTTCTCTAACACACATACAAACTCCATGATCTTACAAGTTCCACTTTTATTTCACACCGCCGGGATCCGTAAGCAAAAGAACATGATATCAACGGGGTACAAAGTACAAGTGCAATGTTGAAAGCGTTCTCCATGAAACATGGTTCTGTTAATTTCAACTTATAAAGCGCAAGCATATACGCAACAAAGAAGGATCCAATGGTTCAAGTTTATTAGAGGCAATAAAGTAAAGTGTGCCATCAAGTTCGTGAGAGCTTTAATCACTAGTTTTCTCATAACAAGTGGAAGGTAAACAAAAGCATGAATATACTTGGAATAGCATAAGCTAGTAGGTAGGTATGGTGGATCTTTGGAATAACTTGGTTTAGGGAGTTGGATGCATGAGTGGAACTCATACTTTGTTGTGGAGGCTAGCAAAAGACTGGGAGCGACAAACTAAGAGAGCAATAATGGCCATAATCATGCAGAGCGACAAAACATCATTGATCAAAGCATAAAGTGATACTACAAGTTGAAAACTAAAGGATCATAAAGGCTATGGTTATTTTGGATAGTCATAACATGGTGTGAGCATGCGCCAAGTCAACCCAAATAAAGCATCAAAGGAGAATACCACAATACTATGCTTTAATATGCTAAAACAACGCATGATTCATCCAAGGCACATTAAGCAATCTCACTTGTTTATAACAAGTCATGCTACATCAAATAATACTAAGAATAAAGCAAAAACAATATCAAGCATGGCATGACAAAGCATAGGCCACAGTCAAAAACAAGCTCTTTTTACCACATAAGTATGAACTTTCCTACTCTTTTCCAAATCAAACTAAACTATTTGCAAACCAAATGTATGAAAGAGGGGATCCAACCAATTTATTCAGAAAACTAAGCAAACCAAGCAAACTAAAAACAAAAACAAAAATGAAAAAGAAGATGCTCCAAGAACAACACAACTGTGCATGAAACAATAAAAATGAAGCGTTTGGGAGAAACCTGGGATTTTTATTGATGAAGAGGGGGATGCCTTGGGCATCCCCAAGCTTTGACGCTTGTACTTCTTGGATATTTCTTGGGGTGACACGCGTGGCATCCCCAAGCTTGAGCTTTAGTCCATCATTCATCTCATTACTCATTCCTTCCATACACCTGAAATTTTTCCTTCATACAAAACTTCACACAATCTCATTATTAGCAACATTAGTGCACTCAGGATAACTAAGTCTCAAGGTTCAGTTCTAACACCAAATAAACTTCCATTAGAACACTAGCTACTGTAGCAGTTCCCTCAAAAAGCTCAATTCCCCAAAACAACTCAAGAAGGAACTAACAAGAAGCAAATGCAGAAAATGGCAGAAATCTGTCAAAACAGACCAGCAGGTAAAGACGAATTTTTTCGAAGACATTTTGTTGCTCAAATCAAAAAGTGTTGAACTAACGAAAGTTATCTAACAACCTGGGGCAGAAGCACAAAATATTACAGCTCAATCCGACATACAGAGCTCTCTCACAAATTTTTATGGTGAAGCACAAAAATCTGTTTCGGGACAGCAACTTTCCCAATCATTACTTCTCTCTCATTAGAGGTTACTCTTGGCACAAAAAGAAAATAAAAAGGATAAGGAGCGGTTATTACAGAGGTAATAACTTCCAAGACTCATCTAAACTCTTGGGTTATCTCCCAACAAGTACTTTTCTTTAACGCCTTTAAGTTAGGCATAAGAAGCAAAGAAAGAATCAAGTGTTCTCAAATGAAGAAGCATTAAGATCAATACCAAAAATATTTTCAACTAGGCAAGGTATATCATCCAAATAAGTTCTAGAGGCTCCTCTCTCAATGCTCTTGGGTTCACTATTCTCATCAAAAGGGTTTGCAGGAACAATCCAATCAAGATTCTTTTCTATGGCATCATGTATTTCTACTAGTTTAAAGGGTATTGGTATCTTAGGTTCCTCCCCATTAGGTTCGGTTGTGTTCATCTTTTCTCGTGTACCAACAACATCTACACATGAGCCTAGCATATTGAAACGTTCAAAGACTTTTCTAGCTTCCTTGGCAACATCATAGAACTCCTTAAACAAAGTTTCTAGAATAAAATCCCTCTTTTCAGGGTCCTCAATTTCTTTAAGCTTAAGAAACATTACTTGAATTAAGGGGTTGAGGTTAACAAACCTAGCTTCTAACATGTGAATTAAAGAAGCTGCAGCAATCTCATAGTTTGGAGCAAGTTCTACAAGGGATCTATCCTCAGTATCTTCATGCTTACTAACATGATTAAAGAATTCTTCAATGTTCCCAATTAAGGAACCACTACCAATTGGAAGGTCTTTCAGGGTGAATGTAGGGATCAACATGGTGAGCTAAGGAAGGGTGACAACTAAAGGAGACTTAATTTTTTTGTATTTTTGAATAAGAAAGCAAACAAGTAAAACTAATTTTTTTGTGTTTTTGAAGAACAAAACAAGCAAACAAAGCAAAAAGAAAACAAGCAAAACAAAAATAACAAAGTAAAGAGATTGGTTATGAGGGACTCCCCTTGTGAAGATGTCCTTGACTCCCCGACAATGGCGCCAGAAAAGATCTTGATGCGCTCGACTTTCGACGTAGAGCTCGTTGGGAACCCCAAGAGGAAGGTATGATGAGCAGAGCAGTAAGTTTTCCCTCAGTTATGAAACCAAGGTTTAATCGAACCAGTAGGAGCAAGTAAACACCCCAAAGGTGTTACTAGCTGAGCTTTGGCAGGGCGCACTACCGGTGCTAGTAGCAACGTGGAGACATGCACAACACAACCACAGAACTTTGTCCCCAACTTGCGATGAGGTTGTCAATCTCACCATGTTTTGCGGAAAACAAAGGATTAAACGTATCGAATGGAAAGAAGTAAAAGTTTGCATAAAGTAAACACAAAGAAGTAAACAGTTGTAGATTGTATGTAAAGAAAAAGGACCAGGATCCATAGTTCACTAGAGGTGGTTCTCCTTAGATAGATAACATGCTGGGTGAACAAATTACAGCGGGGCAATTGACAAATACCGAGAAAGCAATACATGCATATACTAATCGTCTTGACTCCTCTAAGACTTGATTGGGCATTACAACATAATACATAGACTGCCATCCAACTGCATCTATGACTAATAATTCACCTTCAGGTTATCATCCGGACCCCCTCCAGTATTAAGTTGCAAGCAACAGATTATTGCTTTACGAACTACATGTAAAGTAAACAATACAATTGTTCTATGAACAAAGGATTGTTGTTTTCTCCCTAGTAGCAACAACACATCTAGTACCTTAGAGATTTCTGTCACTTCCCCAGATTACCAGAGGCATGAACCCACTATCGAGCATAAATACTAACTCTTGGAGTTGCTAGCATCTACTTGGCCAAGATAGCTACTAACAACGGAAAGCATGCAAGATCTCAAATAACAAAGACATGATAATCAATCTGAAATAGCATCTCAATATCCATCGGATCCCCGCAAACACAACATGTATGAATTACAAATAGATGATCTTGATCATGAACAGAGCTCACAAGATCTAAACATGAAAGCACAAAGGAGGAGAAACCAGCCATCTAGCTACTACATGGATTTGTAGTCCAAGGATGAACTACTCACGCATCACACCGGAGGCTTGCATGGTGATGAAGAAGGCCTCCAGGGTGAATTCCCCTCTTTGACAGGGTGCTGGGAAGAGCTTCTGATCCCTCCCGATCTAGGGATGGTGATGACGGCGGCTACAGACTCTTTCGTGGATTTTTGATCGGGTACTTAGGGTTTTCGTCCCGAGGGCAATATATAGGCGGAAGGAGAGGCCGAGGGGGTGACAGGGCTGGCCTCACCACCCCCTAGCGCGGGCCAGGCTGGGACACGCGGCCAGGTGGTGTGGTGGCCCCCTGGTCCCTCTCCGTCTCGTATTCTGGCACTTGATCCCTTCCGGAAAAATAGACACTTTGGCTTTTGTCCCGTCCAATTCCGAGAATATTTATTTTCTGACTTTCCTGGAACCAAAAACAGCAGAAAACAGGCAGCTGCACTGTGGCTCTTGTTAATAGGTTAGTCCAAGAAATCATATGAAAAGTACTCCAAAGTTGGAACAAAACACAAGAAAGTGGATAAAGCCAAGCATGGAACATCAAAAATTATAGATACATTTGCAATGTATCACCTATCCACGGCATGTCTGTAGTACACCAGGCATTGCCTCGCATGGAGTGGCGTAGAGGTCAGCGATGGGCCACCCCGAGCCCCAGGCATGTTGGAGGTAGTACCGAGCGTTGGCGCAATAGCGGCACGTAGAGCACCGGAGGAAATCACAGCAGGCTTCTTCTTGTTGTTGTTCTTGTTCTTCTTTTTCTTCTTCAGCACTGATACATGCGGGTCCGTCCTGTCAGCCCTCTGACCCGCCACTCGCTGTGACCCGCGGAGTTCCTGCGCACCCGTGCGCTAGGACATGCCATCAGACCGGCCAGCAGGACCCCGCTCTTCCGCTTGCACCTCTAGGGGTTGCTGCCTGGGCCTCGCCTCCCGCCGGTTGGCCTCGAGGGAGGGCAAGCGTACATGGGAGTGCCGGGCAGGAGCATACTCCGCACGGCGGAAGGTCCCTAGTGTCGAGTGAGAGGGCCGCCGTTGTCCCAGGTAGCGCTATGACGGCGGTGAGCGGCAAGCCTGGTGGTCAGGGTGGCGGTAGGCGTCGTGTTGCCCCCGAGCATGATGGCTAGCAGTGGGGTGGGGACATGGAGGGTGGCACGGGGTGGGATCCCGCGGAGGGGCGACGGGGATGCTATGCCGCTTCATCATGAGAAGGGGCTCCCTAGTGTGGGGGCGTCAGGCGGGTGGGTGGCATCTAGGGCAGAGGAGGAAGATGATGTGGGGGCACTAGGGTACTAGGCAGGGGCAAAGTAGGGATTGGGTACCACCTGTGTGGGCTAGCTCTGGGCCACCCGGGCCTCATGGTTGGAACATGAGAGCCCACGGGCTGGTAGCCCATACCCTCACGCCCCGCTAGGGTGGCTGGCCTAGGAGGGGTCTGGCCTGTTAGGGAGAGACACGCCTCCACCCCGATCTCGACGCAGCTCCACTGCCTCTACAAGGTCTCGATGTAACTGTCGTGCCGCTGGTGCCGATTGGAGCGGGCGCACCTGCGGGTGGTTCTAACTCAGGCATGGGAGGCACACGGGAAGCACCAGGCCTCGAGGACCCTCCGCCGCTGAAGCTCGGATACCACCCAAGCTGTATCGACCCCCGTCTCCCCCGCCTCGCACTCGCCAGCGAGCTCTTAGCTGGCCTCGACAATCTCAAGACCGCCCATCGGTTCCACTGGAGTGCCACACGGTTCATCCTCAATGCACCCCACCATTGTCCCTGCAAATCAGCAAGCTTGGCCACCTCAGCGGCCGAGAGAGGTTGGGATGGTACCTGAGGGGGTGGTGGGGAGGTCGGGGGTGGTGATGCCGTGCAGCTAGTAGGGCACGGCTGCTGCGGTTGCGGGCGGATGAGGGAGCCCACGCAAACACGGTGCGCTATCATCCGCATGGCGACTCCTTCCCGGACAAGCTCACCGCAGTGGAGGGGCCGGGCATCCACCACCACCTCCAGGTGGTCGAGCAGGACGAGGCGCCGTGCCTAGGGGCAAAGGAGGAATCTTGGGATCTCGCCTGGTCGGCAACCCTCGAAGTAGGAGGCACGCACCTTCCCGGCCAAGGCGCCATGGGCAGGGCATGCAGCACGGTGGGGCTAGGTGCAGCTCAGCTCTGCGGCCCGCCGACCGTCAGACGTCGGCGCCAGCCAACGCGCGGGGCGGAATTCAAAATCCTTCAAGGGTTGCCTGAGAGGCGCACTCCATATAGGCTTTTCTCATTATTTGTCCATTGTTCCAGAACTTCTAGGCTCTACGTGTCCAACTCGAGGGGGTCATCAGGTCCATTTTTTTCAAAAACATGCGCGAGCCTCGCGTGTCTTCATTCATTAAGATAGAAACAGGCCGGTCCTGAGATTTCAGGGACCCGGGGCGAGACCAAAATTCGGGGCTCTTTTTATAGACATCGCCACAATAATAATGAATATATAGTGAGAATATATGTTATCTATTACACTTCAATGTATCTAAAATAGTGCGCATATCAAATAGTTTATAAATATTATCTTAAAATTTTCTTCTAACATTTCCCGATGCAAATTCGCTAATGATAGGATCGATGATGACGTCATCCAATAGTTTCTTCTCAAAGCATAATGTTGCCAAACCATTTAACCTCTATTGACTCATCATTGACCTCAAATAATTTTTCAATAATTTCAACTTCGTGAAGCTTCTTTCGGCCGATGCAACGGTCACAGGCACAGTAAACAAGATGCGATAAGCAATGGAGATATTAGGATAACAATCGACTTCTCTGACATGTTAAAGAATCTCCATAGCAGACATTACGCCATGCAAGTGTATCTCATCATCTTTAATTCGGAAATAAGATTATATACCTCAACATCACACAGACCATTTTCAGGAGAGAAAGTCTGCGCAAACTTGTTGCAACCCTCTTCAAGTTCATTATCATTTAAAGATTTGAGGGTGTCTGAGCTCAGTAAAAATACAAATATATCTTTAAAAACCATGAGTTCTTTTAATCTGTTCTTCAAAGAAGTGATGGCCATATCAACCACAACATAAAAATATTTAACTTAAAATACCTTCTCAGCTTCTAGAATTTCTTCATGTCAATTACTTTCATCAAACTGAATCTTCCTCGTAGCACGACGTTTTACTAAAAAAAATGCATCTACACCCATTCCAATTGCGATACCACTGGCGATGCCCAAACTAGTAGAAAACCCCCACGTCTCTATATTTCTCAAAGTATTGTGTTATACCTTGTATATGCTTTAGAGTAGAGTCAACGCACATGGCTGGAGATTGCAACATTTTGCTAACTTTATTTACTACAAATAAAATGTCATGCCATATAACCATACCAAGTAGAAACTCAAAACGGCCAAATGCATCAAATAATTTTTTGCATCACTTCTATCTTTAGCCTCAACATCTCTATCATGACGTAACTCAGACAAAGCTGACATTAACTCAGTAGCTTGATATCTTATTGCTGTAACACTTTTGATTTGACTCTCCCAGCGAGTATTGGACAATGATTTCACAGTCAAACTAGGAACATATGTGAGCAAGACACTGCACCTTTTTGTAGAGCAAATAAGACATATGTGCGTTGAGCAATTCCAAAAAATGTAACAGCTTTCTCACATGAAGATTAGAAAATCAAAATCAAGAGAAATCTGGGAATATAGGAGGACGCTAATTCGCAAAATCATATTGTATTACGACGGTCCTGGAGATGGCTGATCGTCGCGGTCGGACGCGGCCGGGCGTGGTGGATTCGATTCGATTGTATCCTGGCGGCGTCTCGGAGACTCGAAGGTCGATCGATCAGATCAGCTGGCATGCGCCTGCCGCCTAGCAGTCGGCCATCGATGATCGATCGATCAGATCAGCTGGACTGAAGATGTAGTGTCGTATGTGCGTGCGGCCGGCCAATGTCCATTTAGATTCCTGACTCTTATTGATCGTCTCAAGGCCCATTAAGTCATCTTAATTTTTGTTCTCAGCTGACCTGTACATATGTATGTATAGTTGTATACCTAGGATGGGACCCTACAATTTGGGGGCCCAGGGCAGCCGCACACCCTGCGCCCCCCCAAGGCCGGCCTTGATAGAAACATAGTTTGTGTTTACAAGAAGCCATGGCCGAACACAGCCTCGTCCTGGCACACCCCACGCAACACCTAAGTCACTCCCTCGCTGCGGCCCGCTTCCACCCGACTTAGATTGTCTCCACGGATCAAAGGATTGCATGATGCCATTGCAGTCTATGTGTGGCAGGGACGATTTCCTATAGAACACGCATGTGTTGCACTATAGCCACAACGATCTCGTGACGAGCAATACCAGTGCATTAAGGGTGTGTTTGGTTGGCCCGATGGGCGTTTCTCACACGGTGCGGGAAGAAATAAGGCCCCCTTCTTTTCAGCTTCTTGGGCAGCTTCTCCCAGAAGCTACCCTCGACCAGCTTCTCCCAGAATCTCATCTGCCAAAATCATTTATACTTTTAAATTGACGTTGAAACTACTAGTTAAAAAGTTTGAACGAATTTTGAAGATGAGATTCTGAGAGAAACTGGTGGAGGATAGCTTCTGGGAGAAGCTGCCTAAGAAGCTGAAAAGAAGGGGGCCTAAGACCGTTTGGAGAGCTGGGATGCATGGAATCTCTGCACGGCACGGGTCTTAAAGCAGGCCAAAATTTGGCATGCTGGGAACGCCGATTTCGACTGTTTCCACGGGGCCAGGCCCTAGCGAGCACCGCGTGCCTACCCCTTGCACGCGAGGGGAAGCGCGGGAGACGGGACATTTTCACCTTAACTCCTAGGCCACTCTGTTCACCGCCCAGTCCCTGTCACCATGATTCCCAACCTTGGTCGCCGCTCCTCCTCCTCACCCCCCCATTTGGCAGCCCCCGCATCGGCGAGGTGAGCGCGCACAGCCTCTAGGCGGCTATTCGGCAGGAGAAGGTCACCGCCAGCGGCGATGTGACCCTCAAGAGAGTGCTCAAGGCTCCCGCACCCATCTCTACATGCACAACTAGGGCGTCATCGGCGGCGGCCGCGACTGCAGCAGCGTTGCCTACACCGGCGCAGGATGCCGCATCTGCGGCCAAGCAGGCCGAAAAAAACCCGCCATAGTCGGGGCTACCCTCGACTACTCGGATAGGGTTTTTCCGCCGGTGCCGGCGACCCCAACCTTCACGGCCGGAGCTACTTCTCTCGCGCCGACTGCGCCTTCGGCTGCACCCTCGTCATCGATGGCTCCACCACTGACCAGGGTAAGTCCCCGATCTACATTTCGATTAGGGTTTGGCCCCAAATTGACAGCAGTTAGTACTTGATCTTCGATAGTTGTAGAATGATTTGGTCTTTTTCGCAGTACGTAGCAACAAATTTGATAATGTGCACCCAATTTTTGGGATTTAATTGAGCGGATTGCCCGATTGGGTGTTGTCCTGGGGCATTGCCTGATTGGGGATTCAAAGCGGAATCCTAAAATTGATTGCTTCTTGGGGCATTGCTAGATTAGGGATACTAGGTTAGTTGTACTGCATGTTTGTACCATGTGCGTTGCCAGATTAGGCATTGTACTTCATGCTTGTAGCATGTGCGTTGCCAGATTAGACATTGTACTCCATGTTTGTACCATGTCCATTGTCAAATTAGGAAATGCTGCTTGCTGACCTTGTTTTACTTGATGGCAAGGTGCTTAAGTTTGAATGCGAGACTATCGGGAGGGGCTGGCACCCCCCACCGGGTTTTGCCGACGTGCTCCCGACCAACCGCTGGCAAATGAAGCCCGTGGTCATCGGCAGGGTGGAGGCGACTACGTAGGCGCATAGCAAGATCGTCGAGGTCTCTCACCGCTTCATCATACAGCTGGACACGGCCGACCTACACATGTTGGTGATCCTGCCCGTGTTCCAGTTTGGCATGAGGACCTGGATCAAGCAACCTCTGTCGCGCATCGTGCAGGTCATAGCCTGCCGGTGGTGCGCCGAGTTCGTGCAGGTCAATTGGTTTGCTGGCTAGGTGAGCTTCAGGAAGAACTGTCCGGAGCTGGTCTACAAGTACGACCTGGCGCACGATGACATCCTGGAGTTCAAGCTGAAGGCCTTCGTCATCAAGATGATGATCTACAAGGCTGGCTCCTCCAGCGCTAGGCAGTACACCTGCCCAGACCACGGCTAGTCTGCGGTGGCCTTCATGTCGATGCTTCTGTAAGTTTGTAAGTAGTAGTAGTAGTAGTTGATGATGGACAACTTGTGATGCTGAACTAAGTAGGCTGATGGTACTTTTGATCAGGGGTGAAAACCCCTGGTGGTGGTTCAGGGGCATCCCATGCCCCTGTTGATGGTTGTTCCATCAGGGGTTAAGCCACTAGGGCTAGGGCTTGAGGGGCAGGTGATGTCCCTCCAGATGGTTTTTTTGATCAGGGGTGAAGTTTAGAACCCCTGATTGCTACCTGCTAGTGACTGTTAAAGTTGTTCTTGTGTAGCTAGCAATGTTAATGTCTGCATATGGATGTTATGGTGATGTTGTTATATGTTGATCCAAATTCTACAAAGTAAAGTCCAACTTCTGACGGAGCGAAGCGAGGCCCATCTCCAGAGGCTTGGGCCGATGCGGATCGTTGATGACCTAGGTTACCACCGCTATATAAACCTCTTGTAAGTCGCCGGCTAGGATAAATTACATCTATGAAATCCCTGGCGTTATGTAAACACTCCCCATTATAGTGAAGTTTCGCTGGCTGGCGCCCGTGGTTTTTTCCTCTCTTTGTTGGAGAGGTTTTTCCACGTTAAATCTGTGTCCCCTTGCTGTGATTCCTTTATCGTTCTTCATTATTTGATTGTCGCAAAGCTAACAAGTGGTATCAGATCCCCAGGTTCTAATCTAGGGTTAGCGACATGTTGTCATTGAAGTTCGATCTACCGCAGCTGGACTACTCCACAAGATTCTGCTTGTGGTAGGTGAAGATGCGGGCGATTCTCGCCCAAGCATCAGATCTGGATGAAGCGCTGGAAGGATTCGGGAAAGATGATGCTAAGAGCTGGTCTGATGAAGAGAAGCGGAAGAACCGTAAGGCTTTGTCTATGATTCAACTTCATCTATCCAATAATATTTTGCAGGAAGTTTTGGTAGAGAAATTTGCTGTTGCTCTTTGGCTAAAACTGGAATCGATCTGCATGTCAAAAGATCTAACCAGTAAGATGCATGTGAAGATGAAGTTGTTCTTGCATAGATTGCAGGAAGGTGGATCGGTAATGAATCACTTATCTCTTTTTAGAGAGATTATTTCTGATTTGCAATCTATGGAAGTAAAATATGATGATGAGGATCTAGCTCTATTACTCTTATGGTCGCTGCCTAGTTTTTATACAAACTTTCGTGATACAATATTGTTGAGCCGTGATAAAATAACCCTTGATGAAGTACAAGAGGCCCTCAAACAGAGGGAAAAGATGAAAACTCTAGTGCAGGCATATGGCACGTCATCCAAGGCTGAAGCTCTGTAGGTTCGTGGCAGGACCGAGCAGAGATTTAACAACAATGGCAACAGAGATAAGAGCAAGGACGACAGAAGTCGTTCAAAGTCCAAGGGAAAGGACAAGTTCTGCATGTATTGTAAGAAATCTAATTATGTTATTGATGATTGTTGGAAGCTACAGAATAAGGAGAAAAGGAACGGTACTTACCAACCGAAAGATAAGTATCAAGGTACTGGTAAGGCTGTTGTTGTTTCTGGTGATAGTTCTGACGGTGAATGTTTAGCCGTTTTTTGCTGCTTGTGCTTCTTGTGATGATGAATGGATACTAGATACTACATGTTCGTTTCATATTTGTTGTAACAAAGATTGGTTCAGTTCATATGAGTCTGTGCAGACTGGAGATTTTGTACGTGTGGGGAATGACAACCCATGACATATTGTTGGAGTTGGATCTGTTAAGATCAAAACACATGATAGCATGACGCGTACGTTAAATGAGGTGAAGCACATACCAAGCATGGCCAGAAATTTGATCTCCCTGAGTACCATGAACGTTGATGGATACAAGTACGCTGGTGGGCGTAGATTGTTAAAGGTATCAAAAGTTTCTCCTATTCACATGATAGGTGATATGAATTCTACTAAGTTATATGTTCTTAGAGGTAGCACTTTTCCTAGTATTGCTGCTGCTGTTACTTCTAATGATTCTGATGATTGTGGTAAAACAAATCTGTGGCATATGCGTCTTGGGCATATGAGCGAACATGGCATGGCAGAGTTGGTTAAGAGAGAACTGATTGATGGTTGCAACTTGGGTAAGTTTGAGTTCTGTGAGAACTGCATTTTTGGTAAGCATAAAAGAGTTAAATTCAATGCTTCCGTTCATACCACCAAAGACATTTTAGATTATGTGCATGCTGATGTATGTGGGCCTTCCCGTAAGACATCTATTGGTGGTTCTAATTACATGCTTACTATTATTGATGACTACTCAAGAAAAGTGTGGCCATATTTTCTGAAACATAAATCTGATGTTTTTGATGCTTTTAAGAAGTGGAAAGTTATGGTAAAAAAACAAACTGAAAATAAGGTAAAGGTACTACGTACTGACAATGGTATGGAATTCTGTTCTAATGAGTTTGAGAAGTCTTGCAGTAATGATGGTATGATCAGGCACCACACCATCCCTTACACTCCTCAGCAAAATTGCGTGGCTGAGCGCATGAATAGGACCATCATCTCGAGGGCTCGATGTATGTTGTTCAATGCAAGTATGCATAGACGTTTCTACGCTGAAGCAGCCAACATAGCGTGCTACCTCATCAACAGGTCACCTTCTATTCCACTTAAGAAGAAAACTCCTATTGAGGTATGGTCAGGTTCGCTTGCTGATTATTCACAGTTGAGAGTTTTTTGTTGCACTGCTTATGCTCACATTGATAACGGAAAGTTAGATCCTAGAGCTGTTAAATGCATGTTCCTTGGTTATGGTTCAGGAGTTAAGTCATATAAACTATGGAATCCTGAAACTAAAAAGATTTTGTTGAGTAGGAACGTTGTTTTAAATGAATCTGTTATGTATCATGACAGCTTGCCATCAGATCCCTTCCTGTTGCTATTAGAGAGGAGGGAGTTAGTGTGCAGGTGGAGCACCTGCAGAAAACTATTGATAATAATGTTGTCGTTGATGATACTCATGAGGAAAATATTGATGATTACGTTGTTTAGCACTCACCTACTGTTTTGCAGCAGCCACAAGAATCTATTGCTGCTGATAGACCGAGGCGTAACATAGTTCCACCTCGTCGTTTAATTGAAGAGTGTAATCTTGCTCATTATGCTTTGAGTTGTGCTGAACAGGTGGATCATGATACTGAACCTGCTACATACAATGAGGCCATTGCATCTGTTGACCGCGAGAAGTGGGTTTCTGCTATGCAAGAAGAGATATAATCACTTGATAATAATGGCACATGGAAAGTTGTGCGCTTGCCTAAAGAGAAGAAGGATGTCCGCTGTAAGTGGATATACAAGAGAAATGAAGGTTTGTCTCCTAATGATCCTCCAAGGTTTAAGGCAAGGTTAGTAGCAAAAGGTTTCAGCCAGATTCTAGGGATTGATTATAATGATGTTTTCTCTCCGGTTGTGAAGCATAGTTCTATTCATGCTTTCTTTGGTATTGTTGCCATGTATGATCTTGAGCTTGAGCAGCTAGATGTAAAGACTGCTTTTCTGCATGGTGAACTGGAGGAGGAGATTTACATGGACCAACCTGAAGGGTTCATAGTTCCTGGAAAAGAGGATTTTGTGTGCAAATTGAAGAGGTCGCTTTATGGTTTGAAGCAATCTCTAAGACAGTGGTACAAAAGGTTTGATTCACTTATAATCTCAAGGTTTTAAGAGATCTCAATTTGATAGTTGTGTTTACATAAAGTTTGTTAATAGATCACCTATTTACTTGCTGTTATATGTTGATGATATGTTAATTTCTGCCAAGAGCATGAAAGAAATCACTACTTTAAAGGTACACCTAAGTAGTGAATTTGAGATGAAAGATCTTGGTGTTGCTAAGAAAATCCTAAGTATGGAAATTAAACGGGACAGAAAATCTAGGTTGTTGTTTCTTAGTCAGCAAAGTTACATTGAGAAAGTTTTTCAACGTTTTAATATGCATGATGCAAAGTCTGTTAGTACTCCTGTTGCTCCTCACTTTAAATTGTCAGTATTGCAATGTCCTAGTTCTGATGAAGATATTGAGTACATGTCTCGAGTTCTTATTCTAGTGTTGTTGGTTCCTTGATATATGCTATGGTTTGTTCTCGCCCTGATTTATCTTATGCTATCAGTTTGGTAAGTCGTTACATGGCTAATCCTGGTAAAGAACATTGGAAAGTTGTTCAGTGGATTTTCAGGTACCTCCGTGCACATCGAATGCTTGCTTGAAGTTTGGCAAGACTGGTGAGGGACTCGCAGGCTATGTTGATTCAGATTTTGCTGCCGACTTGGATAAGAGGAGGTCCCTCATAAGTTATGTGTTCACGGTAGGTGGATGTGCCGTGAGTTGGAAGGCAACGCTGCAACTAGTTGTTGCTTTATCTACAACCGAAGCAGAATATATGATTGTTGCTGAAGCTTGCAAAGAGTCTGTTTGGTTGAAAGGTTTGTATGCTGAGCTTTGTCAGGATGATTCTTGCATTAACCTGTTCTGTGATAGTCAAAGTGTTATTTACCTTACTAAAGATCAGATGTTCCATGAGAGAACAAAGCACATTGATATCAAGTACCATTATGTCCGTGATGTTGTTGCACAAGGTACACTAAAAGTATGCAAGATAAGCACTCATAATAATCCTGCTGATATGATAACAAAGCATGTTTTTGTTGCTAAGTTTGAGCTATGCAAGCTTAGTTGGTATAACTGTTTAGCCCAAGTTGCTATTGGCGCCGAAAGTGTTTTCTTTGTTTGTTCAGGAAGATGATTATTGTTGATGCTACAAGAAGGAATTTGTCTTAAGGTGGATTTTGTTATATGTTGATCCAAATTCTACAAAGTAAATGCCAACTTCTGACGGAGCGGTGCGAAACCCGTCGCCGGAGGCTTGAACTGATGAGGATCGTTGATGACCTAGGTTACCACCGCTATATAAACCTCTTGTAAGCCGCCGGTTGTGAAAACACTCCCCGTTATAGTGAAGTTTCACTGGCTGGCGCCCGTAGTTTTTTCTCTCTTTGTTGGCGAGGTTTTTCCACGTTAACTCTGTGTCCCCTTTCTGTGATTCCTTTATCGTTCTTCGTTATTTGATTGTCGCAAAGCTAACAGATGTTGCGTGTGCATATGACTATTTTTGTGATCATGTCGTCGTGTGTGTGCTCGGATGGTAAGATCACCAAATTTGAAATGGGTGATCATAACGCATGTGATCAGATGCAAAGTATCACACCAAACCACTATGAAATGCATCAGCAGAGAAAAAACATAAAAATCTGGTCAACTAAACAATTAGACCTATTTGCAAGAAACAAAGATACAAGAGTCAACAACTTAGGCCAAACCTAATCTCCTATCATGCAGCACCCAGCAGACCAAATAGCAAACATGAGAAATCTTGGACGGAGCAACCAAAGACGCCCTAAGCTCGTTCCTGTTTTGAGATGCCACCGGAGCGGCGGAGCCACACGTAGAAAACAGTTTCTTGGAATTCAAAATAGTATCAAAGCGAACCTCTATCAGCTTCCATAGCATCCAGATCATTTGAGTAAAGCGAACCTCTATCAGCTTCCATAGCATCCAGATCATTTGAGTAAAGTTTGTCCGTGTCATGAGCTGGGCCGCCCATGCCTAAAAGTGTGCTAATGTCACCTGTTTCAAGTTTCAAGAGTTGGTCATACACGAAAGTATTGCTTCAACAAACCCAGATGTGCCTTTTGCAAGCAGTTGGGCCATATGCGCCGTTTCTGTCCTGACAAGGATTTGCACGTGAGATGTCGTCGCTGTGGAGATACGGAAACGACTCTGTGGCGCGCTCGCTGCAGTGCCACCGTTTCGCTTAAGGCGTTCTGTCGTGGTCTCAGCCCATATCTTTCCTTTGGTTCTATAGAGTTCGCTTCACTTTCGTTTCTCTTCCATCCCTTTCAGTCAGTGGAGATTTCGAAAAGACCGGGACTAATTTCTAATCCTCTAAAACTATGAAAAATATTACCTTGTAATCCCCTTTCATTAATAAAATATATTAGCCAAAACACACTAAAAATACATGGATGGAGTTTGACAAGAAACATAAGTTCAATGCTTAACCAAATGACAATAAGAAAAGCACAAAAAAATACGGTGGCATAATCGCATAGTCAAGACGTAATTTTAATACCTAAGCAATGAAGCTTTGCTCTCATCCTAGCCTACCTTTATTCATCAATCATAGGAGAAGAACCAGAACCTACAAAGACAAGAAGCCCGAGTATCATCATTTTAAATGGGAGTTTCAAAGTGACAAAAATTAGAAAATAGTATGGATGAATATACGATACATAGTTGTATTGGTAAGTGTAGAACGATAGAGAGAGAGATTGGCGGAATATGATGGTTGTATTGTTGAGCCTCATGGGCGAGTATATATAGACGTACCGGGGATCATCTTAGAGTACAAGTCAAGTTAGGCTAGAGTCCTAACTATCCTAAACTAGCATAATAATTGTGTTTGTATCATACTCTAACATCCTCCGCAGTCTTAGCGGTAGCGTTGTGAACAATGGGAATATCGCGGACGGTCAGACTGGAGATAAACCGAAGTAAAACCAGTGGGCTAACATTCCCCCGCAGTAAGAGCGGGAACGTCGTGGACAGCGTCGCGTCGCAGTAGCTTGGACTATAGAGGAAGCTGATGATGCTCAAGCGAGGTGGTAGCCCTTGTGCCGATGTCGAGGGAGCCGAGAACTTTGGGCGGTGTCGTGGTCGAGGTAGCCGTGCGAGGGGTCGCCGTGGTCGATGTCATGGTCGGGGATGCCAGTGTCGAGGTAGCCACACGTGAAGCCGCATGCGCATAGTGCACGAGGAGGATGGCGGAGACGCATCGAGGGTCCATGGAGGCTTGCGGTGGGTTCGCGGAGGCGTGACGAGGGTCCACGGAGGCTTGTTGAGGATGCTTGCCGAGGGTCCGCGGAGGCTTGCTGAGGGTCGATGCAGTCCGAGCCATCGAGGACGAGGTGCAGCCATAGTTTTGTCAGAACTAGGCGCTCGTCGGGGACGAACGCACACTCCGATTTTGCCAGAACCGAGTATGCAAGAAGAACTCTTCGGTGACGCGGTCAAGGCAATCGTAGAGGGGTCGATGCCGAAGAAGACGCTGTCGAAGCCGATGAAGACAAGACCGATCCGAGCTTGCCAGATTCGGGAGCGCATTGGGGACGAAGATACTCCCGGTGTTGCCAATACCAGGCGTGCGAGGGGCAGGGACCATCATGAACTTGTCACCATGTCAAAAGGACTAGCAGAGGAGGACTCTAGAGCGGTTGTGACGCACAGAACGGCTAAGGGAGAGATGTCGGCGTTGTCTGCGGTTGTCGGAGTAGAGTAGCAGGTGGTGTAGTCGGGGATGAGGCGATGACACTGGCGGCGAAGTTGTAGTGGGCGAAGACGTAGAAGGCGGCGAAAACAACAGCGACCTGGGGTAGTCATGCGGGATGCTCGAAGCATGGCGGCGATGCAGGTTACCTTGTGATGGCGAGAAAGAACCCGGCGACGTGACGAAGACCATGTGTAGACGGCGGTGATTCGCGCCGTAGGAGATGGCGCGGTGAAAGCCTAGGCCATCGATGCACAAGGACGGCGAAGTAAACTGCGTGCAACCACGCTACGACCCGTGGGGGGAAGGCATAGCTGCAGGGCGTAAGTCGGTGCAGCGGCTGGGAGACCACTAGCGACGTACACGTCTAGAAAGACGTGTTGGAAGCCGGTAGCATGGACCAAAGGCGGCGGCGCTGTGGCCCGAGGGGGCAACGCAGCGGCAGCCCGTAGCTCAATCGGTGGTAGGCGCATGCTCGGGGATGTGCTTGGCGTAGACAGGCGCGAGATCGGTTGATCAGACCGACGGTGCACCGTATGCGTCATACCATGGACGGCGCGTAGATCAGAGTCGATGGCGGCATTGTCGGTGAAGTTCCGGACGATGACGATGAAGAGGATCCGAGGGGTCGGCCGCGGTAGCCTTTCAGGGAAGGCGTAGCAGCCGGCCGCGGTGCGCGGCAGCCTGCCGAGAGACAGCAGCAGCCTGCCAAGGCAGGCATGGCAGCGGAGAGGGCAGGCGCATGGGCGCAGTGTGGATCGTCGATGCTGATGGTCAGAGTAGAGGCGCAGCGATGACGACGGCAGTGGGCGACTCAATAAATCTAAGATCAGTAAACCAAAAAATAAAACCGATCAAGCGACCGAAAAAAAGACTTACAAGGCAGCCGATCACGGATCGGCGGACGAACCCTGCGTACGGGTTGCGTGGCCCCGATGGAGATCGACCTCCCCGGGGCGACGCGGTGCGGAAGCGTGTGCGGCGGCTAGGTCAAGGATCTTGCCGCTCTGATACCATGTAGAACGATAGAGAGAGATTGGCGGAATATGATGGTTGTATTATTAAGCCTCATGGTCGAGTATATACAGATATACAGGGGATCATCTTGGAGTACAAGTCAAGTTAGGCTAAAGTCCTAACTATCCTAAACTATCATAATAACCGTGTCCGTATTATACTCTAATAGTAAGAAAGTAACTTCCCTATAGCTACATGTGGTATTTGTCCATTATGTGACCTCATTCTTTAGAAATATTCCAAAATCTTATCATCTTCGATGCTTGCAAATATGTCCCACTCAATATAGCATAATATACTATGATTCATCCAATCATCATTTTATCTCGTTTCTTAAATCTATCTTCATAATCTTTATTACCAAGAATGCTCTTTCCACCGTCACCATTGCAATCGGCAAAATCAAGCTAACTCAATATGACCATATACTAATGGAAAGGTCTTGTCTATTTGAGCCATCTTAAGAGCAAGCTTCCCAAGATCAATATAATTTGCAAAGTCTAGATCATCTCCCGCATCAACAATAAATGTGCCAAGTTGATCCACAAGGACTATGCACTCATATTGATAGAAGTCATCGGGATACATTCTTGCAAATTCAATTAACTTATCAATATCGAAATTAGAAAATGAGTTCTTTGGAAGAAAAGTTATGCACCTCAATAGTTGAGCAGATCTTTTAGCAAATCAATTATTGAACTCAACAATAATTTGATCAAGTACCACACTAAATATTTCATGATGGAAATGGTAATAATTAATAAGATGTTAACTAGTTACCACAACCCCTTGAATGGCCTCTAGCTGGTATTTTATCTTCCATATTTGTCACAACAATATTATTCTCAAGACAAAAGCCCATTGTCTCTTCCAAAATCTCATCCCAACTGGAGTTTCTTATTTTCTCAACTTCCTTCAATGCATAACCAATCAGCCCTACAATACTTTTTTTGATATTTCCTTTACAAGCATGTTCATAGATCATTAGTCTTTATAAAAAATTTGATCACAAGATGCATAATAAATACAAACTCAAAGCTTTCTATTTTTTTCCAACAAACCTGAAGCTATGGTTTTTTGTGTTGCATTAGTTGCATTCATGACATATGGTGAGAGCCTCAACGAGTATCCCATGGCCTTGCAATATTAGTTTCCTGGTCTTGCAATAGAATGGAAAATTTCCTCTATTGTTTGAGCAAGAAGACTCGTGATGCCCACGAAAAGCAAGAGCTTGCAATAACAAAAAAAATTATAATGCCTATCATAATTATAATGTGAGCTTTATATTCTTCCTCGTCTTTCTTGGTGGCAGCTGCCAACACATAATCTACACCTTGCCGCTGATTACTAAAAGCCTCACAATATTTCCTAGCTTAATTATGAGCATTGTTAATATCCTTACAAATATGAAGATCACAAGATTTAATTCTGTTCTTCCAATAACTAAAATGAACCCTTGTAAATGATTCTATACAAATTTTTCTGCTCATGATTGCTTAAAGAGAAAACAGTAAAAACAAAAATGCAGCGAGTTTAGCCACAGTATATTCCCACTAATCGTGCCTTTTAAACCATTTATCCTGAAATCCCTGCATCTAGCCTGTACGACCAACTAGTTGGCATGGAGCCATTACCAAATACTCTCTCCAAGCAGCATCTCTGACGTTTACGTCTAGCTCCTCAATCGGTTTTCGAAGATCAGGATCTACAACAATGTCATATGGATTAAGCTCCACGCTGGGACTCTCCTCATAGCTGCTAGTGTTATCATCTTCCGGTTCTGGATTAGCAACAATGTGAGGACTAACTTCCTGCTGCTGGAGAGGGACTATATATTTAGGAACCGCCACACTGCAACCGACATCCTTCTCGGATTCTTGAGCAGGAGAAGATTGACACGAATTGGTAATTTGTGAAACTGACGAAAATAACATGATACAGGTCTTGACGAATAAGGCTTCAACCTCTTTGTCCCCTTCATTTTTTATGTAAGGCGACTGAGCAAAATTAGTTAACCCCCAACCAAGCAATCGATTAATGTAACTGAACAAGAGTTGAATTTTTGTTCTTCAGAGTTCAAACCTTGTGCAGCAGGCCGACAGTGTATTGGTGAGATCGAGATGAGCAAGCAGTAAGGTTGTGACTGTGCCGGCGATTTTCGTCGCGGCGGCGGCCCAATCAACTCGAGAAGCGGCGGCCGTTGGGCACCATTTGGATCACGCCCATCACAAGATCAGGGGCGGTTATTTCGCCGCTGAAGAAAAGAAGACGAACAGGCAAGGGACTACAAACTGTTATTTCACTAGAGTGGGAATCAATACGAGCTAGCTATAGTCCTTTTGGTCCTTTTTTTCTGAAAGCAAACGCTTGCTTGTTGGGCTTGTAGAAATAGCTGACCCAAGGACACAAGTTGTCTTCCTGTTTTTCACGGTAGTTGTCCTTCATGTGGTCTGAAATTTGACAAAATTTTATATGGACCGTATCTATACTATCTGGGCCACGATCCATGTTGTGGCCCAGGCTGCCCGAGGCCCAGATCCGCCCCTACTTCCAACAAGAGGAAAAGAATGTTCACATGCATTTTTTTTCTTTACTATATTTTCCGTTTTCCTCTTTTTCCTTTTTAATTTTCCTTTTTTACAATTTCTTTTTTTCTAGTGTAATTTTATTTATTTTCTCATATTTTACTTCTTATTCTTTTTTTAATGAACAAAGGAATGCTTTATACATTGAGCTAAACTTTTTGTCACAATGTGTAGTTATGTGTTTTTCTAGATAGTCTACAATCCACCCATGTTTTGATTCCCGGACGTCGAAGTTTTGTTCCCCGCATAGACGTGATTGTTTCTTAGGGTGCTACAGATTTTTCCAAACCGTAAGTTTGTTCTATTTCTTGAAAATGTTGTTTCTCCTCATGTAGTTCTTGTTCCAACTTTCGTCTGATTTTTTTTCAATTAGCCAAAAATATTGTTCCTTGTGTATGTGTATTGTGTTCCTCACCCACTAAATTTTAGTTTATTGTGTAGATATGATATGTCTGTCTACTTGTTTGTTACCTATGAAGACGTGATTTGTTTCTCAATGTTACAGTTTGTTCCAAGTATACAATTGATTTGTTTTCTCGCACTATAATTTTTTACCCCGTTGTAGTGTGATTTTTTGCTCCTTGTAGTCTAATTGTTTGTTGCATGTGAAGGCACAAATTTGTTCCTTGGATGCTACAGTTTGTTCTACATGTCGATTCATTTTGTTCTTCGCACTATATTTTTGACCCAACTGTAGTGTAATTTTTGTTTCCTATTGTTTGTTTCTATGTGAAGACGAGATTTGTTCCTTGGACTCTACGGTTTGTTTGACGTATAGATTTGATTTGTTCCTCCGCACTATATTTTTTGACTCCTCAGTAGTATGATTTTTGTTCCTAGTAGTATATTTTTTTGTTCATACGAAGGTCCAATTTGCTCCTCGGATGCTACTGTTTGTTCCACACGTGTAGATTTAATTTGTTGTTCGCAAAATATTTTTGAACCAACTATTAGTGCAATTTTTGTTCCCTGTTGTAAAGATGAGATTTGTTCTTCATACGGTACAGTTTGTTCCACGTGTAGATTTAATTTGTTCATTTGGAATAAAAGTTTTGGTCTAATTGTAGTATGAATTTTGTTCCCTATAGTTTAATTGTTTGTTCCTTGGGATAGTAAGATTTGTGCATGTCTTGGGATCAAGCGCTAGGGAGGTTATGGGGCATGAGCTATAATGATGGTTCTCTTTATCCTCATTGCACCACCCAGTATGAACTGGACATTTTGTCCCTAGGTACTCAAGCACGAGGATCATCTAGCAGAGCCTATAAACAAAAACAGATTTTGGATTGGCAAGGCTAGTAGGAGAAGGTCATACTCATACCAAGACACCAAGAGATGTTGGAGTACTGTAAGTTCATAAACTGTAATAAAACATTCAAGCATTGTAGATATGCAACATGTGCTTACAAGCCTACTAAGTGCTCATCCCCGATCGTGGTTATATGTCACCAGAGGTAGTGCTCGGACAAGTGCCACCGATATTTACAGCTTCATTGTGTTGGTACTTGAAATCATAACTAGGAGATGGAACAACATATCTAGTGATCGTGACACGGTATAATGTGTTAGGGTTTAGCGCCTGAAAACAATAATATTTCCTACGCAAACAACCTTAATGCCTGGATCTATAAATCTTACCAAGTTGTAGACCAAAAAGCTTTATCAACGTTTGGGAGAACATAGATGATGTAGTCGTACCGACGCCGATCTCAAGGTTGTTCGGAACTCGGATGGCTCCACCAGCTCCAGCTCCACCGGCTCTAATGACTCTGATGGCTCAAACGACTCAAGCGCCACAAGTGTAGAGCCTCGTAGAGGGTCACACACATACGGTGTTTGACGACAACTCACGGACCCTAATACAACAGAGGTTGCGGAATTAGATCTCCTGGATCTGAAATCCCCGTAGCGCGACGGTGCTCTGTGGTGAAGAACTCTCTCGTTCGCACAACCCTTACAGTGGGGCCGTGGTCACAAAAGAGAGAGGGAGAGAGGAGGACACTTGGAGGAAGAAGCCTCAAAACTTGAGATTAATTGGTGTGTTTAAATACCTCCCTATGCCCTCCTTTATATAGGGGGAGAGGAGCCTCCAAGTCCCTTGCCTTAGCAATATGGGACTAAACCAAGGAGAGGAGGGGGAGTCTTGGCAGGCCACCATGTGACCCAGCCGACCACTCCCTCCTTTTCCCTTGGGTTTTTCCACTCATTGGCCCTTTTACCTTTAGGGAGTTGGCCTATCAGGCATGGGCTACCATTTAAATCATTAAATAAATATAAATAAATGTATAATTCAATAATTAACATATATTTACATGTTATTTAATTCCCGTTGCACCGGAACTCCTTCTGGACAACTCCGGACTTTCCCGGAACCCTTTTGGTTTTCCCTTCTCTTTTCTTTGGTGATTCCTCTAATACCAAAACAATCTCCGAGCATTGTCAAATCCTTAAGTGTGCTACCTAAATGGTCAGGAACACTCCAGACATGTTCGAGACCCCTCTTAGACCAATGATCATCAGCGAGACATGGATGCCCATAATGACCCATGTGCATTCCACAAGAACATTTGTCGTTGAACCATTAAACAGAGAGTCCTATTCCCTTTGTTACTTTGAAATTTTACTTGTCCGAGAACTAATCAATGGCATTGCCATGTCGGGTTCAATCTCGTTACTGATGAGTACAACTTTACTCGTTCCGAGCTATGCCATCCCTGTGACCTAGTCACATGCTACAGCTTTATGGATATCATGTCTCTGAGTGGGACAGATATGTCTCTGTCACGCGGAAGAACAAATCCCATTCTTGACACATAAGCCTCTACATGCCCCTCTGAATACCCGCAGACACCTTTATGATCACCATTTTACTGAGTGACGTTTGATGCAAACAAAGCACTCTCAGGTGATAGTGATTAAATATGGTCTCACGGTCTAAGGAATTGATAACTACGTTTCCTAGTCATTGTACTGGTGAACTTCATGACTTGATCATGTTATAATTCCTGTGTTGTGTATGTCCATCACTTTCATTTACCTAATGAAATAATCCCATTGTCAATTGACATAAATGTCCATGATGAGGAAACGTCGATCATCGATTGACCAACGAACTAGTGTCTAGAGGATCACCAGGGACTCTGGTGATTTACATATCACATGTGTATTGATGTTCCTATCAATACAATTATAGCATTTATCTATTATGAACTTACTGAAATATGTCATTAATCTATTATCATTTGCCTCTAGGGAATATTTACAACAGTCTTCCTCTTGCAATAGAGTATAAATAAACTAGTTGTATTTGATACGAAGCATTACACCATAATACTTTTGGTGTTTTGATCATGCTTGATCATGGAAGAGGTTTTGTCTATGGATTGTACTATACAGATCCTTATGTCTTTGCGAATTGTTAATGTCACATAATTTGACATTCTTCTTATCATCACATGATACCCTTGTGGTGTAAATATTTATGTTTTGGCGACAGAGTGTTGTTTTTGCTCCTTTTGTCATGACATCTGATTAGTCAATCAAAATATGACGTTTTCATTGCCATGAGCATTAGGAACACACTCTATGGGAAGATGGACTTCCCTAGCCGTAACATTGCATATTTTACCTTTGAAGTAATCATATACTTCTTATGTCAATATAAATCTTATCGACAGTGCAATAAATGCCACGATGTATAACCATGCTTCACTTATTCTAATACACTCAATTTTGTGAGAATTCCAATCTTCTAGGTTGGGTGGAACTTCCTAGCGTAACCCTTTTACAATCAAGTTCACCATCCTTTACAGATCAGATGTATACCTTCAGTCCTCTGTAGACATTGAATACTATACTTAACTTCTTGTTTAATGATTCACTCAGATATCACTTCGAAACCTGTTGTTTTGATTAGGAACTTGGGTCATATTATGTTGAGTATAGAACATGGTTTTATAAGATGGAACCTATGATTGAGGCATAGTAGATGTTACACATCTTTTCATTCTTTTAACCATCATCTTACCGAGACAATATCAATGGTTCACCTAGTTAGACAAGTAAGAACTTCCTTCTTAATTTCTTCAGAATCCAATCTAGAAAAACATTTCGTATTAATGCTATTAAGCATATCAATCTATCTTGATAGATTTCAATGTTCAATATTTGTTCAACTTCATCTACTTAATATTCTCTAATAATTACTAATACCATTCACAATATGTCAATCACATATCAGAATGTTTCATCAAAATCCCACTCAAATATGTCAGTTACATATATGGGTATGGAACTCTCTTATCTTCCACTAAGTTTATTGTAAATGCAGGTATTCTCAATATTTTGGGCACAATCCCAAAATCCTTTAATCATTCATCAGATTGAGAATTCCAGCTACGAGATTCCATTTGTCTGACTTAAGCATTGCTACACATTGTAGTTAACCATTTGAATTTGTTCAAGACATTCTTGACACAAATCAAGCTTTATGTCTTTCGTTAAGTTTAATTTATTCCTTGAGATTCACCTAGAGAGTCTATGAACTTGGTCACGGTGGCACGAATACTTTCGACCTTGCCACATGATCACTTACTCTGGTAGTCCCTTTGGAAGATCAAGTAACATCTTTAATTTGATAAGATCAAGTAACATTTTACTTTATCATCTTAAATGTAACTTAATGTATAGGATTTAATGACTCTAAGTCATTTCTTGTACTTGAGTTCACCATCACTTCTTTGTAGTTCGTAGGTATGTCATTGTTCGGTTAACATGACAAGTGAATCATGAATTCAATCTTGCAATGAGGAAGAACTTATTCATCAATCATACTTTATTTTAGTAAATCTCCCACTAAAACTTTTGATCATCATGATTAGTTTCTCGTCTATGTGTAAAGTTTGGTTCCAGAATCAATTCTGCTATGTTATCTCTGACATTTGGAGGCAAGGTTCTCAACCTAATTTGAGCTTTCACCTTTATCCATCAACTCTTTTATTGAGAAACTCTTCTCGATAAATCACCACCTTGTGCAATACTAATTTTACCCTTTGGTTGTAGTTGTGGAATACGTATTCTTAGATTCCTAGGAACACACTACCAAGTTTTATTCGTTTTAATTCTGAATTATCACATAACTCTAGAATTTTTGGAAACCTCGTTGTGCCATACACTTATGGTGTTGTTTCCACGAATCCTTGATGATTCTTTATCCAATAAGTAAGTGTTTGATATTCTGATTTATCTTCTCTAAATACTAACGCTAACACGATAAGAGATTACTTTAGACCATACAATATCTAATATGCTATGATTACAATTCTTTATACATGTCAACACATTGACATATTCTTAGCATTGTAATTTGTGAAACACTTTTCACAAGTATTATATGGTTGAATCACAACTCAAATACTTGTCGTTTTGATAAAATCATAAAGATTTGTATTCTTGTTAATTCAATATTCTTCTTCACTCTGAAATTCTTTGTTCATAACAAATAGTTTCACACTTGTGTCTCATTGACCGAATACATTTATTTGCTTAGATTCACAATGAAGTTTTACAAAATAATGATATCCACCATCTGTTGAACAATACAACATATTATCATGTATGATATCTAATTATTCAACACACATTCTTTCTTACTAGAACGTGGAGTTTTATCCATTTTGCCTAACAGGGGTAGGGTTTGTATGTGTTAGAAGATCAAGTATCTTTAAGACCTTGGTTTCATCACTTATTAATCCTTCCATATGTACCATTATGACTTAACACAATAGTGTCATTCAAAATGATGTCATTATTAAGTTTGAATATCTTTTGGCATTTTCATTATCTTATAAATATTTGAATTTCTATCATCAAGATCAAAATATGAATAACCCATTCATAATTAAAACCGTGAACATAAAAGATATTACTCATAGGAATATAACAACTGATTTGTCTCAAATTCATATGAATAACTGTCTTACAAATGCAAGACACACACTAATACAGTTCACTCTCATCGATTACAAATTTATTCAAATATTCTAATCCAAATGACAACTTTAGAAGGAGAGCATCGTTGGCATCTTGTTTGCCATCAACAAGCATTGTTGTGCCCACTCCTTCAATCACTTGTCAAGCAGCGGGTCCTGTTTTGACAAAACAGTACAAGTATCAAATACTTCGTAAACTTCTATAAGTGTTTGAAATTAAACATTTATAACTTTGTATATCAAATATATACCTTTCCTTTTGATGACAGCTCCTGGAGAAGGCACTACATTTCGGATTCTCATATGAGCCATGAACTCAAGGAAGGTAAAATCTTTCCCTTCCACGAGGTAGTTCAAGATGACATCTTTGTAAATGTGGGGTAGCAAGCGCAACACCACATATATCGCAAATCTGTCGGTCACCCAGTAGGCCATGATACATTGCAAATGTATCTATAATTTTTGATGTTCCATGCTTGGTTTTATCTGCTTTCTTATGTTTTGTTCCAACTTTGGAGTACTTTTCATATGATTTCTTGGAATAACCTTTTAACAAGTGCCACAGTGCTAGTTACCTGTTTTCTGCTGTTTTTGGTTCCAGGAAAGTCAGAAAATCAATATTCTCGGAATTGTACCGGACAAAAGCCAAAGTTTATAGTTTCCCGGAAGACTCACGGAGCCAGAAGGAGAGTCGGGGAGGGGCCATAGGGTGGCCACACCACCCCATGGCGTGAGTCCCCCTGGCCGCGCCACCAGGTGGTGTGGGCCTCCTGGCCGTCCACCGACCTTGCCCTCTGGCCCATTAGAAGCCTCCCGATGCATAAACCCTAAATCGTCAAGCCTCTAGCCACAAAAAGTTCCGCAGCGCCGCCGCCACTGAAGGGGATATTCGGGGGACAGAAAGTCTCTGTTCCGGCACCCTGTCGGGACGGGGAAGTGCCCCCGGAACCATCTCCATCGATCTCCACCACCATCTCCATCACCGTTGCTGATTCCCAAGATGAGGAGGGAGTAGTTACCTCTTGAGGCTAAGGGTTCTACCGGTAGCTATGTGTTCATCTCTCTCTCTATGCATGATCTTATTGAGATCATGAGCTTTGTAATCAAGTAGATCTACCTTGTTACTCAAGTGCTTTATTAGATCTCTGCTCTCCCCATGTGTGTGAAAGTGACAGCGTGCACACCATGGTGGCACTTAGGCTAGAGATTACAAATACTTGTTATGAGTTATATTTGGAGTTGGATGTCTTTATGAAATTGTGGTGTTTGTTGGACTCATCTAGTACTCAAGGTGACAGTGTGGGGTTTTCAAGATGGGAAATGCTTACTTTGAGGAGTGCTGTTATAGCCCTACCGTCGATTAGAGTGTCCAACCGGAGAGTAGTTAAGAGTAGTATCATAAAGAAGAATATATTTATATGAGAGTGTTCACTAGTGAAAGTATGATCCCTAGGCCTTGTTTCTAAGCATTGAAACATTGTTTGCTATTAGATCTGTTACATGTTTGCTTGCTTCCATCTTTATTTCAGTTAGCTTTTAGTCTCTTCCACGCCTTCAAGTGATTTTCTACCACCGTTATCACTTATAATTATCTATACCACTTGTATTTCACTATCTCTTCGCCGAACTAGTGCACCTATACACCTGACAAGTGTATTGGGTGTGTTGGGGACACAAGAGACTTCTTGTATCTTGATTGCAGGGTTGCTTGAGAGGGAATACCTTTGACCACTTCCTCCCTGAGTTCGATAAACCTTGGATGATCCACTTAAGGGAAAACTTGCTGCTGTTCTACAAACATCTGCACTTGGAGGCCCAACAACTGTCTACAAGAATAGAAGCGCGTAGACATCAGTCCATGATGTCCACAAGGCGCTCATGAATCCATTCCATGATATCCATGTGGTCCTCCAGTCTGGCCTTTCCCCTCATCTTAGTTGAGATAAAATCATCCATTTACACATACACCATGATTCTAACTTGATATGGAAATAGCATCTTGAGTCCTTCGGCCAGACTGAAGGCGTCAATCTCATGGAACAATGCTCCCAGAGCAGGCTCCATGACATGAACCATGGTCTATTTGATTGTCATGAAGGCGTCACGTTGGGAACAATAATCATGATCATCGGCCAATCTAATGAAGCCCACGAGAAAATCTCCTAGTGGTTATCGCAAGACATAGAACAGATCATGGAATATGAGAAGGTTCCTCAGGTGTTGGTATCAGTCTATGAAGTTGGACCCATCTAGTTTGAGTTTATCACTATCCATGAAACCCTCAAAACTAAACAGAGACTTGGGTTTTGGAATGATCTACAAAAGTATTTGAAAAGACATTTATACTAAGTTCATAATATGAGTTTAAATTATAATCACATTATATTAGACGATCTCCCACTAAAACAACCCTAAAGAATTTTTTATACGATCCCCATTCACTATATCACCCCCGATCATCACGGTCGACAACATAGATGCAAAGGTAGATATTCTCCAATGTCAATCACATAATTCATGTGACTCATGCTTGATCTTTCGGTCATCTGTATTCTGAGGCCATGTATGTACATGCTAGGCTTGCCGATTCAATCTTACGTGTATCCGTTGTGAAACATGTCTTACACCCACCGTATGCGAACACAGATATGTCTGACACTCGATCGTCACGGCATGCCTCATAACGAAGAACTTTCTTGGTGGTGCACACTAAGAGAGAACATAATATTGGTATTATATTAAGTGATCATCCTATTAATACTATCGTCGAGTATATATAAATAGCTTAAGCGTGAACGCATGCAGAGAAGTTGAGGCCCTCTGCCGCGCACGCTGAGGCGCTCTGCCACTGCTTGTGGGCCATGAAGTACGGTGTCCCTGCATGTGGGTCAAGAGGCGGGTCTTTGCGTGCATGCTGAAGACATCTCGTGCCCACCGCTCCTCTCCTCGGACTGGGATTCAGGTGAACAGCATGTCACGCTGTAACATGCGCCCTCCCATCTTCCGTCCAAACGCCATCCAACACACTACAGCGACCTAAAGCAAAAATGCTCCCGCTTCAGACTTGATTAGCTTCTAAACAATTTGATCAGCTTCTAAACATTTGATTTTTTGGCTAATCACCAAGGTTTAAGGTGGAAGTCAATTTCTGCATGCAATAAAATTAGTGGAGTTAGAACCTGTCCTTTTCTGTATCTCAACTAGTACTTGCTCCGTTTCAAAACATAAGATGTTTTATCTTTTGTGAAACAAATATATCTAGACTCTTTTAGTGTACAACCTTTTGTAAAACAAATGTATCTAGACTAAGGGCATCTTCACCGGGCCGACCCAAACGGGTGACCGAAACAGTTCGTTTGGGTCGGGCCGCGATCGCTTTGGGGTCGCAGTCCGGCCTGTCTGGCCAGCCGCGCCCAGCGGCGCGACCTATCTATCCGCGCCTGGCCAACATGGATACGATGATTTTTTTCGAATTTCAAATCGAGACATTTCGTGCGTAAACTGGCAAAGTTTGTACGTAATTTACAAAATATTATATTAAAAGAATGAAAAAAATACTGGTCGTCGTTGTCGAGCTCGAAGGCGGTGAGGGTGTGGGACTCCCAAGGGTCGAACTCGCCTCGGTAGGAGCTCGCGCGCCGCGTTGTGTGCTCCCACTCGAGGAAGTGCTTTACAGAACGCCAGGTTGTGGTAGGCCCGGTCGTACCGGAAGACCGGCGGGTGCTTGCGGATGCGGCGGGCGATCTCCTCATCCAGGGCCTTGCCCTCCAAAGTCGGTCCGTGCGCGTTTGTCCAGATGAGTCGCACCGCTGGGGCGCCGCACAGCGGTTCACCCGTCCGCTCAGACTAGTTCGGACACGCTCGGACGGCTTGGGTCGCTCCGGTGCTGATGTCCTAACATCTTATTATGTTTTAAAACGGAGGGGTACTTCCTGATGCATTCATCGATGGAGCAAAGTAGAAGTAGCTACTAGTTGACTAGTTGTGTGTATTCTACGCATAGAACCCGAGAATAGAAAAGAACCGGAGCTTTGCTTCTGATGCATGTCGGCATGATGTTTGTACCGTGTACTGTTCAAAGCTCTTGTTTGTACTGTGTACGGACTGAAAGGTTACTATTTGTATTGTGAGCTGATATAAAAAATGTTAAGTTATTGTTTCTAGTGTTCAGAACTGTTAAATATGAAGCGGGAGCAGCTTTTGTCTTAGGTCTGCTGCAGTGCGTTGGATGACGCTTGGACGGCAGATGGGAGGGCGCATGTTTCAGCGTGACATGCTGTAGGCATGTCAACCGATCCCGGTCAGCACGCCGGAAGAAGCGGTGCCCTACGCACGAGCGAGTCGCCTGTCTTCTTCTGTGGGGAAAGGGGCCGGCCCGACGCGAAGAAGGGGAAAGGAAGGTAGTACTGCGGCAATGGTTCCTCTCCCCTGACGGCCCATGGCTGCCGACAGGGAAGGGGTCGCCGGAGTCCGCGCGGATCGTGTACAGCAGTAGGCTTAGGTCTATGTAGTCTAGGTTTTCGTCTGTCGGGCGTTCCAGCTCTGGTAGGAATTGCGGCAGATTTGAATAAATGTGCTTCGGATCCTTTCCCCGCGAGGCTGCTCCCATGGTGGTCGGTGAAGGATTTGGAAGCTTCGGGGTTTCCTGGGTTCGCCGTTGTGGAGACGGCGTCGGCAAACCCCTCCGAATTTTTTTCCTCCGGCTTCGTTCGCGTCACAGCGGCGCCTCCTCCAGTGCTGTTGGGAGGCCGGGTGGACCTGTACAGGAGCTTGGCGGCCAGCGCGTGTGGTCTCCATCTCGAGCGACGGCGGTGGCGCTTCTCAGAAGGTCAGGTTCCTCAGTTCATGGTTGGTGGCTGGCGGCTAGTGGATCTGCTCCTCTTCATCGACTTCATCGATTGAAGTTGACGGATCCAAGGTCCGGCGAGCATGGAATCAGCCCCGGCCGACATACCCCTAGGCCTTGGCTTCACCATTCGCAGCGAGCCACATATTCGGCTCACAAAGCAGCGTGTTCCGCGATGGTGCTTGATGGATTTGGGCGAGACGGGCGCTCGTCATTCTTCTCTCTGGTGGGCGTCTGTCTCTGTGGTGTCGGTCTTGCAGCTGGGAGTTCTAAGTCTGTGATTCCATCTCTGTTTTCTTTGTTTTTATTTTCCTCTTATTTCCTGGTTGGTTGTTCGTACCTTCTGCATCATAATGTCTTCCTGACTGTGTTGTTTGGCTCCATGTTGTTACCCGTTTGCAGGTTGTCGTGGGGAGTGGCTGCTGAATTTGTCCCATACTCTGCTATTTGGCCTGCTGAAATTGTCCCGTACTCTGGTGTTTGGGCTGCAATAGTATGTTTAACTCTAGGATGCTTACCGGTAATTATGTTCCGGAATCATCTTGGACCGTTTCTGAGCTAAAATATTTATTTTTATAGTCAACAAATCTAATTGTCTTACTAATTTAGGTACAGCTAAACTATTGTTCTTTTTTCCACTCTGATTGGTTTGATGAATGTAAATTTAGCGTAATCGTCTATATGGGGTAGAATTCAGATGAATATTCATCAGTTAGGGCATTTAATTTTAGATTATTAGTAGTGCTTTTTTCCCAAGAACTATACTTGATGAGTAGTAAAATTTAGATGAGACCTTTGTGGTGTATTGTATATGCATGCCTCCATTCATAGAGCATTGGTATAGTTAGTCTGGTGCCGACATCTTTGAATATGATGTGCATGGCGCTGCTTATTGCATATGAGCGAAATCGCTGATTTGCATTTGTCTTAAGATATGTTGTAATTTCTACATTTGCACATTTATATATGCTGCATGAACTGGGTATTGTTAATTTGAATGCATAGCATGCAGCCTAGCAGCCTATCGATGAGGAAGTTAGATAGCTATTTATGTGTGACATTTTGGAGAGGTGTGTGCTTCACTTTCTTTTGTGCTCATTCAGATCATTTCCACATCTAAGACTGGATTTGTGGGCTGTTCATCTATTAATTTACTTGGTACTTGACTTCAGTCAAGTGTAAGGTACTGAAATGATTCTAAGATTCAGATCATGCATTTTTGTAGAAGGTTGCTATTATAATCATATAATGGAATTATGCGGGTTGCCTACTGTGATACTTAAGTCATTTGTTTGCTTTTAGGTGTTAGGAGCTAACTTAACTTTTGTTTCTTTGACATATAATTTTTCTCTATTCTCTAGCAAGTGGTGTGCTATCAAATTAAAGGTTCTTGAGACGAACTGATGAATGGTACAAAGATTAGATTTTTATGGTCTATTTTTTCTTATGTTTCTAACTTGAATTAGTTGGTCGAGTAAAAAATCTGACTAGGAAATACTTGAGACCTATAAACATATCGATCTTCTGGAGAAACCGCCAGGTTAAATTAACTCCATTGATATATACATATAGCTAGCTATATGAAAAAGTTAGTCATGAAAATTTAGGTTCCATAGAGTTCCAATAGATTTATTTCTGTATATATGAATTGTTTGTTGTATTTCTACAATTTGTGAATTCTTTTCTACAATTCGGACATCATCTTGCATTCCAGAAACATTCTTAAATATTGATGTTGCCCTACATTTACCCATTTTTCGTTTTACGTATGTTATTTGTTTCTTTACTAAAACTGCATATATATAGTATTAGGTGATACTTGACCAAACTTTTATAGAGTTAATTTCTCTTATGTTGCCCATTATATTTCCAAGGTTTTCAGAAGAAAGATTTTGCCGATGTGCATATACCTTCCATAGAAATGTAAGTCAGATATATTTTTCACAATTAGTGACGAGACTATCATACCTGCATCTTTTGAGTTCAACCGTGCTAATGCAAATAGACAACAAACATGCACAATTATTACGAACCTCAAAGCATGCAGGTGGGGAATGAGCCTTTTGTATAATGTATAAATTCAAGTTAAACTCGGTTACTGTGATGCCTATAATTTAGTATGCTACATTTTGGATGGCAACATGCAACTATAACTAGGGCCACACCACAAATCTTCATGAAGTTAGCCTAAATTTGTTTTCAATAGGAGAAAGACGGTGCCAGACACTGGCGATTCAATTGAGAAAGACTTTATGCTCAAAAAAAGATGACGAACTTTGGTGTGAATGATGTTATCACTTACCACTACAGTCTGAAAGACATTTATCCATTGTATATGCAAACTGTATTTATATTTAAAATTGTTTACGAGAGAACCAACTGTGGTTCAGGTTCTGATAGATCTTGGCCAGACCACTCAAGAACATAGAGTACATGGTTTAGCAACTAGATTGTCCAGGCAAGATCAAATACTGTTACCTTCATATTTCAATATATTGATTTCACTTTAAAGTTTAATGAGTAAATATAATCTCTTTTTTTGCAGTTTAAACTGGCACCTTCAATACCAGTTACCATGTGGTATGAAGTATATCAGAGATGTGTCCAGGAATTTGAATGCTTCCCCCCACCTTGCTAAGTAGCAAGGTGTGCATCCTGTGTGTTATGAAACTGAGGCCATAGATATGATGCAATGTGAATGAAAGCTTGGTGTTGTTGTACTATCTACTCCCCCTTTTCAGAAATATAAGACATTTTAGATTTGTGAAACGAATGTATCTAGACGCTTTTTAGTGTATAGGTTCACTCTGAATCTCTATGAACCTATACACTAAAAGATGTCTAGATACATTCGATTCATAAAACTAAAACGTCTTATATTTCCGAACGGAGGGAGTACGTGGCTCGGTTACGCTTGCTTGGTAGTGTCATAGAACAAAGGCCCACGAGTGTACTATACCGACCACGCAATGCCAGAACGCCGTGTAGGCGGCGCAACAAAGCGTGCATATCAGTCTAGTCTAATATAAGCACAAACAAGATGCACACAATTAAACATCAAAATGTAAACAAGTGTGACATGACATAGTCGTAGATCGCCGTGCCATGATCTTCATCGTACGCTTTGGTGTGTGGTGCAAATCCCTTGATGCCACCATCCTATTACTACAACTTAGCAACGTGAAATTAAACTACTTTACCTATTTAACCATATCATATCACAAGCCCTTGCAAAATAAAGTTAGACGCCTCTATTTTATATTTTGTATATTTTACGTGGCTGCTAGGGCTTTCGCACAAGAACCATTTCTTACCTACGAACATGAACCACAACGCTGATTAAATAATTGTCTGTATTACACCCCTTTCGTGGCCCTCCGTTGTAAATAGTTTACCAACTACTGTGAGAGAAACTGACATCCCAAACCACTTATACGGTACAAGCCGTATGTCAAGCGTTGACCGGACTAGCGAATGAACACGTAATGTTGGTTGGGGGCTGCTTCGATCAAGCAGTGATGCGGATACGCAAGTACATGTGAGAGGAGTAACAATTATATGATCAATGCCCACACAATCAACATGTGTTCTACCCGTACCAACATAACTATGCATAGATCGGCTCTAATACCACTGTTGGGGCTTAGCGCCTGAAAACAATAATTTTTGTTACGCAAACAACCATAATGCCAGGATCTATCTATTATTAATGCGGTAATGGGAGGAGCTTTTTGAAAAGTTACCAAGTTTTAGACCGAAAAGATTTTTCAATGTTCGAGAGAACGTGGATGATGTAGTCCTACCGATGCCGACCTCAAGGTCGTTCTGAACTCAAATGGCTCCACCAGCTCCAGCTCCACTAGCTCCAATGAATCCGATAGCTCGAACGACTCGAGCGCCACAAGTGTAGCGCCTCGTAGGGGGTCACACACATACGGTGTTTGATGATGACTCCCGACCCTGATCCAGTAGAGGTTGCAGTAGATCTCCTCGATCCGGAATCCCGGCAGCGCGACAGTGCTCCACGGTGAAGAACTCTCTCGTTCGCGCATCCCTTACAGTGGGGACGTGGTCACAAGAGAGAGAGAGATAGAGATAGAGAGAGATAGAGGGAGAGAGGAGGGCATTTGGAGGGAGAAACCTCAAAGCTTGGGATTAATTGGTGTGTTTAAATATCTTCCTGTGCCCTCCTTTATATAGGAGGAAGGGAGCCCCCAAGTCTCTTGCCTTAACAATATGGGAGTAAACCAAGGAGAGGAGGGGGAGGCCTGGCAGGCCACCTTGGTAGGCTTGGCCAGCCACCATGTGTCCCAGTCGGCCACTCCTTCCATTTCCCTTAGGGGGTTTTCCCTCATGGGCCCTTTTCCCTTTAGGGAGTTGGCCCATTAGGCATGGGCTGCCATTTAAATCATTAAATAAATATATAATTCAATAACTAATACATATTTACATATTATTTAATTCCTGCTGCACCGAAACTCCTTTCGGACAACTCCGGACAACCATCGGACTTTCCCGGAACCCTTCCGGTTTTCCCTTCTCTTTTCTTTGGTGATTCATATGATACAAAAATGATCTTTGAGTGTTGTTAAACCCTTAAGTGTGATACTCTAACGATTCGGGAACACTCCAGACATGGTCGAGACCCCTCTCGGACCAATGATCATCAGCGGGACCTGGATGCCCATAATGGCCCATGTGCATTCCACGAGAATCTTTATCGTTGAACCATTAAACATAGAGTCCTATTCCCTTTGTTACTTTGATACTTTACTTGTCCGAGACCTCATTAACGATATTTTCATGTCAGGTTCAATCTCGTTACCGACAAGTACAATTTTACTCGTTTTGAGCTATGACATCCCCGTGACCTAGTCACATGTTGCAATTTTGTGGATGTCATGTCTCTGAGTAGGCCTAGTGTATGTCTCTGTTACGCGGAAGAACAAATCTTGCTCTTGACACATACACTTCTACATGCCCCTCTGAATACGTGAAGACACCTTTATGATCACCGTTTTACCGAGTGACGTTTGATGCAAACAACGCACTCTCAGGTGACAGTGATTAAATATGGTCTCATAGTCTAAGCAATTAGTTACTACGTTTCCTAGTCATTGTAATGGTGAACTTCGTGACTTCATCATGTTATAATTCCTCTGTTGGGTATGTCCACCACTTTTATTTACCTAATGAAATGACCCCTTGTAAATTGACATAAATGTCCATGATCGGGAAATGTTGATCATCGATTGACCAATGAACTAGTGTATAGAGGATCACTAGGGACTCTAGTGTTTTACATATCACACGTGTATTAAAGTTCCTATCAATATAGTTATAGCATGATATAAAACCTATTATGAACTTACTAAAATATGTCAATAATCTATTATTATTTGCCTCTAGGGCATATTTCCAACATAATGATGGTTCTTTATCTTCCTTGCACAACCAAGTATGAATTGAATATTTTTCCCAAGAGAATATAGCTATTCAAGCATGAGGATCATCTAGCAGAAAATGTAAGACCAAAAATCATAGACTTCAAATTGGCAAGGCTACTAGGAGAAGGTCATACTCATCCAAGACACCTAGATCTGTTGGAGCACTGTAAGCTCATAGCTTTAATGAACCATTCAAGAATTGAAGATTTGCAGCATGTGCTTACAAGACTGCCAACTGCTCATCCCCTATCATGGTTATATGACACTAGAGGAAATGCTCGGACGCGTGCCACTGATATTTACATGTTTGGTGTGTTAGTACTTGAAATCGTAACAATAGATCTAGTGACCGGGACATAGTATAATGATGGTTCTTGATGACCCACAAGTATAGGGGGTGTATCGCAGTATTTTCGATAAGTAAGAGTGTCGAACCCAACGAGGAGCAGAAGGTGCTGGCTAGTGGTATGGATCAGGAATTCTCTGCAAATACTTAGCAAACGGATTTTTAGGGGTTTTTGATAAAGCAAGTAAACAAAGTGTGAGTAAATAAAAGACAGTAGGAATAAATACAGCAAGTGGCCCAATCCTTTATGCAGCAAAGGACAAGCCGGTTGTATTACTTAAGATGACCAAACGTTCTCGAGGACACATGGGAAGACTGTCAAGTGCTTTTGCTTCATATAGTTGATTAATCTTCTTTAGCTTGCTAAGTGTTGTGTGGGTGAACCTGTGCTAATGTACCGCCCCATCCAAGACTAATACATACTTGTGATTATACCCCTTGCAAACATCCATAAGTACAAGAAAGTAATTAAGGTAGAAACCTAACCACACCTTTAAACTCTAAGACCCTTACGTCCCTTGTGCAATGGTTTCCTAACGGGGATTCAGGTTTCTGTCACTCCGGCAACCCCTACGATTAGTAGCCAAATACACAATGCATTCCCCTAGGCCCATATAGGTGAAGTGTCATGTAGTCGACGTTCACATGACACCACTAGAAGAAGTACACCACAACTTAAATAATAATCTATTGAATCTTTCTCAACACAACTCCACTACTAACAACAAGACTTCTCCCATGTCCTCAAGAACAAAACGAACTACTCACAAGACATCATATGGATCATGATCAGAGATGGAATAATGATGTATAACAATCTAAACATAAACAATAATTCAATGGTTCACTCAATAGCATCAACAACAAAGAGTAATCAACACCGGGAAAGTTTCCCCTATGAACTAATGCAAGATTCAACTCAATTGTTATAGCAATATGGAGATGGTGATGAGGGTGCTGATGGTGATGATGGTGATGATGATGATGATCCCGATGAAGTCCATCTTGATGGTGGTGTTGATGGCGATGATCTTCCCTCTCCGGAAAGGAATTCCCTCGACAGAAATCTGTCTACCGGAGAGATCTTTCTCTCTCGGTGTTTTCTGCCCCGCAGAGGTGGCGGAATCTTTCTGTGGTCGCTCCTCGAGTCTTAGGGTTTCGGGAGGATGATATACGCCAGAGGGGAGAGGCTGGAGTGGGCCAGGGTGGCCACACCACCTCCTGGCGCGGCCTGGGGCTGCCCTCGCCATGGGGTGGTGTGGGCCCCCTGTGGCCCATCTCCACTCCGTCTTCGGGCATCCTTAGTCTTCTGGAAAAATAGGATTTTCCATATATTTTTCCGGATTTTCTGATCTTCGTGAATTTTGCCAAACAGCACATTTTCCATCAAAATCCTGACTACAGCGGTCCATGCTCCAAAAGTCATCAACCATGCAAAAATAGATGAAATAACATAAGTATCACCTCTCAATATGAAATATATCAATGAATAATAGTGAATTAAGACATAGAATAGTGATGCAAAATGGACGTATCAACTCCCCCCAAGCTTAGACTTCGGTTGTCCCCAAGCGAAACTGAGCTCAATAAACATAGCCTCAGGTTTATGGAGTGAAGAGTCGATAAAAGAATACGGACAAAAAGCATCACATTCATCAAAAGCATAGATCAAAATAGAAGACAACTCACTATTATACAACTCAACTTGTAATAAGTAAAGGAAACACAATAAAGATACATAAAGTGAATCATAATTGGTAATGCCAAACTTAGCTCTTGGTCGAAAAATAGTTGATAATTTGCTGGAGTTCACAAATAGCTGGTTTTTTAATGATAGCTTTCAAAGTAGTAAACATCAAGATAAGAGCAATGTGCAAAACAAGGAACATAAGAAACATGAATGAACAAATCAAGATATGAATGAATGAAACACAACAACTCAAAATACTTGCTGAGATAGAAGGGAATAGGTTTACTGACTCAACTACAAAGTAAAAGAATGGGCCCTTCGCAGAGGGAAGCAGGGATTGCAAGTCCCATAAAGAGCTCCCAAAAATTATGATACTTACTAGCTTTCAGCTCTCATTGCCCCTATCATAGGCATCTTTTGGTGGTTAAGGTTAAAGTGACACAACTAAGAGGATATGCTTGACAAGTTATAAATTGGAGTCCCATGCCCCTTACTTATGAGTACCGAACCTCATGCTACTCAACTTCAGTCACGAGCAAGCTCTTCTCATTGTAAATACATGCGTATCATTGAGAACCACCAACGGGGTACCCCTTGCACATGACACAGGAGCTATCCCATAATCAAAATGACAAGGCAAGTAGGGACAGTGAGCATCTCAGCGATCTTTTTATTTGCTATTTGCATAGGTTTTTATTGAGGATGCTTCATAGAATGCTCACTATAGTTATGCTGCAAGTTTCCATCATGATTAGGAATGGCTTAGGCTAGCGGCCCAGGCGTTTCTCTAACACACATATAAACTCCATGATCTTACAAGTTCCACTTTTATTTTGCACCGTCGGGATCCATAAGCAAAAGAACATGATATCAACTAGGTACAAAGTACCAATGAAGTGTTGAAAGCGGTCCCCATGATACATGGTTCTGCTAACTTCAACTCATAAAGCGCAAGCATATACGCAACAAAGAAGGACCCAATGGTTCAAGTTTATTAAATGCAAGAAAGTAAAGTGTGCCATCAAGTTCGTGAGAGCTTTGATCACTAATTTTCGCATAACAAGCTTAATTTGGGAGGTAGATAAAACAAGAATTTACTTGAAATAGCAATAATGCTACTAGGTAGGTATGGTGGACACAAATGGCAAAGGTTTTGGTTTAAAGGAGGTGGATGCACGAGAAGAATACCCTCTTAGTACAGGTTTTTGGCTAGCAAGGCTGGGTAGCAAGTACAAGAGTTGAAGGAAACGAAAAAACATACAAGTGATAAAGACAAACATGCAATCTTCCTTGGAAGCACAAAAGATCTTAACTAGAGAATACTAAACTTATGATCAAATCAAGAAAGAAAGATGATGAAATAATTTTTCTTTAAAGGTACTTTTATCTTTTTCATTCAACTCTCAAAAATAGTGTTGTCGTGGAAATGGCCACGGCAGTCGCTGCCATAGGCGGCGATTGAGAGTTTCGTGAGGAAGAGTTGGCGGCCATCTGCGGTGCGAGATGGGGGCAGGTGCACAAGGGTTTACCCAGGTTCGCCCCCCGGGAGGGTAAATACCTACTCCTGCTAGGTTAGATTATGAGAGAGCGAGTTACAAGGGTAGCGAGCTCGGCGGCTGGGCGGCGAGTCGCTTGAGGGGGTGTATGATGGAACGTGAGTCTCTACTGTACCCTAGGGAGGTTTATATATGAAGCACTTCCCAGGGTTTACAAGTTGCCCCCGAACAAGATAAGGATCCAGGAGCCTTTGACCTAACCAACTTGTCCTCTGCTACACTCCTAGGCTTCTAGTCGCCAGTCGATGGGCCTCTTCCTTCCCCGAAGTCTAGTCGCTGTCCTTCAGGCGTACTCGCGGGCCTTCCGGTCCACTCGAAACCCACTGCTGAGCATACCCCCTTAGGCATATCCCCATCAGTAGTCCCCGAGGCCATTGTTAATGTAGGCATAGGCGTTCTTTGGTGCTTGAAGTAGGCGAGCCCAATTTGGGCGCCTAGTCGAATCGGCGATGGACTCTATTAATGCCGAGGAGAATTTCTCCACAACTCCACTCGTCACTTTAATGAACATCATCGTTGCCCAGTCGTCATTTCGGCGAGAAGAGAGATTGGCGGGTAGCGAGTGGATCACTGAAGTTGGACCGTCAACCTCAGTCAAACTACCCGTTGGAGCTTCCAACGGTAACTACGGCGCATTTACCGTGGGTAACGGCTATCCCGATTTTGGCGGGTGACCTTTCCCATATAAGGGGAGTGATGGATCTGCTTCGCAATCCTGCTTCGCATTCTTCATACTTCCTCATTTGCTCTTCCTGCTCGCCCCCGACCTATTCTCCTCGCATCGCGTGATTCTGTTTTCCACTTCAATGGCGCCTCCCAAAGTCTCGTGGGGAAAATCCAAGTGCTCCACGGCCTAGTTGAAATCCTTCGAGGACGCCGGGGTGCTTCGCAAGGGGAATTGGCGAGTTCCCCCTTCTTCTGAGACCGAGCTAAAGCCGCGGCCCGGCAAATTCATCTGTTTCACCAGCCATCTCGAGAGTGGCTTAGGGTTCCCCACTTCGATCTTCTTCCGCCGCTTCTGCGCGTACTACGCGATCAAGCCCTCGGATCTTGGTCCGCATAGCATCGAGCAGCTGGCGATCTTCGTCGCCTTCTGCGAGTGTTACCTCGGCTGCAGGCCTTACTTCCCGCTATGGCTGGAGCTCTTCCACGGCCGCATCGGGCGTGAGGCGTCCAGCGGCTTGATGCTAGCCGCAGGCGGGGTCACCTTCCAATTGAAGCCGAAGGCCAACTTCGTCAAGCTTCTCCTGCCGAAGAAGGCCGCCAGCGAGTGGAAGAAAAGCTGGTTCTACGTCAAGGAAGCCACTCCCTCCGGCGAGGTTTCCCTCCCTGAATTCGTTGCCGAGAGGAGCGAGCCCTGCCGACTGGCGCCAAAGAAGCTCCCTGAAGATCAGCGGATGGCCGTCACGGAGATGATGGACCAGATCCAGAAGCTGAAGGACCAGGGGTTGATTCCGATCAACCTCTACAATTGCTGGCTTGGGCGGCGCCTGGTTCTGCTGGCGGCTCGTCCACGCTGGATGTACGAGTACAGCGGGAAGCTTGATCCATCTCCCACTAGCACGGAGTCGTGGGAAGCCGAAGACTACAAGGCCGCCCTGAAGAAGATCACCGACACGGGGTTCACGGGCGCGGCGGTCGGAGTCTCCCCGTATACTCCCGTGAAGAATGAAGCCCCTACAGTAAGTCTTCTTTCCAATCGCTCCGTTCGTATTCCAATTTCGTTCTTTTCACTCGTCGTGTTTCTGACTCGCATTGGTTCTTAGCTTTTTCAGGTATTGGAGGGTTGGCTCCCTCCGCTCGATGAAGAAGTCCCCCAGGAGCTGGAGGAAGATTCCGAGGGGAATCCTTCCGATAGCGACGGGGAAGACGAAGAGGTCGCTCCCCTAGCGCCTGTGGCTCGCAAGACCCGAATGCAGAAGCAGCGAGAGGTCGAAGCGAGCCACAGCCTGGACGAGTTCGAAGAAGGCGACAAGGTCGCACAGGAGCAGACGTCCCGACACACCGCCATGCCTTCGAAGCCCCCACGCCGGCCCAGGTCGCCAGCGAAGAGGCCCGCGTCGCCAGTCAGGTCGTCAGTGGTGTTCGGGTCGGACGACGACTCTGACGGCAAAGGGTCTCCTGAAGTCTCACACAAGGTCCCGAGGGCTGCAATCCTGACGAAGGGGTTGGAGGGAGAGGACACGAAGGTGGTGGTAGAGGCGCCCCTGGCTTCGATCGCGCCGTCGACCTCGGGGGTCCCAAGCCAAGAAGCCACCGACGTGGTGCCGCCCAAGTCGCCATTGCCGTCGGAGGCAGCGGTGTCGGAGCCAGAGATCCCGGCGGCTGCGGCTTCATCGTCAAGGAAGCCATCGGTTTCGTGGGCTTCAGACGTATTCGAGCGGGGGCTTAGTCGCAAGCTTGGTCTCGAGTTGGACAAGCCTGCCCATATCAGTACCGGTCTTCGCGTTCTTCTAGTCGCCAAGTAAGTTTACACTTCCTTGTCCCAATTTGCTTTGCACCTTTCGTGTCGTGGTTGTGCTGATTAGAAAGGTTCGTGGAGGTCGGGGGCTAAGAAGATTGGGCGCCCTTCGGTGGCCAAGATTCCCCCGGCGACTGCCGCGGGAGAAGGTGATCTCCTTAGGAAGAGGAAGGCCTCCGAGGATGTCGTGATTGCTGAAGTCGCGAAGAAACGGAAGGGCGGTGCTGATGACGCCGCGACCGGGGGAAGCGCCACGGAGCCAGTTGCTGCGCCGCTCGTCGAAGAGGGGGCGGCGACATGATCGGAGCTAGCGCCGGCTGCATCCGCACCGGAGGTGCCGGCCCCGGCGGCCAGCGCCCCTGCCAGGGTGTCAGCGACATTCCCTCGCTTTATGGCGAGGGGGTTTCCAGGCGGTGCGGCCGTGCAATCTTCGCAGTTCCCGGAAATCGTGGACGCGGAGATTGAGGCCCGCCGCGGGCGCACCTCCTTCACGGTCCCGTCGACTGACGCTGCTGAACTTCACAAGATGCTCGGCGCTGCCATTCAGGTATGTCCAGTCCCCGAATTCCTAGTCGCTGAATTTCAGCGGTTGGGAATTGTCTTTATCTTCCTGTATTCTCCAGTCCCCGAGTTCCTAGTCGTTGAATCGCAGCGACTGGGAACTGGTCTTGTTTTTTCTTCCTTCTCCAGTCCCCGAGTTCCTGGTCGCTGAATTTCAGCGACTTGGAACTGGTGATAATTTTCCTCCCGATGCTTAGCTGGTCTTGTTGTTTTGTAGGGGTTGCAGCGGGAGTCGACTGATCGGCAGGCTGCGCGAGAGCGCCTGGAGCGTGACTTGCGCGAGGCGCAGGCGGTTAACCGGCAGCTTCAGGAGAGGATCGGTGAGTGTTTGGCGTTGTTCTTTCTTTGCTTGTTGTGAGCTGATTTTATGCGATACTTTAACATCTCCACTTGCAGACGGTTTCCCGGCTGAGGTCTCCAAGGCCTGTGAGGGGTATGTCCCACTCGCGGAGCTGGACGCGGCGAATGAGCGAGTGGCCTTCTTGGTCAACGAGTTGGAGGATGCTAAGGCGGCCTCAGTTTCTTCGGAAGAGTGGGCGAAGATTGTCGTCGCTGCGCTGAAGAGGAACGCAAAGCCGCGGACTCCATCATCGTGGGACTGCATAACGACCAGGCCGCCTTGGAGAAGCACGTCAAGGAGAGTTGCCGGAAGCTGCTTGATGAGTTTCTGTCGTTGCTTTAGCCTTTTGTCCGATCCCCGCTTTGGGGGTTTCATTGTTTCGCTGATACCTGACTTTGTAGCTGTGGTAGGCCAAAGCGACCCGATGGTGCAGACTTATACTGCTTCGCAGTGCGTAACTGCCGTGGTGAATGCGGCCACAGCCTCGGCGTTGTGTGTCCAGGCGGCTCTCCAAGGCATGTCTCCCACCGAAGTCATCCCTGGGGGGCTCACGGAGGTGTGGCGCTATCTGGAGGAGGTGCCCGCGGTTGTGGACTGGATGACGCGCTCGGCGTTCAGACGCGGGGCCGCCACGGCGTTGAGCTTGGGTCTCGCGCATTTCCCTAACGACTTCGACCTTGACGATGTCACGAGTGGCTATCCCTCGGTGACCGGCACGGTGGAGATGTCGGAGGTGCTGAAGCTGACCATGAAGGCTGCTCCTTATGCTGATCGTGTCTTGGCGATGGGGGATCTTCTACCGTACCAGGAGACGGTGTTGGCGCCTGGCGACCCCGAGCCGGAGCACTGCGACATGAAGTCGGAGCAGCCCTTCCGGTTGTCATTGGCGAAGTCGCTGACCACGTATCCGACAAACCTGTGGCAGCCTTTTGTGCGCGTCAAGGGTGGTGGTGCTTCTTCTTCGTCAGGGCCTGTGTAATGAGCAAATGTAGAAGTTGTAATAGATGCCAGGTGGCGAACATTTGTATGATTTTTGTGACCCGTGCCGCAGGGACTTGGTCGGTTTGTGTTTTATTAAAGCAGTGTTTTATTCAACAATTTGTGCGAGTCCCCGAGCGCGTCCGACCTTTAATGGGGTATAACTCGACTATGTATTTCTGTGTGTTTGCCTTGTTTTTGCGTTTGTTTTTGCCCCTCGCGTCTCCTGAACGGCGAGTCCCCGAGTGCGGGCGAGGTTCGTTTGTGAACGAGTCCCCGAGCATTGTGCTAGACCATATTGGTCGTGATCCTGTTGCAGGTTACGAATGCGTTGTTTGTAACGCGTCTCCTCCCCTGGCCCGGAGAGCCAGTCGCTTGGCGAGCCCTAGGCAGCTCTCTTACTGGGTGTGTTCCCGAGCCGCGTGGGGTCCCCGTTTTGTGGAGTCCCCGTGCGTGGTACTTAACCGTTCGAGTCGCTTTGCGCGAGGGTTGGGGGGGACAGGTCGCTGTGAGAAGCGTGTGTTGGATGTCTTGGCCCGGTGGGCCAGTCAGGCTAGGCGACTCCAATGGCCGCTCCGGATTGGTGTTTATCGTGGACGACCCAAGGCCCGGATTTTTCCGGTGCCCTTGTGCCGCACTACTTGGCCGTGCCGGTCGCTCGACCAGAGGTTGACTTCCGTAGGTAGCATATTGCTAGTATGTACGAGTGCGAGTGGCACACGAATATGGCGAGTGGACACAATTTGTGCGATCCGAATGAATTTCATTATATATGCCGATGGAGTACAGTGTGAGGTTCTAAGTATAGAACTTTCTGAGGAGATTTATATTCCATGGCCTCCCGACCTCCAGTTGGCCGTCACCCCGTATGTCGATGAGGTAGTAAGAGTCGTTGCCAAGGACTCGGCCTATGGCGAATGGCCCCTCCCATGGGGGGGATAGCTTGTGCATGCCCTTTTTTTTATCTTGGACCAGTCGTAGGATCAGGTCGCCTTCCTGGAAGGTGCGAGTGTGCACTCGGCGGCTGTGATAGCGGCGAAGTCCCTGCTGGTATATGGCGGTGCGGGAGCGAGCCAGGTCGCGTGCTTCGTCGAGTTGATCAACGCTGTCTTGGCGGGTGGTTTCGTTGGCCGCCTCGACGTAGTTGGCGACTTGAGGGGAGTCGTGCTCCAGGTTTGTTGGCATTACGGCTTCAGCGCCATACACCATGAAGAAAGGCGTGAACCCTGTTGATCGGTTGACGGAGGTGCGGATCCCCCATATCACAGAGGGGAGCTCGTCGACCCAGCATCCTAGGGTGCGCTCGAGGGGCACCTGTAGTCGCGGCTTGAGACCATGGAGGACGCTCTGGTTGGCGCGTTCTGCTTGGCCGTTTGACTCCGGGTGGGCGACTGATGCGAGGTCGAGTCGTATTCCATGCTCCTCACAGAATTCCGCCATGGCCCCCTTGGCGAAGTTGGTGCCGTTGTCTGTGATGATGTTGTGTGGGTAGCCGTACCGGTAGATGAGTACGCGGAGGAACTTGGTAGCCGTCTTGCCGTCGCACTTCTTGATCGGCTTGGCCTCCACCCATTTGGTGAACTTGTCCACTGCGACCAAGAGGTGAGTGAAGCCCGATGGGGCCTTCTTGAACGGGCCGACCATGTCCATTCCCCATACGACGAATGGCCATATGATGGCGATTGTCTTGAGCGCCGAACCAGGAAGATGCGTCTGGTTGGCGTACTTCTGGCATCCGACGCATCTTTGGACAACATCGGTGGTGTCGGCGTGTGCGGTGAGCCAGTAGAAGCCGTGCCGCATGGACTTGGCGACTAGCGACTTGGCGCCGGCGTGATGGCCGCAGTCGCCAGCGTGGATGTCCTGGAGGATCTTGCGGCCTTCCTCTGGCTGTACGCAGCGCTGGAACACGCCGGTCATGTTGCGCTTGTGGAGCTCGCCGTTGATGATGACGAAGGATTTGCAGCGGCGTACGATCATTCACGCCTCTGTCTCGTTGCTCGGTAGGAGTTTGTGTTCCAGGAAGGCAAAGTATGGCGCTGTCCAGTCGCTAGATTCTACAACCATGGCGACTAAGGCTAGTTCTGGTTGTAGTGGAATCCCGACGTCGATCTCCTTTGGTGGGCTGATGGAGGGCTTGTGGATGATGTCGAGGAAGACGCCTACTGGTGGTGTCTGTCGAGCCGACCCGATGCGGGAAAGTGCGTCCGCCTCCTCGTTTTTACGCCTGTCGATCCACTCGACGGAGTAGCCATCGAAGTGTCCTCCCAGTTGATCGACAGCCTGGCGGTATGCTATCATTGTTGGGGAAACAGTGTCGCATGTCCCGGCCACTTGTCCAGTGACTTGGTCAGAGTCGCCGTAGCATCGTAGGCGATTGATGTTCATCTCCTTGGCGGCTCTCATGCCGTGGAGGAGGGCCTCGTATTCCGCTACGTTGTTGGTGCATGGTGTGAAGTTGAGGTGGAGCAGGTAGCGGAGCTTTTCTCCTTTGGGGGAGGTCAGTATGACACCAGCCCCCGCGCCGTCGGTGTTCTTGGAGCCATCGAAGTGGAGCGACCAGTAGTGGAGGTATGGGAGCTTCTCTGGCTGCTGTGCCTCTTCCCAGTCGGCGAGGAAGTCGGCCAGGGCCTGCGACTTGATCGCTTTTCGGGGCTCGTATTTGATGTTGTGGACGCCGATCTCGACGGCCCACTTGGCGACTCGCCCAGTCGCATCGCGATTGCGTATGATGTCTTGCAGGGGCACGGAGGATACCACCGTTATTGGGTGCTCCTGGAAGTAGTGTGGGAGTCGCCGTTGTGCCTGGAATACCGCGTACACCAGTTTTTGGTATTGCGGGTAGCGCTGTCGTGAGTCTGTTAAGACTTCCTGATGTAGTATACTGGGTGTTTTATGGGGTGCTCCTTTCCCTCTTCTGGTCGTTCGACGACCATCACGGCGCTGACGACCCGATTGGAGGCCGCGACGTAGACGAGCATTGGCTCTCTGTCGAGTGGCGCGGCGAGTAGTGGTGCCGCGAGTAGCACTTCTTTGAGTGCTTTCAGTGCGTTGTCAGCCTCTGCGTCCCATTGGAATGTTGGGTTCTTGCGCATCAGGCGGTATAGGGGAATTGCCTTCTTGCCTAGTCGGGGGATGAAGCGACTGAGAGCCGCGACTCTCCCTACCAACTTTTGGACGTCGCTCAGGCACTCGGGTTTCCCGAGTCACGCAATGGTGTCGATCTTGGTGGGGTTAGCCTCAATGCCTCTCTTGGAGACTACGTACCCCAGAAGTTCTCCAGTGGGTATGCCGAAGGTGCATTTTCCGGGGTTCAGCTTGATGTTGTACCTCCGTAGATTTGCGAAGGTTTCTGCTAGGTCGGCGAGTAGATCGTCCTGGCGGGTGGATTTTACCACCACGTCATCGATTTAGATGTGGATGTTGCGGCCAATTTGGCTCGCTAGACACTCCAGCATGCACCTCTGATATGTGGCGCCTGCGTTCTTGAGGCCAAATGTCATGGCCGTGTAGCAGAACGCGCTGAATGGTGTGATGAACACCGTCTTCTCTTCGTCTTCGACCGCCATCTTGATCTGGTTGTAACCAGAGTAAGTGTCGAGGAAACACAGCGACGCTGATCCCGCGGTCGAGTCGATGATCTGATCGATGCGCGGTAGGACGAACTCCTCCTTCGGGCAGGCGCTGTTGAGGTTGGTGTAGTCTATACACATTCTCCAGGTGTTGTTCTTTTTGAGAACCAGGACTGGGTTTGCCAGCAACTTGGAGTACTTAATTGGCCGGATGAAGCCTGCGGCTAGCAGGCGCTGGACCTCCTCGGCGATTGCTCGACGGCGTTCTTCATTGAAGGGCCGTAGCGACTGTTTTACTGGTCGCACTTTGGGGTCGGCATTGAGTTTGTGCTCAGCGAGTTCCCTCGGGATACCTGGCATGTCTGATGGCTTCCATGCGAAGATGTCGCGGTTCTCATGGAGGAACCCGATGAGCGCGCTTTCCTATGCGGGGCTCATATGCGCCCCGATGGTGACCGTCTGGCTGGAGTCGCCCGGGATGAGCTCGACGGTGCGGGTGTGCGTGGTCGCCTCGAACGTGGAGTTCGCGGCGATTGGTTTCTTCAGGATGGTGGGATCGTCCTTGTTGATGTTGCCCGCGTATTTCGCGAGCTCCTCCGCGTGGTCAGTATCCGCGGCGATGACAGCGTCGGCGAGCTCAGCGCCCTTTTCCTCGCATTCCACGGCCATATCAGGGTCGCCGTGGACGGTGATGATGCCGCTCGGCCCGGGGAGCTTCATCATGTTGTAGGCGTAGTGTGGGGTCGCCATGAACTTTGCGAATGCCTGGTGGCCCAGGACGCAGTGGTAGGGGCTACGGAAGTTTACTAGTTCGAAGACGATCCTCTCCGTGCGGTAGTTTGCCGGGGTGCCGAAGGTGACTAGCAGCGTCACCTTCCCGATCGGGTACGCCTTCCGACTGGGGACGATGCCGTTGAAGGTCGTCAGTGTTGGCTCGATGGCTGTTTCTGGGAGTTGGAGCCTTTTGAAGGTGTCGAGGTATAGGATGTTAATGGAGCTCCCACCGTCCATCAGTGTCTTGGGCAGCCAGTAGTTGGCCACCTTTGGCCTGACCACCAGGGCGACTCGCCCTGGATACTCGATTCTTGGCGCGTGGTCCTGGCGACTCCAGGTGATGCTTTGCTCGGACCAGTTTAGGAAGCGGGGGATGTCGAATTGCGTCACCGCATTGACGGCGACCGCGCGGGCGAGTACCTTCTTCTCACGCTTGGTGCCGAGCTCGGTGAAGGTATGAAGCGACCCGACAGCGGTTCCGAAGCCACCGCCGTTCCCGTTGTCCCGCGGTTGGTTGTTGTCGGGTTCCTCCCTTGCACGTCTTGCCTTCTCGATCTCTTTGAGAGAGTGGCACTCGGCAGTGGTGTGGGTGGCTGGTTTTCCCTCCCTGCTGTGGTAGATGCAGGGCTGATTAAGTAGGGCATCGGGGTCGAATTTCGGCCTCGTCGCGTTGTTGGCATGGTAGTTCCCGCTGTCGCGGTAGTTTCCTCCGTCGCGGCGGTAGTTCTTGGAGTCACGTTGGCCGTAGCCGGCGTTGGCGACAAAGTCAACTCGCCCATTGGTCCGGCGCTTGCCGGTGATGCGGGTGTTGCTGTAGCACATGTCTTCTAGTCGCCCGCTGTCATGGATGCTGGTGCGCCGTCTTCCTCCCGACTCGTCTTCGGAGTCTTGGTTGGGATCTTCCTCCGCGTAGCGCTTGGCAATCTCGAGGAGGTCGGGGATGTTGTCGAGCGTCCGGTAGACCCTCTTGATCTTGGCGACCAGAGGTTCGTACCGGCACGCGTTTTTGAAGCAGTGTATCGCCGTGTCTAGGTGGATGCCGGAGGCGTTTATCCACAGCTCTTGCCACTTTGGATCCACCGGCGGGTCGACTCGCGTTGTCCCTGGATGCATTGCTCCAGGTCCTCGATGGTGGTGGCGCGGGTGTAGGAACCCTCGAAGTTCCTGACAAAGGCGTCCCACATTTCTTCCCAGGAGTCGATGATGTCGGCGGGTAGCGTGTTGATCCATTGCCGGGTCGCACCCTCCATCATCAGGGGCAGGTAGCGAGCGGCGAGCAGGTCGGTGTGGCCTGCGATCCCCATTGCCATGAGATATGTGTCCAGCCAAACGGCGGGGTCATACGTCGGGTCGTATTTCTCGATCTCCTTGGGGGCCTTGAAGTTGGCGGGGTATTTTTCCCCGCGGATCATGGTTCGAAATCATTGTGGCCTGACTCGACTGAGTGAGCCTCTTGGCTCCGGGTCACCGCGGTTGGTGAGGGTGTGTCGCAAGTCGTAGGGCTGGCGCGACCGCCATGCCTGATTGTTGATGATGTGTGTTCGGGCATCGAGTGGTTGCCCGTTTGCGGCGACGGTGTTGTTCGCAGGTTACGGCTCGTTGGTCGACAACGCGGGGTTGGCGACTCGGGGTTGGTTTGCTAGTGGTTGGGGTGGTGGGCAAACTATCGCGTTGGCCACGGTCGGGTGGCCGCTCGATGCCGCCCTGCTTGCTGACGAGCAGGAATACATTCGCCCACACGGATCTACTCCCGCGGCTTGCTGCTCGACGGCCCTGACGAGTAGGGCTTTGGCGTACTGTATCTGTAGCGCGCCGTCGCCTTGGACATCGAGGTTGGCGATCGCGGCGTCGGCCGCGACGACGTTGTCCATCGGGGTGGAGTACAGTGGTAGCCCGTTGGCGTCCCGGGCTTGAGGCGAGATGATGATGCGTGGTTGGTCAGGTGGGGGCGCACGGCCCATGGGTGGTGGAGGGGCCCCATTCGCCGATGCTCCAGGTGGTGGTCTTGCGGGGTTGCCTCCTCCTGGCGGCGCTTTTTCACCGTGTTCACGCTCGGTGGCGCGTGTGGGGTCGCCCTCGTCGTTGAAGTTCAAAACGCGGCCCTGAACATCGGGGTTCAGGCGGGTCCTGATGCGGCGCTGGTGATAGAGTGACAGCTCCTTCGCCGTCTCTCGTTCGAGGCGGTATTTCTCGCGCTCGGCGAGTTCGTTGCGCTGTGCCTCCTGGAGCTGCAGGCGGGCTTGTTCCACCTCTGTGGCCGTAGCGGTCAGCGGAATCGGCATGGAGAACGGATCTGGCGGGGCAGCCGTGCTTCCCGCCATGTAAATCACGTTGAAGCGATTGGATCTGGCGCGAAGATCCTCGGGGGATTCCGAGCCGGAGTCGGAGTCAAAGATCCCTAGTATGGAGGGATCCTCGAAATCTTCGGGGTTGGAGACTCGCGTGATGGAGTCCTCCCGCGACGCGGCGGTGATGGATCCGTTGGCCGATGCGGGGGTCGTGGAGTTGGCGTCGTCGTTTAGGGCATCGTCGTTGGTGGCGACGTTGGTCTCAACCGCGTCGCTAGCGGCCGAGTCGTACTCGGTGACGAGGCCCCTGATGGAACGGACCAGCTCCTCCGAGAGCAGATCGCGGTGTGGAGGCGATCCACCGACGATCAAGGTTGCGGTTGGGTCGACCACGCCAGTAAAGCCGACGAAGAGGTTGATGGAGCCGATCGGCATCACCGTGGCGTGTGTGATCGGGTGCGACGCCGGGATGTAGCTGTTGGGTAGGATCTGCAAGATCCCACCGAAGGCGATCATGCGGTCGGTGGCGAGCGGCCGCTTGATCGGCGAGTAGGGTCTTGCCATAGAACTCAGGCCAATCCCACTATGGCCCACAGTGGGCGCCACTGTCGTGGAAATGGCCACGGCAGTCGCTGCCACAGGCGGCGATTGAGAGTTTCGTGAGGAAGAGTTGGCGGCCATCTGCTGTGCGAGATGGGGGCAAGTGCACAAGGGTTTACCCAGGTTTGGCCCCCCGGAGGGTAAAGACCTACTCCTGCTAGGTTAGATTATGAGAGAGCGAGTTACAAGGGTGACGAGCTCGGCAGCTGGGCGGCGAGTCGCTTGAGGGGTGTATGAGGGAGCGTGAGTCTCTACTGTACCCTAGGGAGGTTTATATATGAAGCACCTCCCAGGGTTTACAAGTTGCCCCTGAACAAGAAAAGGATCCGGGAGCCTTTGACCTAATCTGACTGGTCCTCTGCTACACTCCTGGGCTTCTAGTCGCTAGTCGATGGGCCTCTTCCTTCCCTGAAGTCCAGTCGCTGTCCTTCAGGCGTACTCGCGGGCCTTCCGGCCCACTCGAAACCCACTACTGAGCATACCCCCTTAGGCATATCCCCATCAAGTGTTGCTACTGACTGAGCCACGTTTGCCAAAACCAACTAAATTAACTCAATGATCCCAAAGTGATACCAATACTAACAACAAGATCAATCATATAACCACGAATTGAAAACTAATATAAGCTATGCAAAAGAGCGGATGACATAACTTCTCATTAATATCCCTTTATCCTTGGCGGACACCATTGTGCTTCTAAGCTTTCAAAGAGTATGTCTTGATAGAAACAGATCGAAACAAAAACACAATGAAAACACGATATACGGAGCTCAGGGGATCCGGGGGGGTTATATATTACGAAGTTTCATATCAAAAGGAAGGTACTGGGAGAAAACGAGTCGGAGACGGAGTCCGGGGCGGACTCACCACCTGGTGGCACGGCCAGGGGAGGGCCCGCGCCACATGGTGGTGTGAGCCACCCTGGCTCCGTTTCCGTCCCCTTTTCCCTTCGTAATTTCCCTCATTGACTGAAAATTGCAAAAATATAGTTGGATTGTATTTTCGCAGAACTTTTCTTACCAGAACTGTTACCTATTTGAAGACGGACTCTGCAGGTCTCTGAATTTGGTTTCTAGTAGATTCTTCCAGAGTCACCACTTGAATATCATCGATATATTCATCTTCATACACTTACTACTTGAGACATAAAACCTTTCTCTTCCTTATTACACCAACATCTCCACTACCTGGAAATTTCTTTCACACAGTTCTCATTAGCAACATTAGTATAAGTGAAGTGATAAAACCTTTTGAGTCCAACTTCAACTGAAAACCATCAAAACATAAGCTACTGTAGCAACTCCTTCCGAAAACCCAAAAATAATTCAAAAAGGAAATCGAATAAAGAAGCAAATGCAAGAGTGGCTAAATCTGTCAAAACAGACCAGCAGGTAAAGATCAATTTTTTCTAAAATCTTATGTTGCTCAAATCAAAAAGTGCAAAACTACGGAAAGTTAAATAAAAACCTGGGGCAGAAGCACAAAAAATTACATCTCAATCCGACATACATAGATCTCTCACGAATTTTTACGGTGAAGCACAAAAATCTGTTTCGAGAAACAACTTCCCCAAATCTTACTTCTCTCTCATTAGAGGTTGATCTTGACACAAAAACCAAAAAAAACGGATAAGGAGCGGTTATTACCGAAGTAATAACTTCCAAGACTCGAAGAAATAAAAACAAACTAAAAGCAAAAACAAATTGGGTTGTCTCCCATAAAGCTCTTTCTTTATAGCCATTAAGATGGGCATGATAATTTTGAAGAAGCTCTCATAGGGATATGGATTGAAGCGAAAGAGAGCATTAGGAAGCAAAAACACACACACTTTTAAGTCTAACCCACTTCCTATGCAAGGGGATTTTGTAAACAAACAAGTTATTAAAACCAGAGGCAACTTGCATAAGAAGGCAAAAGAAGTGCAACATAAAAACTTTCAGCATAAAACGAGAAAACTTGATATTATTGAGATACATAAGAACACTTTTCCCTCTCTCATAGTATCTTTCAGTATCATGCATACACTTAACAATATAGCTATCACAAGGACCATCATAGCAATGATCACTTATTCTAACAGAAAACACGGGAATACTAGCTCTCATAACACTACTTTGTGAAACAATATTAGAGGTATTCTTATAAAGGATAGTGTGTCCCTCTTTTTCATACTTAGTGACAAAGTCTTTCACATTTGCTATTATAGGTTCATCAACCATTTGTTTATCAGGTTCAACAGCTTTATTAGTACTTTCATTAACCATACTAGCTATCATAGAATGTTCCTTTACCTTAACTGGAAAAGGCATTTTCTCAATATAAGGTTTAGGTAAAGCATGATTAGCAGTATAAACTTCAGTATTTCTTGCAGGAACACTCTTAGCAACATATTTATAAGGTTCATGATACTTATTCCACTTCTTTTTCGGCACTTCAATGTAGGAAGGAAAAGCCTTAAAATAAGAAGCAATAGCTTGAGAGTCTAGACCATAAGCATGTTTAATATTTTGAAAGTCATCAGTTCCCATAAAAGATTCAATGCATTCATAATCATAATTTATACCTGACTTTATACCTTTGTCATTCTCCCAAGCTTCATCATTGTCTTGAATATGGTCTAGAAGGTCCCATTTAGCTTCTTCTTCCATGCGAGTGTATGATCCAGCACAAGAAGCGTCCAATAAATCTTTGTCATGTAGAGGGAGCCTTGCATAAAAGTTATTGATAATAATATTGTTGGGGAGCTCATGAATGGGACATTTGAGCATTAGTAACTTCAATCTCCCCCAAGCTTGAGTTGTACTCTCTCCATCAAGAGGCCAAAAGTTGTATATTTGATTCCGATCTTTATGAATCTCACTAGGAGGATAAAACTTTGAATAAAAGAGAGGCACTATTTCCTCCCATTCTAGAGCTTGACCATTCTTCAGCAGCTTATACCATTCCTTAGCTCTTCCTTTCAGTGATAATGAGAATAACTTCTTCTTAACTTGATCTGTAGTAATACCTGCACACTTGAACAACCCGCATAATTCGTGTATAAAGAGTAAATGATCACCGGGATGGACAGTTCCATCCCCAACATAATAGTTATCCATAACACGATCAATAATTCTTGTAGGTATTTTGAAAATATCTTTTTCAGCAGGTGGTGGCTTATCTACTAACTTAGCAGTGGTAGTAGTATTACCAAATAAGAAACTCAGCGAATTATCCATAACGAAAATAAAGCAACTAGCAGAAGTAAACAATACTCACAGTGGAAGTTTCCTTTACCAGATCCACTCTCCAATAGCGCTTCACTCCCTGGCAACGGCGCCAGAAAATAGTCTTGATAACCCACGAGTATAGGGGGTGTATCGCAGTATTTTTGATAAGTAAGAGTGTCGAACCCAACGAGGAGCATAAGGTGCTGGCTAGTGGTATGGGTCAGGAATTCTCTGCAAATGCTTAGCAAACGGATTTTTAGGGGTTTTCGATAAAGCAAGTAAACAAAGTACGAGTAAATAAAGACAGTAGGAATAAATGCAGCAAGTGGCCCAACCCTTTATGCAGCAAAGGACAAGTCGGTTGTATTACTTAAGATGACCAAACGTTCTCGAGGACACATGGGAAGACTGTCAAGTGCTTTCGCTTCATATAGTTGATTAATCTTCTTTAGCTTGCTAAGTGTTGTGTGGGTGAACCTGTGCTAATGTACCGCCCCATCCAAGACTAATACATACTTGTGATTATACCCCTTGCAAACATCCATAAGTACAAGAAAGTAATTAAGGTAGAAAGCTAACCATAGCTTTAAACTCTAAAACCCTTACGTCCCTTGTGCAATGGTTTCCTAACGGGGGTTCAGGTTTCTGTCACTCCGGCAACCCCTATGATTAGTAGCCAAATACACAATGCATTCCCCTAGGCCCATATAGGTGAAGTGTCATGTAGTCGACGTTCACATGACACCACTAGAAGAAGTACACCACAACTTAAATAACAATCTATTGAATCTTTCTCAACGCAACTCCACTACTAACAACAAGACTTCTCCCATGTCCTCAAGAACAAAACGAACTACTCACAAGACATCATATGGATCATGATCAGAGATGGAATAATGATGTATAGCAATCTGAACATAAACAATAATTCAACGGTTCACTCAATAGCATCAACTACAAAGAGTAATCAACACCGGGAAAGTTTCCCCTATGAACTAATGCAAGATTCAACTCAATTGTTACAGCAATATGGAGATGGTGATGAGGGTGCTGATGGTGATGATGGTGGTGATGATGATGATGATCCCGATGAAGTCCAGCTTGATGGTGGTGTTGATGGCGACTATCTTCCCTCTCCGGGAAGGAATTCACTCGGCAGAAATCTGTCTGCCGGAGAGATCTTTCTCTCTCGGTGTTTTCTGCCCCGCAGAGGTGGCAGAATCTTTCTGTGGTCTCTCCTCGAGTCTTAGGGTTTCGGGAGGATGATATACGCCAGAGGGGAGAGGCTGGAGTGGGCCAGGGTGGCCACACCAGCTCCTGGCGTGACCTAGGGCTGCCCGCGCCATGGGGTGGTGTGGGCCCCCTGTGGCCCATCTCCACTCCGTCTTCTGGCATCCTTAGTCTTCTAGAAAAATAGGATTTTCCGTATATTTTCCCAGATTTTCTGATCTTCGCGAATTTTGCCTCCAAATAGCACATTTTCCTTCAAAATCCTGACTGCAGCGGTCCATGCTCCAAAAGTCATCAACCATGCAAAAATAGATGAAATAACATAAGTATCACCTCTCAATATGAAATATATCAATGAATAATAGTGAATTAAGACATAGAATAGTGATGCAAAATGGACGTATCAGTTCTTTATCTTCCTTGCGTAACCCAATATGAATTGAACATTTTGTCCCAACAGAATATAGGTACTCAAGCATGAGGATCATCTAGCCTAAAACCAAAAATTGCAGACTTCGAATTGGCAAGGCTACTACGAGAAGGTCATACTCATACCAAGACATCTAGATCTGTTGGAGCACTATAAGCTCATAATTGCAATGAGTCATTCAAGAATTGCAGATATGCAGCACGTGCTTACAAGATTGCTAACAGTTCATCACCTATTGTGGTTATATGGCACCAGAAGCAGTGCTCGAACGCGTGCCACTAATATTTACATGTTTAGTGTGTTGGTACTTGAAATCAAAACTACGAGAAGGAACAACATATCCAGTGATCGTGATACAATATAATGATGGTTCTTTATCTTCCTTGCGCAACCCAGTATGAATTGAGTTTTTTGTCCCAACAGAATATAGGTACTCAAGCATGAGGATCATCCAGCAGAAAACCTAAAACCAAAAAAGACTCCGGATCACCAAGGATACTAGGAGAAGGTCATACTCATACCAAGACACCTAGAGCTATTGGAGCACTGTAAGCTCATAAATGTAATGAACCATTCAAGAATTGCAGATATGCAACATGTGCTTACATAACTGCTCATCCCCTATCGTGCTTATATGACACATGACGAGGGTTTAACTCATCAATGCCCATTGTTATGGACTTGGGTTTTGGAGAAGGAGATAGCGCTGGAGGCATCAGTCGGCTAGCAAACAAGCACACAGGGATGCAAGCTTTACCCAGGTTTAGGCCTTGTAGAGGTCCCTACTCCTGCTTGTCTTCTCTTGGAATTAATGGAGGAATCGAAGATTACAGGAGTGCGTAGATGCAATCTGGTGAGAGTTGTGGAAACTAGGGTTGCGTGTGTCTAGATTTGTTGCCTATTGTAGCGATGTGGGAGATCGTAGATCTATCTATTGGAGTCTCCATTGCCTTCTCGTTGGACCCTCCTAGCCTATATATATGGTAAGGCTAGGTCTTAGGTACCAATACGAGTTGGTTACAAGTTAGATTCAAACTCTAGTATTGAGACTTCCTTGTATTGTACGTTTGGGAGTCCGTGTCCATTTGAGCTTCATACCACTCGAACAGTCATGGGTGTCATGGACCTTGGCAATTCGTCGAGTGGGCCTTCCGTTGAGCCGCACCAGGTAGGCTGTAGTTGAGTGCCTATTGGGCATACCCATGTTAGTAGCCCCCGAGTGTCCATGCGAATCAAAGATTCGGGTGGAGACTCAGAAGTCTTGATCTTTTCATTAGGATGTCGGAGTCGACAATTGTGTCGAGTGCGAAGCACTCACCCGGAAGTTCATCGACTCAGTCGAATTTGTAGTAGTTCATAGGGATGATGGTAAACGTGCCTGGTGCGCTCAACGGATCGGGACTAGTGAATTGCTCTAGGACAAAAACAACGTCACCTACTCAAACTCGAGTCCCCGGACTCAAATTCGGAAATTGCTGGCGTAATTCGACTCATGCCACAGAGGCCTTATAGAGTCAAATTCCAGTTTATAAATGTGATCACTCGACGCGTCCGTCAAGACCTATTCATCGTACCTACAGGCACAGATATATCTCTGGTAGTGCGCAACAGATGCGTTGCGAGGCCTTATTCAGGTCTTATCTTCACGCTGTAAGCGCGACATCCAAATTTTGTCATCGCGCAGATGATTCATGTGGCCCAAGAGACGTAATCTCTTTGCAGGGAAAATATGAGGCGGAGTCGCCATAGCATTCGAGTGTGGATGTTATCGACACCTACTACAATGTACAAGGAAAAATAATCATAAGGTGCGCGACCAGCGCTCCCTATGGGAGTAGCCCCCCAGTGCCTATTCGAGTCGTAGACTCGAGTGGGGACTAATAGTCGTCGGTTGCGTAGACACAACGATCCGGAAGTACTTCAGATGATCTTGCAAATGCCATCAACGCCGACATTTTTTTGAATGCGCGAATAGCGCTCACTACTAGGAAACAGCTTATAGATAGACAAGATATTCAGTGACGTATATGTAAAACTATACGCCACAGATATATATCAGTGGTGCACTAGACAAAATGCGCCACAGAAGTTTGGCACTTCAGTAACGCACGAAACCAATATGCGCCACAGAAGTCCATATTTCTGTGGCGCATATTTTCGTGTGCGCCACTGAAGTGTCAAACTTCTATGGCGCATATAGACGTATGCGCCACAGAAGGTTGATGGGACCAAGCAGCAAAAAAATGGGGAGAAACTTCTGTGGCATATATGTCCATATGCGCCACAGAAAGTGATGTTTCTGTGGCGCATATAGGTGTATGCTCCACAGAACAAGCATATAGGGGGGAAACAGATCCCCCTGGATCGCCTTTTCAGTTTTGTAAAAAATAAACAAAAATGATAGAAACTTCAAAAAAAAATCCTTTAAGTTGTAGTTAGGTTTTAGAGTATAGATCTAGACAAAATTGAAAAACATGAATTTCGATGTATTTTGCAAAAATAGGTCATGACATGGTAAAACGGCTATAACTTTTGCATACGATGTCGGAAAAAAAATCTTTAACTTATCAAAATGATCGTCTCGAAATTTTTTACTCGATTTAAACTACTAGAAGCCATTGAAGATTTTGTAGATTCCCCAAATTCCAAAAGAATAAAAAGTTATGGCAGACAGAAGATTTTTTCCTGTAAAAAAATAAAAAAGGGGGAGAAACTTCTGTGGCTCATTTCCCCCATATGTGCCACAGAAGCCTTGGGCGGGATTCGAAAATTGAATCCCGCCGGCACCCCTTCTCCTTATATTCCTCCACTTCTTCTCCTTCTCCTCCACTTCTACTCCCCTCCATACTTCTCCCCTCCATACTTCTCCCTCCACTTCTCCTCCCCTCCATACTTCTCCCCTTCTCCTCTACTTCTCTCTCCACTATTCCTCCCCTCCATACTTCTCCCCTTGTCCTCCACTCTCCGGCGACATCCACCTCCGGCCATGGCTACCTCGGTGACCTCCTCCACCTAGATGACCTCCTCCTCCAGCGACCTCCAACACTACCGGCGACCTCCTCCTCCTCCTCCACCACCACCATCTCCGGCGGCCTCCTCCAACCATATCCGGCGAGCCCTTCCTCCACCTCCGGTGGCGGCCTCCTCCTCCTACTACTTTGACCACCTCCGACGGCCTCCTTCTCCTCCGGCCATCACATCTGATCCACCTCCGGCGACCCCCCACCTCCGACCAGATCTGGCCCGGTTTTTTTTTGAAATTTGAAAAAAACTTATGTGGCGCATATGGCCATGCGCCACAGAAGTTTGAGATCTGGCCCGTCTTTTTTTTTTGAATTTTGGAAAAAAACTTCGGTGGCACATATTGGCCATATGCGACACTGAAGTTTGAGACTTCTGTGGCGCATTTTGAAATGCGCCACAGAAGATAGTTATTAGTGGCGAGGTATCAGTGGCGACTAAGATATGCGCCACGGATAGTGAAAAAAGGTGCGTCACTGATAAGCTGTTTCCTAGTAGTGGCTCCCTATGGGAGTAGCCCCTGAGTCCTTAGTCAAATCGTAGATTCGAGTGAGGATTCAGAGCGTGCCACTCGAAGATCTTGTATATACGCGTCCATCGCTCCAGTTTGGAGTAGCCCCCGAGTGTCTGGCGGAGTCGTAGACTCGGGCACAGACTCGAGTCTTGTATCTTGCAGTGGTAGTCGAAAATCATGCGAGGAGAAAACACTGACCCGGAAGTGCATCGAGTCAGCGTGTCACGCATAAGGAGCTTGAATCGACGACGCAGTTGGAGTCGACATAGTCACTTCTGTCGGTTGCGTCGCTAGCACCGCGTCTTTGTAGCATCAATCGATGCAACCATCCGAGGAGGGACTCGACTCGGGTCTTGAGTGTATGTCATAGCCAGTTGTTTTGTAGATTCCTGTTGGAGGACCCGATAGAATAGCTCGATGCAGTCGACGTCCTTATAAGCTGCATGAAACATTAAGAATTGTCAAGTACTTGTATCTTGTAAAGAATATTTGCATATCGGTGTGCAAAGTAAAATTCTGGTGTCAATCGAGTCGACACTTTCGTACTGTATGCTAGGCCTTTTCGTTAGCCTGATTACCCTTAGTCTCATTACCTTGCTGAGGCACTCGGAGTTCAAGGATTCGACGATCAGGAAGAATCAGCTACTCGGGCTGTCGCGTATGAGGTGGTCGAGTGTGTGGAGTCGATGACACATTATGTTACTCGAAGAGGGCGCAGCCCCCCAGTGTTTCGAGTGCGATTAAAGTAAGAAAGAAATCATCTCTAGGTAGAGAACTTAGCTTTATGGGTAGTTGTCGTGGACGAAGTTGATGCGACCGTGGATGTAGTCAACGCGGTAGCGGGTCATCGAAGTTGAAGGATGTGGCGGGTTACCTTAGTCGAAGATATGGTGGGTCGCCGCATCCGAAGACCGTGGCGGGTCACCTCAGTCGAAGAAATGGTGGGTCGCCGCATCCGAAGACCGTGGCGGGTCGTCGAAGTCGAAGACCGCAGCGGGTCGCCGCTGTTGAGGGAGCCCCCGAGTCGCTGGATCCGAAGACCGCAATGGGTCGATGGAGTCGAAGACCGCTGCGGGTCGCTGGATCCGAAGGAGCCCCCAAGTGTAGCGTCGAGGTGGTTGATGGAGTCGAGGTAGCGTTCGAGAACCGATGTGGCAGTTTGCCGCAAACGAAGATCGTAGACTGCAACAGATCGTCGGAACCGATGGCAGCAATGGCTTGCCCCAGCCGAAGATTGTATCGGGTCGCTACTGCCGAAGGAGCCGATGAACTCGACGGGTCGCCAAGGTTGGATCCGATGCAGCTGATGTGTCGATGCAGCCCCCGAGTGTACTCAATGGGTCATGGGAGCCAATACAACCGACGGGTTACGGTCGCGGAAGCCGATGGGACAGATCAGTCGGATGGTGTCGACGCAACGGACCCAGTCATCGTGACTTCAGTAGTAAAATCCAACAAAAAGTTTGGAGGCGCGGATCGCGTGGACAAGATAGAAGTAGGCCACGGTCATAACGTTGACGTAGAGCCGAAAGCAGTTGCGGCCCGAGAGCTTCAAGATGTGCCTGACATAATTGATCTAGCTGAGAGAATCTCCCGTAGTTATTTTTCTTGATTTCCTTCTTTTTCTCGAGCACTGTACATAGGCGCAGAATCTTGCACCGCTTCTAGAATACTTAGCGCGATGTACTGAATATGCCTTTTTGGATCAATCCGATTCGCTACAGCCATCAATTAGTTTCCTTTTCCCAAGACACAGTCCGTACACCTAATCCCAGTATAACTCGATGACGCAGGTAGCTAATTGACAGAATCATCCAAGGAAAATATTGGCCCAGCTCGGTTGATGTGATCGTACTCCTCGGATGGACACGATTTTGCTCAGGACAACGTGGAGGATGCTGCATCAGGTCGCTTTTGGCAAAGCCGCGTCGTCCTTGCTAATGAAGTTGATACGCTAAGGCAGATCAAATAACCAGATGTGATCTACGTGTTGAAGATAACTAGGGATCCTGTTCGGATGATGCTGCGTGGGACCCGAAGTACATCTGTTTTCCGAAAACTGGCGAGCTGTAGATTGCGGGTGATGGAGTCGTCGAGATCGCAACATCAGCACTCCTTATTTCCACAGACGACGCTAATTAACGAGGATTTAACTCATCAATGCCATTGTTATGGACTTGGATTTTGGAGAAGGAGGGAGCGCTGGAGGCATCAGTCGGCTAGCAAACAAACACACAGGGACGCAATGTTTACCCAGGTTCAGGCCTCGTAGAGGTCCCTACTACTGCTTGTCTGCTCTTAGAATTAATGGAGGAATCGAAGATTACAGGAGTGCGCAGATGATCTGACGAGAGTTGTGAAAACTAGGGTTGCGTGTGTCTAGATTTGTTGTCTATTGTAGCGATGTGGGAGATCATAGATCTATCTATTAGAGTCGCCATTGCCTTCTCGTTGGACCCTCCTAGCCTTTAGCCTTTATATATGGGGAGGCTAAATCTCAGGTACCAATATGAGTTGGTTACAAGTTAGATTTAAACTCTAGTATTGAGACTTTCTTGTCTTATACGTTTGGGAGTCCGTGTTCATATGAGCTTCATACCACTCGAACCGTCATGGGTGTCATGGACCTTGACAATTTGTAGAGTGGGCCTTCCGTCGAGCCGCATCATGTAGGCTGTAGTTGAGTGTCTACTGAACATACCTATGTCAGCACCAGAGGCAATGCTCGGACGGATGCCACTGATATTTACATGTTTGGCGTGTTGGTACTTGAAATCATAACTGGGAGAAGAAACGGGATATCTAGTGATCATGACACGGTATAATGGTGGTTCTTTATCTTCCTCGGTCACCCAGTATGAATTGAACAGTTTATCCCAGCAGAACATAGGTACTCAAGCATGAAGATCATCCAGCAGAACCTAAAACAAAAAATGGTAGACTTCGGATCGGCATGGCAACTAGGATAAGGTCATACTCATACCAAGACACCTAGAGTTGTTGGAGCACTATAAACTGGCACCAGAGGCACTGCTCGGACGCTTGCCACATATATTTACAATTTTGGTGTGTTGGTCCTTGAAATCGTAACTGTGAGAAGGAACATCAGTTCTCTAGTGATCCTGCCGGTGAATCTCATTACCGATGTAAATGCTTATTTACTAATTTTGAGTGCACCTGTACAGTTAAAGATTCATGTAAACTACTTCGCATTGTATCTAAATAAGCATCTAACGGGTGTGGAGTTGCTAGAACGACGTATGAAATGATAGACCAACCACTCGATGAATGCGCTCGAAGCATCCACATTGTCTTGATGTTTTTTTTTTAAAATTGACGTTTTATTACTTTAATAGTAATGTTTACACCCGGCCTCTACATAGGTAGGATCCACACAACCGATCAACCACACAACTAGTGACAAAGCAAAAGTAACAGTATTACAAACCATACTATAAAATAAAAAACAACCTCGAGCTATGGCAGATCTATCTGCAGATCACGCTGTCATCCATGTCAGGAGAAAATACCCCACGCAATATCTTCCAATCGCGTACACCCCTCCACAAACAAGTCGTAAAACTCCATACATTGGAGAGTAGTCCATGATTGGAGAATAGCCGTGGCCCGATAGATAACCAGCAGAGAAAGACACAATATTAATAAAAATCTTGTCATTTCTACATGACCAAAGCGACCAAATAATGGCAAGCGCTCCCACCCTAAATAAAGTCCCGTATTTATCTTGTATCCCTTGTAACCAGTTAACAAATACATTGGCTATCGAACGTGGAGTAGATAAACCAGAAGCTACTTGGATGATTAACCATATAGCACGAGCAAATTTATACGGGAAGAATAAATGTCGGATTGTCTCGTTATGGTAGAAAAAACACATTGTATACTTACATGCCAATTCCTCTTAACAAGATTATCTTTTGTAAGAATGACCTCCTTACGGAGATACCAAACGAATATCTTCGTTTTAAAGGGTAATTTCATCTGCCAAATTTTACTATTATCATGGACTAAGAGATCAGGTTGGATCAAAACTCTATACACCGAGTCAACAGAAAATTTACCACTCTCTAATAATTTCCATTTGAACTCGTTCACACTCTCCGACAGTTGTATCATGGATAATTGTAAAAAAAATTGTTCCAAGATACCAGTCTAGAACCTATGAGACTTCTTCTGAAAGATACGTTAGTAGGATTAGATTCTATTAGCGTGGGCAGTGTATCTCCTTTTTGCCTAACAATCGAATATAGAGCTAGATATTGTTCACTAAGAGAAGTTTGGCCAATCCATTTATCTTCCTAAGACCTAATCTACGATCCATCCTTAATATTGAAAACAACAAAATAGAAAAATGCTTTTTGGACGCCATTAGTCCAGCCCAAAAGTGTAAATCACCGAATTTTCTAACCACTTGAGACACCCTTTTGGAGCCAACATACTTACATATTTCAGAAGCTTCGAAGCTTCGCGGCCGCTATCTTGACAAAACCATTAAACAGAAAATAATAAAAATTGGATCACAAATTTGGTGTCAGATTGCTAACTCCCGGTTGTCCTAAAGTTCTAAAATCCCAATCATTTGATAGGTATGACAGTTCACACCAAGACTAAAATTGCATTCTTTGAAGCCGTGCCACTCTAGTCAATTGTTCGAGTTAATAGCATAAAATCACCGTTTTGCTACAAAATGTTTGGAAAACCGCCACATTTGTAAATTTTGCAAAATATAACCACTATCCAGCAATTTTTTGCAATTCACACTAAAACCGAATTAACAGCGAATTGACATAGTTTCTGACTAGTAGGACCCACTTGTCAAGGACGTTTTGCTGAGTTGGACCAGGTCCCACCTATCAGGCCAATTAAAAAGACAAAAAATTATAAATGAATTGAAAAAAATAAAAGAGAGAGAGAGAGCAGCGGCCACCCCTGTCCGTACACCACCACCGCTCCTCTCCGACGAACTCTGGCCGGGGCGGGGTCAAGGCGGGGCGGCGCTGGCCTGGATAGGGCTAGGCCAAGGTGGGGCATAACAGTGCAGACCGGGGAAGGGCCGGGCGGGAGCGCTTGCCGGGGCAAGGCTGAGGGCGCTGGCCGGGGAGGGGCCAAGGACAGGGGAAGCGCTGGCCAGGACGGGGCATGGCGGAGCAGTGCAGGCCAGGGCAGGGCCGAGGGCGATTGTCGGGGAGGTGCCAGGGGGCAGGGGTGGCGCGGTAGGGCAGCTACTCCGGCCAGGGGAAACGCAGCGAGGGAAGCGACTGTGGCCAAGGACGGCGGCTTGGCCTCGAGCTCGCCGGTGGCGCAAGCAGGAGGGCAGCGACTCGGCCTCGAGCTCGTCGGCAGCACGAGCATGAGGGGTGGCGGCTCGGCCTCGAGCTCAACGGCGGCGCGAGTAGGAGGGGCAGTGGCTAGACTTCAAACTCGCTAGTGGCGCGAGCAGGAGGAGCGGCGCGGCGAGCTCCAGCGAGCTTAGGCAGGAGGGTGTCCGGTCTCAAGCTCCCACTTCTTTTGATTTTTTAATATTTAATATATTTTGACTTTTAAAATTCGACAGGTAGGTGGGGCTATGTCCAAGTCACCAAATTGACCCTGACATGTAGGCCCCGTTAGTCAGAAATGGTGTTAATTCACTGTCAATCTAAGTTTAGTGCGAATTAAAAAAATTGCTGGATAGTGGCCACATTTTGCAAAATTGACGAAAGGAGGCGGTTTTTCGAACATTTTGTAGCAAATTGGTGATTTTATGCTATTAACTCGAATTATTCATCGGTGATTTCGTTTGTAGGTTATGTATAGGGTGACATGAGATGAGATGGTGAGGTGTTGATACAAAGACTTAGAGCATCTCTAGCAGATACTATATATCGTTCGGTCCACAAATTTTTTGCGCCGATATGCGATTTTGAGGCCAAAAATTGGTCTTTACAGATACCGTAAACGCGACGGCCCAAACTATTTTGCAGTTTCCCGAAAACGATCCCTCTGTCCACATATATTCGTAAACTAAATATACTCCCCATTCCCACGCACAAGCCCCACCCGACCTCGCGCCGCCGATTTTGCCGCCGTCCGTCGCCGCTCAAATCGACGGACCCCGCACCCATGGCCGGCCAATCATGCCGCAATATGGTCGCCCGTGACGGCGCCTCTCCACGCCGCGGCGGGAGCTCGAGATCCCTAGCTCACACGTCGCCGATCTCTGCGGAGGAGGCCGCTCACCGGCGCTTCGAGGCCTCCGATGCACGCGGAGCACTCTCCTGTACCCGCGCTACCTCGCTTGCTTGGGCCGGCCTCACGTGGTTCGTCCCTGGCCGCAAAGACGAGGAGGCGGGTGGCTCTCGCGCGGCCGTGCCCGCAGTTCGTGCTTTGCCTCCAGCTCTGACTCCCCCAGTTTGAGCTCCGCCTGCCGTACCCGCGCGTGGCGCAGAGCGTCGTTGATTCCGACGACGACGGCGCGTGCACGGAGGACGACGACGTCCGCGAGGCGAACATTGATTCACTCGGGATGCTCGTCTCTGATGTGTGGGAACGCGCCAAGCGCCGCCGCATCGCGCGGTATATCGAGCAGCGGCAGCTCCGCCGTGCCGCTCCAAGTGCGAGCACCAGGCGCGCGTCGGCCTCTTTGTCGTGAACTACTCCGACGACGACGACTTCAGCGAGTAGGCACGGCGCCGCGGGAGCGAGCTCCGGTGAATAGTTACCGCCAGTAGGGGTAGGAACTCGCTAGTGTTTGCATAGATGCCACAGCGGCATCGATTTGATGTGTAAATATGATGATCTATAACAAATTAAACTATCCACTCTGTATGGACTTGAGATCGATCTGACGCCAAGATTTATTTTTCAAATATGCAGTTCTTGATTCGGTACCTGTACTGCACCAATGATTTTTGTACTGCAACACGTTTAGGGTATTTGCTAGAGATGCGCTTAGAAGTGTGGCCTGCATTATAAGAAATTGCAGACAACTTATGAACAAAAACAACCAGAAAATCGCTTTGGCTCCCGTCCTCGCTGGAGGACCTTTTAATTTTTTTCAAAACGCATCAAACATTTTTGAAAAAAAATATTTGTGTAGCCAATGGTACGAAATACAAGTCTGCAAATTTTCAATGTAAAATACCTTGTATTTCAGGAGCAGCAAAAATGCCAAATATGACAAATTTTGAAAAAACGGAGACCCATTCAAAATTGCACTGTTCACGTTCAGATCTATAAATTTCTCTTTTTTGCTGAGGAAATAATACAAAATATTTTCAGATGATTTTCAGTACGCGTGTATTATAAATCATTACCTACATCCCAGTATTTAAAAAAAATTGGAGCCTTTAAATTTGAATTTCTTAAAAGAAAAATCCTCCGGTGAGGACGAGCTCTAAATCGACGCACTCCAAAA